>OY982569.1:19918542-20318260 GCA_963859945.1 Euplagia quadripunctaria | reverse complement strand
AGTACATAAAAAATGTGAAAGGATTTGCTATGCTAACGTGCAAAATGAACGTAGTAAAAGGAATTTTAAGAAAAAAATTAATCCTGAATATGACAGAAAATTGCATTATAATGAAAGTAGAACAGCAGCAGCAACACACTACGCAGATTTAAAACAAGGTAAGGAAATGGGATGTTTCTCAAAGTAATACATATAATACTTTTTGTTAGTGTAGTTAGCGGCTTTAATTTTAGAAACTTCGATGTAACTGATCCCTACCCTGAGAATAAAAACTACCCTACAGGGAATATGCTGTGACAGCTTCTTAGCTGTCAAAACAGTGTTAAGGTGCAACAGATTTGACGGATGGTGAAATTTACACCGGGCCGGTCACGGTGGAACATCATAACATTCGGCAAGGCATCAAAGTGCAGAAAATTGTCCGAGCGTTGACTTTAATAGTTATATGTTGACTAGTTAATACAAAAAGTTACATTACTTTCTGCCTGTCCAGTATAAAGTAACTGGCTGACTTGTAGAATCATAGTTTTCTAATAGAAAACCCTTACCATAGACTAAACGACAAAAGTAAAAATGTTATATAATTATATGACTCAATATGCCTAGGATAGTGCAAGACAATTAATAATTAATTTAATGATTATGACAACTTCATAATAACTTACACATATCCTGTTATTTTTGCAAAATGCAGAATTTTTGTTAATATTAATCGAAAATGTAAGTTAAATTATCTTTTAAAAAAGTATTATTGACTTCAATGTGCCTGTTTGTTGAACCCCCCTCTCACTGTGAGACGTCATATATTTTGCAATTTTGCACCCAGAACTGAAAACTTTTTTAGTAAATTATTTTTAAAACTTAGCGAAGGGACAAGTATACGTAGCTCTCAGAAGAGTCAAAACTTTAGAAGGAATAGCTCCATCTGATTTAGAACCCTCTAAACTGTTAAGTAAACCCCACAAGGAACGAGCATTAGCAGAAATACCCCGATTGAGAAATCTCATTTCTAATGAAAGGTAGACACCGGGAGAAAACCTCCTCCTTTTGACGTGACAACGTCTTATAAATTGGTTTGCCGGGTGACACTTCAAGAAACTGCGTTACGCTCCGCTCACGTTATGCGCTCACAATGAGAGCGAGTGAGAGGCTATTCACATTAAAATTATTTTACCACTCAAAGTCGTTGTCACGTAAAACTTTCGCCCGTATACCGACTTTACAGGCAACCAATTTTTTTTGAAGTAGGTTAAATTTTAATGTTATTTTTAAATTCTTTAGTGGAAAGTAGATGTATATTGTTTAAATATAATAATGGTAAGTCAACTAAACGCACTGCTCCAATGAGACAGCGAGGTTTCGGAGTAAACTAAAATATAATCGATGTATACAGTTTTTATATATTTGTTGATTTTTCAAAAACCGCTCGACCGATTTCGACAAAATATAAATGAGACCACCTGGGAAGTATATAAAAAAAAATCCGACAAATTGACAACCTCCACCTTTTTTTTTGAAGTCGGTTAAAAATAGCGTTAAATAAGAATATTCGAGCCCGACGAGTCACAAAAATTACAGGATATTTAGTTTTTTTGAACTATCTAAATATAAATAAATAGGCGCTTTTTAGATATGAACATTATCCATATAGAACCCTAAATAATAATAAAATAAAAAAAAAATAAAAAAGTATTTATTAAAATGGTATTTTTGTTTTTATAGATGATTTTGAGCCTTTGAATAAGAGTATTGAGCATCTGTCCAGGTCGACATCTACAGATACAACAAAAAATGATATATTTAGTCCAACGATGAAGAAGGTGAGCCTGATATATTTTTTAAACTTTATGCGTGTGTTATTTACTGGCATATTACTAGAATAATGAGATTTCTATATAAAAAATTACACACAGGAAGTAAAAACAGAACCGGGTCCAGCCTGCAGAAAGAGGTTTGGTTTTACTGCTAAACCGAATATTATAAGTAAGAGAGCAGGAATAAGTGGAATCCCTTCATTACAAGTAGATACACAAAAGACGATAATACCACAATCAGTTCTCAATAATACTACACATACGATAAATAAAGAAAAATCTCGTCATGAAAAAGAAGCTATAGTAAGTTTACTTTTTATTTTTTCTACCCTTTTGTATGTTGCCTACATCGAAAATATGACTTACTAAATCCTACTTCTTACTAATATAATAAACGTGAAGGTTTATGAGGATGTATGGATGTTTTTACGTTTTCACGCAAAAACTACTAAATCTAAAAGAACTTGGTATATTAGCTGGAGACCTGGATTAACATATAGGTGAAACCGCGGGACGCAGCTAATACTAATATATATTTTAGTTGGCAACTACGAGGTGCACTGACAACATATTATTATGTTTAAAAAAGTAGTACGGTTGGTAAAGGTAAACTGCAAAAATTAATACAAAAGTGGACGTGCTATGGGTGAGATAATAATAGTGATAGGATCACGTGCCAGTATATTTATTGCACATGGAGGCGACTATTTCTCTCCCAAATCGTTAGCTTTTTTTATTATAGGCGCCATGGTGTTTGAAAATGCAATTGAATTGGAAAGGAAAATAAGTTTTTTTAATTATTAACTGTGGGAGAGCCATGCTTCGGCGCGTATGGGCCGGCTCGACCGGAGTGATACGCGGCGGTAGTCGCTTACTATCAGGTGACCTCTCTGTTCGTTTGCCTCCTATCCTATAAAAAAAAATATTCTCATTGCTTTAGTATTTTTTGACAATTAAACCTTTTTTCAGTTTATTTTAATTCTTACTTTGATCTTCGTAATGATTCCGGCACCACAAGGTCCAGAGTAGGTATGTGTAATCTCGAAACATATCAGACATAAGTTTTTTAATTATTTAATTGTACAATTACAGCAACAAGTAAGTAAAATTTTGGAGCTGGCAATCTTAGAGCCACTGAACTATGTGGATGACACTGAAGATAATCTTCTAGAATCGCCAAGTGTCTCTGATCAGGTGATACTGCTGAACATAGTTTAAATAATTTAAGTAATTTTAACTACACACTAATACATTGAGACACCAAACACCTAAGGGTCAACTCACATTGGGCGGCAAAATACTCGAGCACTTTTAAAATGTTAATAAAATATTATCATTATTCGTACACTGCAACTCCTCATGTAGTCCTTAATCTTTCTCTTCATCCAATGGTTGCCTAGAAGGGATCGAATCGCGATAAGGCCACCAATTGTACATTGGATACATCCTCATCCTCTGCGCCTTTTCCCAACTAAGTACGGGTCGGTTTTCTGTGTAATTACGATGCGGCCGAACTTTGATATTTTACGTGAAGCGACTGCCGTCAGACCTCCATAACCCAAGTAGGCACTAGGCAATATCGAAGTTCTGTAGTTAGACCAGGTTGTCGGACTTTTTAGGGCTCCAACTTCCCGTAACGAATGCCACAGATGTTTGTATGGCACACGGGACCGACGGTTTAACGTGCTCTCCGAGGAACGGAGGGGTCTCAATGTGTTAAGAATGGTCACACATCCTAGACCGACCTGACTAGCAATACCTAACTTTGTAATGTGCTAACCTACTCGGTTACCATTTATTTTAAAGTGCAGTTAGGATATTATGCGTTACTAAAACCATATAACATAGCATAACAAGCTGCGTAAAAAACAACACAAACACTCTATGTAATATTACCTGGGCCAATACCACGGAATTACGTACATACTCATAGAATATTATTCCGAGTAATAGGTTTTTATCGGCACAGCGTTATTTTCGGCAATTCTAAATAGATCAACTTTATAATGCGAATAAATTCTAGTAAGATTATAATTATATATGAACATATTAGTATCATATTAAAGGGAATTGAACCTAGTTTTGTTTTTAAATGTTTTATTTTAAATAAATATTGTATTTTAGGCTTACGAAACATTTTTTTTTTCATCCGAGACCTCGTAATAAACCTCATTTTAAGTATTATAGATTATTACTATCGAATTTTGAAGTAAATAACTGGCATCTATAAGAGTCTAGCTATTTGTCAGTATTTTTATCTTCGCTGTAGCTATTATATTTTAGCTGTTACAAAGGTTTTTGTTACCAATCCGCGACACAGTTGACCCCCTCCGCACCGCGCGGGGCCCGTCGGGGTGCGAGGGGCGTTCGAGGGGGGGTACAGCTCTGACAGATGGGTGTTTCGGCGGAATACTTAATCGCATTTGGTAATTTCACGTATTAAAAATAAAAGTTTTTCAATGTAATATAAACAAATTGATGATTAATTGGAATATCTTCGTAAAATATACAATACTTAGTCAAGATCATATTGAAATACTTTAAGAACTTCATTTTCTGTACTTAGCTTTTCTATACAACGAATTAGAAAAGTGCCTTAATAAATAGATAATATTTGGTCTGCTAAATAATTATTAATCCGACGCAAAAGTTCACCTCGGCAATAGATTTTAATATTAATTGGGTATTTAAGTAGTCAAAACCAAAACAAGAATTGCGTACCTAATCATAAAACCGCCTTAAAAACTAAAATATATATATCGTCTGTGAAATTGCTATTTCGTACTAGTACATCGACACTTAGGAACCAACTAAAATATTTGGCACCTAATGCCGTGATAAAATACCACCAAATAGTGCCAAACTAACAACTAAAACACTACTCAGCTAATCACAGTTCTCCGTGCACAGGGCTCCAAATTGTATGAAGCACGCAATCGAGTCAGCTGCTAGCACAAAATTAACCGATTATTTTAAATCGTTCACATGTCATTAAAGTCAACTCTTGCTTATATAAACACGAACAAATAAATTATTAATAATTGAATAAGTAACTTGCAGTTGAAACGAGTTTGTAATTTGCTTAAAAACGCCCTTTTTTCTAAATACCTCTGAATATGTTGGCAATTTTAAAACTCCTATGAAATAGTCAATTAGGTGGAGCTTAAAAACAAGATCTTTTAAAGTGTAACCTGTTCTAGTTTCAAAATGATTTTTAAATAAGTTATGTTTCTCTTGTTATCGTAAAACAAAGTTTTGTGTATTATGTGCATGCATGATCTTCAATCAATAAATAATTTTGAATTTTTTTTTTTATGACACTCGCGTGAAAAAAGCTTTAGCGGCCATGAGTCAGGACCCAATCCTTTCGAGTATAAAACTCGCACAGTAATTTGTACATAACATAATTATTTCTACGCGCAGTATGTTATATGCCTTATCACTATTAAATATATATGTACTAACTTATTATAGTTGGAGCGATCGATTTATTTTATTTTTATTTTATTTATTTATTTGGCTCACCAACAATTGAATACAGTGATACAATGATGAGATACATCCAATAGACTTATAACTAGTGTAACAATTTCTTGCAGGTAAGCACATCATGCACAACTTATTTGTTGAAATATATGAAATTACATTAGAGATCGTAATTAGACAAATTTACTCCGAGCCTGACTGAGATCCTCGCGCAACCCGGCGCAGTACCCGTGATTAGGGGATGTAAGCGCTCCCCGAGTAACGTGCGAAACTTCCATAAAATAGTCCATGAATTCCGGTCCGTTAATGTATACCTGTTGAGTGTCTTACATATGTGCATAACCTCTTTTAATCATTTATTTTCAGAGTATATTGAATTTGGATATTAAGGAGCAACCAATAGCAAACAAATCAATGAATCAACAACCTAAACAGGTTGATAAAGAAGTATGGTGCAGTGATCAAAAGTTATTGGTAAAATATCAATCATTTCTGCCGTCGCCGCGTCGCCAATCGCCTAGTGATTGTTAACATAACCGCGGAAACACTACACTAAGTTATATGCCTAATATTAAACATGACATGATAGAAGGCCCAAAAGATGTTGCAGATAGTAATTGATTAGGGTTAAAATATAAAAATGCGAATTAATGTGATGCGTAATGTTAATAAGACAGTAATTGCCATCGCAGCTTTATGCCATGTGCCGTCGCATCGCATGAACCTGACCTACAGTGTGACCTAAAGCACCAGTGTTTTTTTCTGTTATAATTTTTCTACACTTAGTTACATGAATCGCATTTTACCTATTGCTAAGTACAATCTTTTATTATAAATGCGAAAATTTTGGATGGATGGATGTTTGTTACGCAATCACGCCAGAACTGCTAAACGGATCTGGATAAAATTTGGCACAAAGATAGATTATAGTCTGAAATAGCACATACCCTATTTTTTTTCCCGGAAAAATGTACAGCTCCCGTGGGATAAGCTCACACAAATACATCAAAATTTCCACGCGAACGAAGTCGTGGGCAACAGCTAGTAATATATAATATAATATTGCTTACACACGCAAAGACGAAACCAAATAATTTACTTTTGATTGATTTGAACAGTAACGTTTTTAAAAAGCTTAAAAAGAATTTGTATCCGAACGAATCAATAAAAAATAAGATAAATCTTAAGTCAAGTGTCTCGACCATCATGTGTGGAAAAAAAATCTTTTTTATTTAGAATAGAAACTTCAGAACGAAATAAATCTAAACAACTAACTTACTGGGAAATATCAGTCATGTTGAATGGATAATAAATAATTAAGACGCGATGAAAAAAAACTAACCCCGCATGAACTTTTTAGGATGACCTGAAGAAGGAAATAAGAGAACAGCTGAAGGTAACCTGTATGCACCCACTTATGAGCAAAGCAAGCAGTCTAGGCTCTCATAGCTGTAATAGTGTAAGTTACAATTTCTCTTTAGCTGATATAAAATTATAAATACTACATTTAATCTTATGCTGACTATTCCATCCTGAATATTATTTGGATGACTTACTGTACGGAAATCGCTAACAATAGAGGAGCCTTTTGTTGAAAAGATCGTTCTATGCAATCGTAATAAACTTTTTTTGCCCTTCTCTCTTCTTCTATCATACAACAGTTTCTATGAAATATGATTATTACTCCACCGAACACGACACAAACAAGAAAAGTCTTCCAGAAGGGTCTTGGTTATTATGTTGGTGTACCTGCTTGTCTGCTACTGTAAGAAGGCAACCGTTTCTCTCTACTCTATTGGACACAGAATACACCTACCCAGCTTTTTTGACGATAGTTTTAACCAATTTAGCTAGAAATATTAAAATAAATTGGATTTATGATCAATTGCAACAAAATGACCATCATTGTAAATTGCTAGTGTTCACACCATACATTATACTTACATAATTATATTTCCAGGAATGTGAAGATCTGAAAGCAAGATTTCTGGTTGTAAGAAAAATATCAGAGCACACTGCATTACTTAGATGGAGCCAACCGCGGGGACTTGGCGTGCAGGGATATGAGGTTTGCTATTTTTTTAATATGGTTATCACTAAAGCCCAGTTTTCCATGCGCGAGTTGCGTGTCCCGTGATGTCACCCGACGTCCCTGGCGACATCTATTGGTGGCGATACGTGTTGCCTGTCGATTCTCTGCGAGCGTCAACACGGGCAACTTTCGTGTCCCTCGCCAGTCGCCGGTCCGCTGGCAGTCGATTTATTTTTATTCTGTGGTCGCCTGATAGCTTTTGATTAATGAGTAGTAATGTCATACGAGATTGTATTTACCCCCATCGAGTTGTACCAGAATTCTCAACTGTTATGGGATACTTTACACCGAGAATATAAAAATAAAATTATAAAGAATGCAGCAAATATTTTCGAACCCACCGTCTCTTTTATTTTGATGGTCTTCAGAATAATTATTTTAATTATTAATATTACCTTCTTTATTAAAAATATGTAAAAATTTCAAAAAGGGTGTTCAGAATGCTGTCATGTTTTTTTTTTAATATTCTTAGGTCTCCAATTTTTTTTAAATTCATTTTCAAGAAATAAGTAATAATAAAAGGCGCTTTGCATAGCCCTAACTCGGACGACATTTCAATCGCAACTGGGCAATGTGGACAAGACAAAATGTCGAGCGATAATGTCCCACGAAGTCGCAGAGTCATATCACGTGGAAGTCGGGCGATGTGTCTCCTCGACATGTCCCCTAATGAATACATGACTTCGTATTTTTTTTTTTAAGAATATAACTTTTCTAAGACCCTTTTCTTCTAGGTTAGGTACCATTCGAAGAATATAAAGTACCAAATCGAAATGTCTGGCATTTGCCATCTCTAATATTTGCTACTAGGTACTTAAATATTCGGTATATTGTATGGTAGCTGCGTATACCTACTAGCTATAGTAATTTAGTAAATTTACAACCCTTCAAAGCGCATAGCAATCATACCTAATACGCTAATTATTATTGATTAGACAGATAATTTAGAATTTATATAGTCAATGGCCAAGAGTCTAAGCAAAACTGATCATTAGTTTCAGGCACTTTGCTTTGATCACAACTTAATTTAGGCAAAATGTTTTACGCAAAACAAAAATACAGATAGTAGACGAATTCTTCGTCCAAATTTGATTTGGTTGTTTGTTGTCATCTAATGGGGCTGACGATATACTTATTTCGCTTTTGTTTCCAGGTACTAGTGGATGGGCGCACCGTTCAGAAAATACTTAACCCTTCAAAGTGTTTAACCGCGGTGACTTGCTTGCCACACACGGACAAAATAATCCTCACAATTCGTACTATCACGTCTTTTAAACCTGAAGTTGGGCATTATCCGACCACCACTAAAATTTATTGGCCGCATCAACAGTAACAGTGTTCATTATTTAATAAAGTTTAATTTTTGTTAATGTTCTTCATTTGAATTTAAGGATTGAGATATACCTCAGAACTGTGGAAGGTAGTTTTAAGTGTAATATGCTAACGTGGGAGTAATAAAGACGACTGTTTAGCACGACTATGCCTTTATTACTGACTACTAAACGCTAATAACCTACTATATGACATAATCCACTACACCAAAGAGGTTGAGGAAAAAAAGGGTCACCATGTAATCATTTTTTCCTCAACCCAACATTAGTGCGGCGTGGCAGTAAATAATAAGACGACTGTTTTGTACGACAATGACTCTACACTCTAATAACCTACTACATCATACACTAAATAAGCTCCTTATTTAGTATGGAACCATCCATACCATCTTGTATGGAAAACAAATCGAAAGTGTCCGTCCACATGAATGCAGCAGATAATAGTTCAAGAACCGACCAGAAAGACGCTAGTATAGGTTAACGATATGAGCTTGCTGTTTTATATCTTAGTGTTTTAGACGGAGTGAATCATTTTTTTGGTGAATAGAGAGTGATAAATTTAATGATTGAAAAAAACATTGTCTTCTAATTAAAACAAAAGATAAATTTTATCAGATGTCATCTAATTATGTTATCGATGGGATCTTGCGGATGTTTTTCCATTTAAATTTTATTGTGATTAGTGTGACATTATAAGGCAGTTTTTCTTAAACAGAGAAGTTGGTAGGTACTCCTTACCTCTACCCTCCATACTCAAGCAATGTCCCCTAAACACCCTAAACACTAAGGGTATATTCCGATATACACTGAGGGCACTGTTCAGTGCTCATACTGGGGATAAATTCGTTCTGTTATAGACTGACAGTATACTGCCGCAGTATCGTAGGGCAAATATATGGCGTCATAAACGTCGCCATTTTTGTACGCTTTTTTTTTATTACTTCTCTTCGCACGGCTTCTGCTTTTGCCATTAATAAAATTAGGGAAACATTTACACGAAAAAAATTAAGGTACGGAATTTGGGATAGGATCAAATGGGTTTGCTAAAAGGAAACATCTACACTAAAAATATTATATTACATACTTATTAATAGAAAACTAGGAAGTAGGGATAGACATGGAAAAAATATTTACACATAATATTATATTATGTAATTTTAAAACAAAATATATAGGTAGTTAAATTTTTATGCTATTATTTACGAGAAATTCAGACAGTGATATTTTGTACACTTGTATTTTGTCTTTGTATCACTGGAGTTTTCGAGGTAAGGGGCTGTCTTAAATTGGCGGGGAGAAGTCGCTTTTTTACATTTTCTCTTTCAACTGTTCGTTAACTGTTCTTAACTGTTCGATCAAAATTTTTATTTGTTCGACCTTAGTTTTTTTTTAAATAAAATAAAAAATTACCCTCAAGTTGGCGGGGAGAAGTCATTCTTTTTTAATTTTTTTTTACTATTTGAGTTGTTCGTTAACTGTTCTTAACTGATCGATTAAAATTTTTAATTGTTCGATCTTAGTTTTTTTTTAAAATAAAATAAAAAAATTGCTGTTTTAAGTTGGCGGGGAGAAGTCGCTTTTTAACGTCTTTTTTTGCTATTTCAACTGTTCGTTAACTGTTCTTCAATGTTCGATCAAAATTTTTATTTGTTCGATCTTAGGTTTTTTTTTTAAATAATATAAAAAATGACCCTCAACTTGGCTGGGAGAAGTCGTTATTTTATTTTTTTTTTTGCTATTCGCCAGCCGCTGCCACGGCACGCTCGCTTCGCTCACTCGACTCGTGCGTTATGGTCACAGTTCTAACCTAACCTAAACCTAGCCACTTGAGGGTAATTTTTTATTTTATTTAAAAAAAACTAAAATCGAACAAATAAAAATTTTGATGCAACAATTAAGAACAGTTAAGGAACAGTTGAAAGAGCAAAAAAAAAATGACAAAAAACGACTTTTCCCCGCCAACTTGAGGGTAATTTTTTATATTATTAAAAAAAAACTAAGATCGAACAAATAAAAATTTTAATTGAACAGTTAACGAACAACTGAAATAGTAAAAAAAATGTCAAAAAACGACTTCTCCCCGCCAACTTAAGAAAGCAAATTTTTTATTTTATTTAAAAAAAAAACTAAGATCGAACAAATAAAAATTTTGATCAAACAGTTAACGAACAGTTGAAAGAGCAAAAAAAATGTAAAAAAGCGACTTCTCCCCGCCAACTTATGACAGCCAGAATTATTGCTCTTAGAGGAATGTCAATGACCTTAAACTGTCAACTGTCACTTGGAAAGTACGGTTTGCACACAAAACTATATAATTTGCCTATGAAAAACTGTGGTATTGCCAAGATTTCAAAATTTTAAATAAAATTATAGATAGCCTGTCTGTTGGTCGATATTCGACCATATTTTTTAAAGTTTTGGTTTATTTCATGTTAGGACAGTCATTGTATGGACTGTCCTAATATGACAAATCAACATATTATTATATACTGGAAACCTTTACAGTTTTCACAAAATTTAAATAGAAAAATATAATTATATGATCCATTTTTTTTGGCGCAAGTTCTATTCTTATTTGAATCGTATAGTACAGCACCAGATGAAGAACAATTTTTTTTTCTGGAAAAGTATCTAGAAGACTGTTGGAATCGAGTTTTAAATTTGTTCATGTTCTAGATTTTTCATTTACAGTGCATTAGAATTTCATTAATAGTTGTTTAAAATGATGTAGGCATTTTTTATTTTCGTTCGTTCGTTGCGTTCCGCCAATGTCAAGTGTTTTATAATTATACAAGATAAATAACAAAAACGTAAAAAAGATATTAATTAGATTTTAAGTGTCATGTCAGTACCTTAACTACTAAGAGCAATAATTACTACTATGCTCTTAGCTTAGCTATTTTTGAAGTACAAGTACCTTGGCTATTTTTAAACGGCAACATTAGACTCAAGGCACTTCAAGGCAGTGTTTGTTGACAATATGATGCATAGATAATATATGATATGATGTATGTGGTTTTATCGGTTTTCAATATTTCTATTTAATAAATAGATTGCTATTACAATGGAAGAATTAAAATATTGTCGAGTGTGTTTAGTGACTGATGTGAAGATGTACAGTTTGGACATAACTTCAAATGAATCGATTGGTCTCATTTATTCACATTTGGCACAGATTCGGGTAAAAAATTATATTTGTTTGTGAATGAATGATTAGATATATTACAGTCAAATATTACCTTTGGTAATAGTAAAAGTTTTGTCGCCTTTTAAACCGCCTCTTAACAAACAGATGTTATTGTCAGAAAATTTTCGAATCAGTATAGGTAGCACAGGTCTAGACTTTGTAGGCAGCAAACCTTGCCCCATAACAAGAGACCAAATAAAAATAGCTACTAGAATGTGATACACCTCTGAATATGTAGATATGTAGGTATACGAAACAATATACAATGAAACAACAATAAATTAAAATAGACTTTAAAATCCTTGGGGAACTCCTGTGAATAGTTTTACTTGTGGGGAACTGCTGTAAATAGTTTTACTTGAAAAACCTTGGGAAAGTGCTTAAATCTGTATCATTAGACTGAAACAAGGGAAACATTTTATATTACAAAGAGAAGGCCAATATATTTACAACCCCTGAACTTATTGAAAACATAAGTTCATTAAACCCAAAAAATGCTTTCTTCAATCCTGACTTACAGAATTATAAGTAACTAGCAGCGCCCCGCGGTTTTACCCGCGTAAGACTTGATCCCGTGGGGATATCGGGATAAAAAGTAGCCTATGCGTTAATCCAGGTCTCCAGCTATCTACAAACCAAGTTTCATGGCAATCGGTTCAGTGGTTTTTGCGTGAAAGAGTAACAAACATCTATCCATCCATATTTTCACATTTATAATATTAGTGGGATTACGGGTTAACGACTCATGGTGATTATCTTTACGTCATCATGATGTTCTTTGTTAGCCTAAGTTTTTCTATAGTTTATTTAAAGCAATTGTCTATAGCATCATTGTGAGAAGGTTGTTTAAAAAAATGTGTCTATGATATTAGTCAATAGTCTTGTCTTAAGGGTTCTATGATACTATGTTACCAGAACACTTAAGAAAACTGAGCAAGTGTGAGTCTGACTCGCACACCGAGGGTTCTGTGAACAAATACACTTGTATGTAGATAGTATGTCCATCTCTCGAATCAATTCACAAAGATTTTTGCACGTTTTTTCTGAAAGACAAACTTAACTTTGCAGTTCTAAAAATACTCTCCCATAGAAACCGCAGAAATCAGTATTTGGTATTTCAACTTGATGCATCCACGGGTTCCTGAGAAAAAGGGCCTTGACAGACAGACAGACAACAAAGTGATCCTACAAAGAATCCTTTTTTCCTTTTGAATAAAGGAACCATAAAAACAACACCCACATAGAGGACTGTAAAATAAAGTCTTAATCTTATACTACAAAGTTTGCCCACAATATCCCGAGATCCATTTTCTTCGTTTCAATTTTTTCCACAGTAAGAACTGAAATTTTGCTACATTATTCATCCCTGTACAACCAAACTTAAAACTATGTGTTTTTTTTTGGAAATATAATTGTATGTCTAATTTAATATTTCCTATAGCATTTAATAAATGTATTTGCATGCTGTTGGTATTCTCAATAAAATACTATGTTTATTTCTTTTTAGATCTGTGATAGAAATCAACATGTATGTTTTGAATGTACTAGCTTACTGCTGAAGTATCAGTTATTTAAATCAAAGTGCATCAGGGCTCACAATATACTCTCTAATATAACAGTTAATTCAACAGAGGTAAGTTTTAATTAATGGTTTTACTACAACACTTGATAAATAAAGAAAAATCTAAATTGTGACCATGAATAGAACATTAATCATGGCTGTGTTAGAACATAGTGTTTTAGGTATTAACATAACCTTTAAGTAATATTGATAATGTTAGGCCACAACACATTATTCACTATATTCAAATAAGCAGATATTTATGCAATTTTTACCTTTTTTTTTTATTAAATAAACTTGGCTTGTTAAGTTGTGTATGTGAGTGTATGTGTATATGTGTGTGTGTGTGCGTGTGCGTGTGCGTGCAGGTGCGCGTGCGTGTGTGTGTGGCAATTTTTAATCTGAGTACAAGTCACACTTTTTCCATACTAAATAAAACAAGTCGGCCTATAGACTCCAACTGATACTCTATGTTAGACTTAGAATATAAGGTGTAATATTGTTATGGATGACATATGTATATCATAGATAATTTATATGCCATGATATATAAATGATTTAAGATGTGTATGTATATAGGTGTAATATTTGCAGATAACAAAACAAGTTATTCTAAACATAGACAGGAGAGAAAACAAATTGGAATCCTGCTACTCATTATCTACTATAAAAACTTGTTATGATATCCCTTCAAAATATTCCAAAAATGAAGTTGCTGAATCCTATAACATATTATTAAATGGAAACCAAAAGACTGATATTGCAGAAGTGGTGATAAAACCTGAATTAAAAGACTCATGTTATAGTAACAATGAAACTTCTCATATGTTAAATGAAGATGTCTGCATTGAGCCTCTAAAAGCAACGTCCGTAGACAAATTAGCACACGTTATAAAAGAACCTAAATTAAAAAAAGCAAAAATAAAAAACGAAGTGCATGTACCTGATAAAGAAGAAATATGTGACGGATCTTTTGATGAGTTAAGTGAAAATGATTTGATTGATTCGTCTGAAGAGATTAGAACAAAAAAATCTGCTCAAAAATGTAAAAATAACACTACTAAAGAATCAAAGGCTAAAAAACTAAAATGTCCAAATGAAAGCACTGACGATGATCTTAGTGATAATGAACCTTTATCTAAAAGAGTAACTAAAAATGTAGACAGTATACCAGAGCCTATTCATAAGAAGAATAATTTGGACATCGATTCATTTAATGACTATACAACGGTTAAGTTCCTTACACTTGAAGACGCCAGAAAAGAGTTACTTTCACGAAAAGAATCTAGTAATTACAAAAGATCACCATTCAAATGTGAATACTGTTTTAAAGGTTATGAAGCACAGACAGCCTTTGAAAATCATATGAAAAAACATAGTACAGTAAGTGTTTTGTTTTATCTTTCACATTTTTTCTAATACAAGTAATTCCATCAGGGTTATAAGTTTTAAAACTAGCAACCCACCCCGGCCTCGCACGGGTAGCAGAGGACATCTTCAACAATCATCATGATATTTCAACCAATTTACCCAAAATCTTAACAAATTATACACCTACACCTTCCTCGTGAATCACTCTGTCTATTAGTGAAAACCGCATGAAAATCCGTTCAGTAGTTTTTGAGTTTATCGCGAACAGCCAGACAGACAGACACGGCGGGGACTTTGTTTTATAATATGTAGTGATACTCATTATTTTTCAGGAACACGGCGATTATGAATGTGACGTATGCTTCCTAAGATTCCTTAAACCAATTTACTTATGTAAACACAAGTTGTCATGTCACAAAAGAAAGTTTACTTGCAAGCTATGCCCATATATATGTTACTGCATGTAAGTATGTTTTAAGATTGTTTTGATTACTCCTATGATTAATATAGCGAGCCAACTCAATATTTTTAACATTATTCATATATTTTTTTTTAATTCTGTGTTTTAGGGATCAAGCTAGAACCCATGTCAGTCTTCACCAAGGGAAAAAGTATCCATGTAAAGATTGTGGAGAATTATTCAGGTGAGGAGCAAGATTATATATTACGCAATTGATCTCCTGTCATAATATAGAGGGAAGTTATTTGGGGTTTTTTTATGGTATAGTGGGCAAACGAGCAGACGGGCCACCTGATGGCAAATGACTACCGCCGCCCATGGGCATCTGCAACTCAAGAGTCACAAGCGCGTCGCCGTCGTCGGGGAAGAGCGGGAAGACGGAAGAGGGGGATTAGAGGGGAGAAGAGGGGAAGGACGGGAATAGGGAGAGGGCTCCAGTAACCTCACTCACGCGACGAAAAGCAATGCAAGCATTGTTTCACTGCCCAACTCGGTTCGGAATACGATGTGCGTTCCGAAATACACTGAGACCACTGTAAAGTATGACGTCAATTCAGTATACTGCGAAGCCGTTCCTTTATAGTTAGCTATACTGGTTACTGTTTATAACGGAATGCAGTCCAGTATACTGTCAGTTGTCAGTGTCAAATCGCATAACAAAAGTGACAGTGTGACAGCACAGAGCACCTTACCTCGAAAGCTCCAGTACAGTACAAAAATGGCTACTTTTGTGACGTCATATATTTGCCTACGATACTGCGGCAGTATACTGTAAGTCTATATTGGAACGAATTTCTCTCCAGTACGAGCACTGAACAGTGCTCTCAGTGTATAACGGAACATACCCTAGATAAGTATACCAATTTTTTTAATAATTATGAAAATGTGATCACGAATAGGGGTTCGAGTTGGTATTGAATGAACTTCCTGCGTCTATTTTTCCAGTCAATTGTAATCCTGGAACGTTCAAGCGTAGAGTGAATAGGTTTCTCTTGGATAGGCCTGTACCATCTTTGTTTTCATCGTCACTTTCCATCAGGTGAGTTCGAAGACAAACGCCTATTCCAGTTCATATTATAAAAAAAAATTGGTTGTCTGTAAAGTAGGTTTACGGACGATAATTTTATGTGATAACGTCATAAGAAAACACAATATTTTTAAAACTGGTTAAAAACATTAATTTTTAATTTTCAAATATTATTTACAGTTTTTGCAAATTTAATTTAAATAATTTGTTTAAATATAATCACGAACAATTAGTTATAGAAATAAACTGAAATCAAATCAATGTCAATAAATGAACGTTTAGGCCGATTGTGCCTCGGCCTTGCACGCTCGGCTCAGGCGGAACGTGACAATGAGTCACGCTTTTTCGTGCGTGCAGCCGGCTTTCATCGATTTATAAGACATATAAATAAATTAGCAATTAACACAATTACAATTAATTCTCAATATTTCCACTTCTATTTTCCTTCCTTGTAATATTCGCTATACTTCGCACTAACCTGTTAATTGTAGTATCGCTCAACTAGATCTAAATGTCCATCTCGTATTGCAACATCTTTAAATAGTCTTAAAAACATCTCGTCGAAAGTTCGTGAATTTACCTGAAACATCTCGTACAATCTACTTGACTCGACCGCTGTTCGAATTTCTAGAACTCAATAGAAAATTCTTATTGATAGACTATTAGTTCCGTTGTTCGCTTCCTCTACTCTTCAATAGATGGCGCCCGCGGGTCAATTTAGGTTTCCGTAACATAACTTATCCATGCTAGTAAAAGATGGATAGATGTGATTTTTTTTCCATAAGAATCTTAAATGATCCAAAAGTGACTATTTATTTTGATATATGTATATGAGTAAAGTAAATATGATATAATAGGTTTTGATTTGATATCTGAACTAGTATTGCACATTTGCATATCATTATGCATGTTTTTTTTACGAAGAATCCATTTTTTAAATTTATTTTAGTTCTTATTAAATCAGTAATTACTTCCATCATAATTGAAGCATTACGTGTGATTAAATCGGCATGCTCTATATAATAATAATCCTCGATAGTCTTCATAGGATGAAGATATTTGCGATACTTAAAAAATATACATAATATACTACATATAGAACCTAGAAAGTTAATATAAGTTTCATTTTTAGGATTCCTTACCCAAAGGATAAAAACGGAACCCTATTACTAAGACTCCACTGTCTGTCCGTCTGTCTGTCTGTCTGTCTGTCTGCCACCACACTGTATCTCATGATCCGTAATAGGTAGAATGAGTATATTTGTTGCCGCTATAACAACAAATAATAAAAATAAATTAAAAATTCAAGGGGGCTCCCCTACTAGAAACGTATTTTTTTTGGTTTCTTGTATTAAATCTTGCGATGGTGCGGAACCCTTCATGCGCGAGTCCGACTCGCACTTAGCCGGTTTTTTTAAATGTCTTGTGTGTTTGTTCACAGTATGCCGAACAGCTTACTAATGCACAAACGTATGAAGCACTTTGATGAGTCTGTGCCAGAGAATGTGTGTGAGTTCTGTGGGAACATATTCGGTTCAGCTCGAGGACTCTTCTTACACAACATGAAGTTGCATCGGACGGTAAGTTAAAAATAAATAATTGATTCATTTACAGTGACAGTGTGTAGGTAGTAGTATTTTTTTAACATGCATTTATAATATTCACTTCACTAAACAAATTTTGGAAGTAAATTTTAACCTTTATTTTAAACTATATCTTGGAGCTGATCTGATGATAGAGCCAAAAGGTGTATAGTGGAACTCTTCAGTCGCCACTAGTAAATACCTCGAGTTTAGGCTCATATGATTCGACAAGTCCAATGGATTGGACTTGGTAATGATGGCCTGATGATGAAGCCAGAATGTGTATAGTGGAATTATTTTTTAGGTTTTAATTCGGTTCACCATTAAAGTGTGTTTTTTTAGTTTTACTAAATTATAATTTATTTAACATGCATTGCAGTGTGAGCTAGTTTTGTCTTTATTGTATAGTTACTAAAGTCTTTATTCTAATAAAATAATCTAATTCTGCGGTTTAACATTGGAGTGCAGAAATGATTTACACAAACTATAGCACTCGACGTACAGAACCTACTTTCATCTTGATGCGGTTCATATTTGACCAGTAATTTCAGCTCTTCCACATTTTGTATATCAACAAAACCAGAGTAAGAAACGTTCTTGCAAATGCATAACTTCTAGCGTGTTAAAATAATTTTTGTTTCGTGTTTACAGGACAAGAACAACAAAGAATAATTTTTGTTTCGTGTTTACAGGACAAGAACAACAAAGAATAATTTTTGTTTCGTGTTTACAGGACAAGAACAACAAAGAATAATTTTTGTTTCGTGTTTACAGGACAAGAACAACAAAGGAGGTCCCAATTGCGAGGAGTGTGGCGTTCATTTTTCTTCAGATGTCGCCTGGAAGAGACATCTAGTGCTGTCCACCAAACACATAGTGCTGTAATATGATGTTTTCACTATTTGATTTTGTTACGAGCGAGGGTTCGGGATTAGCAACACCAATTTGTAACATAAAATATAGGTTAAGCTAAAGGTGTTGATGCAAAAAAAAAAAAAAACAATTTGCTGGTCCCGTCGATTTGTTCTGTGTCTGAATGTAATTTATCTGTTATATGTATGTATGTATTTAGTTATATATAAGTATTTTTATGAGCAGTCTGGTTACCATAGTACAGGCTTTAGTTTGGGATCAGATGGCCGTGTGAAGTTTCTCAATATATTATTTTATATTTAAGTAATGGGTGCAAGTATTGTGGCGAGCGGTTCACCAACGTGGAGGAGCTGAAGTGTCACCGGCGCGCGCAGCATCCGCGCTTCAAGCAGAAGAGATGTGACAAGAAGCTGCCCGCGGCTTGTCCTGTTGTAAGTACCTGTGTACCAACATTTTGCTCATCTTGGGTTTGAGGAAAAGTATCTAAAGTATAGTAATAAGTTTTACAAACAATCTTTACTAATCCTATAAAAGATGAAAATTTGTGAGGATGGAACGGATCTTCGTTACTCTTCACGCAAAAACGGCTTAACGGATATGAATGAAATTTGGCAGAGAGATAGATTATTAATTTGGAATAACACATAGACTATTTATCCGAAAAGTTTTACGGGTTCCGTGGGGTAGATTTTATCAAAATTTCCACGCGAACCAGTCTAAGGTAGTATTATAAATACAATAGTGAGTTTTTTCATTTGTTTGCAAAAACATACTCCGACATCATCTAGCGAAGACGAGCTGAACTACGGTGTAACTACTAATCCTGCATCGCACTATGAGAGTTCTCGCGGCGATTAGTATACAACATATACAACTTCTTAACATCAACCGTTGGGCCGCGGTCAACCAGGCACCTCGCTTGGTCGGAGATCCTCCCTTTGTGTTGGAGGGACAACAAAACTCCTCCACAAACGCGTGCGCAGCTAAGCATAAGCTGAGGTATAAAAATGATCTCATAACAAGACCAAGGCATCCTTTATGAGAGGGGGTTACAATATTATATTAATATTCGTTATTTGCCCATAGGTATTGGCGATGAGCGTCTCCTCACTGAATGGTCAGACTGACCTATATATACATACATACTAATATACATACTTATATAAAAGGATTGATTTTGTAACCAAAATGTTTTTTTTTTGTTTTT
Source organism: Euplagia quadripunctaria (assembly GCA_963859945.1). NCBI lineage: Eukaryota > Metazoa > Arthropoda > Insecta > Lepidoptera > Erebidae > Euplagia > Euplagia quadripunctaria. The sequence continues at coordinate 20,298,268 of OY982569.1, read as the reverse complement.
TAGTGGTGTGGTTTATTAATAAGTGCCTTTATAATTTCAGTGCAATAAATGGTTATCAAATCGCGTGGAATACAATAAGCATATGGCAAATGAACACCCTCATTCGGACGAGGCGAAGAAATTGATCAACCATGAACTCCCTTTCGTGTGTGAAGTGTGCGGACAGGCATTTAAGGTGTGTTTTTACTCCATTTGAATTTTTTAGATTCCTTAAGTTTCGCGCTTCACCAAAATGTTTACTATTAGCGGGAATCTGAAACTTGTCTGTATCTGGATACAGCAACATGCTTTGTTTATCCAACTTTCAATACGGTATTCGTTTTATTATTGTATTTTCTTGTGTATGCTGAGTGTCAACCCGAAATTGCAAAGCAGTAGCGTACTATGAGTGATAATTTCTTTAAAATTATTCTTGAATAAAAAAATACAGAAAAGGAATAACCACATGTTGCCACGTCAAGAATGACACGACGTATTGTAGACATATCAGCCCACTAATATTATAAATTTGAAAGGTTTAATGGATGGATGGATGGATGTTTGTTACTCTTTCACGCAAAAACTACTGAACCGATTGCGATGAAACTTGGTATGTAGATAGCTGGACACCTGGATTAACGCATAGGCTACTTTTTATCCCGATATTCCCAAAGGATCGAGACTTACGCGGGTGTTACCGCGGGGCACTGCTAGTAGACTAAAAATATGATGTTTGTGGTAGGTGAATAATATCAATGTAGACCATGTAACATAGAAAAAAAATGTACGCTGAGGTTTTTGCCATAAATTATATTTTCTTTCTTTCTTCTTTCATAAATTTTTCCATAGTCTCCTGTTCCGATTTTCTGATAAAATTACTTGTTATGGATGTTTCTATAAAATAAAATGGAGAAAGCTTTTATATTTTTCTAGCGACCCACCGCTGCTTCGCACGGGTGTAATGTAGATACTAATGTGGTGAACATATATCGTCATATGATTTTACAAATTAACACAAAACAATATTAAACTATATGTGTAAACCTTCCTCTTGAATCGCTGTATCTATGCTGTAACGAATTAAAATCCGTTCCGTAGTTTAAAAGATCTAAGCGTACAAACGGCGGATGCGACTTTGTGTTACACTATGTAAAGATACTATAATAGCAACGTTGCCGTTACGTCATATGAGTAAAGGAGCTAGGGTACACGAGATTCCGATTCTTCCATGTTAAAAAGATCCTCTATTCTATAGAAGACGTCATTAAAGCCACGTATTATCCACTCGGCAACAATAGGGTAGATGACTGTCAAGTCAAATCAGTATCTTTGTTGTACGTCAACCGTCAAACGTCAAAACGATAGCTTCCGTACATTTTTGTATGACATATTGAAGCGTGACGTCACGTATTGTCAAATCATTTAGTTTAATGTTAAATTAACAATTATAATCTAAATTAAAAACGTTAAAATAAAACTGGACGACAGTATTTTAAGTTATTTTATTGCGACACTTGGCGAAATAATTTATTTTGAGCCAATTCGATCCATCTACGCAATTGTCGCGCAACACGTGGCGCTGAACATGTTCTGCAACGTTGCACAACAGCGCGCGACGTTGCCAGCTGGTGCGCATCATGCTCTCGTTTAATATATGCTAAGTATCTGTTCTGCTTTTAAAAAGTCAAGTTAATTTTTTATTTTTTTAATAGATACATTATAAAAATCAACACTATCTCCTCTTGCGGCGATTGTTTATGTGTGGACACACAACGTTGCTAAACAAAAGTTCTGCGTTGATGTTCACCATTACATGTTGTGCAACGTGTTGCTCGTCAATTGTTGCCTAGTCGATACATGGCTTTAACCAGTTGCGTTGTTTTATTTCTTTACAGATAAGTAGCATGTAGTAGTGTGCTTGTTTCTTTAAAAACTAATGTATGAACGTATTGCGTCATTTCTGGCGTTAAGTACTAACTTATTAGGACTTAAGTAAAGTACTCTATGTATTTTTGTACCCCCGACAACGTGTATGTAAAATTTTGTGATGATCGGTGAGTAGTTAAGGGACAGAATACATAATGGTACATGTACAGAAGTCTCACTCCGCCAAATCATTAATGAATAGTGACTCTTGTTCCGACACAATAAAGTCGCAATTCAGGTCGCACAGCGCTTATTACCTACAGTTGTATTCACCTAGAAGTTGCTTTCTATCGCGTAACTGTTATCTGTTCTGATGACGTTGCGACTTTAGGGTTGTCTTTTTAAAGAATTAATTTATCTGAATTTTTAATTACCGGTAAGTTATGTGCCTATTACTCTATTTTTGTGAACAAATAAACCTAGGCGAGGTACTAATAACTCGGTAGTCTAGATACGAACATATGACGCGACGTAACGGCCCGGCCGGTGCGCGTCGGCCCACGACTTTTGGCACGATCGGTCGACCCCGCTGTGTACTTGTAGCTTTATACCTACGCTGCGGAGTGGACCTGGCCCGGTTAAAGCGTGATGCAATCTCACTTCGGCATTTATAATATTAGTTAGGATACTTTTAGATATTTCACTGTCTATATTAGAGTCCAGTTGAGGGTAGTCGTATGTCGTTCGCAGCAACAATGTTTCCTGACGTACCACCAGCGCAAGCACACGGGCGAGCGCCCGTACGCGTGCGGCGAGTGCCACAAGACGTTCCCCATGTCGGGCGCGCTCGCCATCCACCGCTCCGTGCACGAGCACGCGCGCGCCTACAAGTGCCACCTCTGCGACAGGCTCTTCTCCTTCAAGAGCGCGCTCAACAAGCACTTGAAAGTGAGGGCTCGCTTTACATTCTTAATCTTGATGACATAAGTGAAGACGTACGTATGTGACATAGTTATTGATCCCCGCAATTGTCATGGAGTGACTGAAGTAGACCGAGTCCCTCCGATATTTTGATTTTGAGTTATTATATAATTGGAGTTACCTTCTTTCCTTAGATGTTGAAATATACTTTAAATATACATTTAGTTACAAAAGTAAGTTTATATAATTTTCTTTAGCATTATGAACTATCAAATCTAGGACATAATAAAAGCTTATGTGTCTGTTCATGAGTGGCCAAAGACTATATAGAAAATGGACAACCTCCTTTATTTATACTATTACAAAAAAAAATAACCAATTCGATCTATCCGTTCTCGAGAAATGCTCTCACCAAGATACAGCTATCATTTTTTGATAAATGTAGACTATTTTCATAATAAATATTTATCCTTCTTGTAGGTCCACCTCGGTATTCGTCCACACAAGTGTACAATTTGCGACAAAGGCTTCATTCACAAGTGCGACTTGAAGCTCCACATCAAATACGTTCACGACAAGGTGCCTTGGCCGAAGAAGAAAAGCAAGCGGAAGGCAACAGACGATAGTGCGACGTATTTAGCATACAATTAAGTCTAAATTACATTAGCAAAAATTTTGCTAGCCATTATGAAATACCCGACTTACATTTTTATTTAAAAATTAAAAACAAGGCATATGCAGTGTTGCTGGGATAATTCGAATCTCACGTGTGCTCGCTGTGTTATCTGTCTTAATATGATAAATATACACACTGCGAAACACAGCCTTAACCCGTGGATATTAAAAGAATAAGAACGGACTTTGTTAGTAGTTGTGCAGCTAGTGTTGTCAGATCCTGGCCTGGAGTTTATATAACAAATCTGGGATATATAAAGAGGACTACAACATTACAATTCGTCGTAGAAAAACGTCGGATTTGATTTTTTGACGATTTTTGTTTTTGACATAAACCTGAAAACATTATATTTTATCATTAAACAAAACATTTTTCAAAGCTCATACACACAGTGACATGTTCAGATTTCATTAACAGAAACAACCGTTTTCAAAATATTACGTAAAACATAATTTGAAAACTTTGAAGTGCTTCTTATAAAGTTACTAAAAATCAAATCCGTCGTTTTTCTACGACAACGACGAATTGTATTAAACTTTAGGTATTCTTAGATTTAAATGAGTTGCGGTCGAGACATGGACGTTTGTTTCGAAAGCCAATTTCGATTTGTTTAGATCACCAAAAGGGAATATACCAGATACCTTCAAATAATTAAATATATGTAGGAGGTCGCAGTCGGGCGCCAGTCAGGAAAGAGCTGTGTCGGGTCGTGATGAGGTCGGTTGTAGTCGAGTACGAATAATGTGACTGTTTTCGGTCACGTTTGTTCTCAATAAGTTTTGAACTCTGTAATTTTATTTATTTTTTACTTAACTAATAAACCAACTTTGAAATATAAAAAAAAATACTTTTCGTGTTCTTCAGAGTATTGAAATCGTCTATTATCAGGTGTACAATGCGATTTAAATTAGAATATTAACGTCGATGACCTTAATATGTCAAGTGTCACTTGGAAAGTATGGTTAGCACAAAAAACAAATTGCGTCAAAATAATATGTTTTTTTACCTTACTTTTTCAGCTATACCTAGTATTACCGAATCTATTGATTTCATAATTTATAAAAATGGCTAGAGTTCGCCTGTTTGTCGATATTCGGCACTAATATATTAAGTTTTGAATGTTTTGGTTGATTTCATTGACCAGTATACTGCGGTATACTTTGTATAGTCTTTCTTTACACCACAGGTCAACATATATATATATACTGGACGCTTTTAGTTTCCTTAGTCGTTTTCTCATAACTAAAATAGTAAAAAAAAATTACGATCCTTTATTCATGTGTTTTTTGTAAATAAATTGATTATTTCAAAAATATATTTTACTCATCCTACCTAATTGATTCGAATTTAGAGCTATGACATCACAATATGGCGCAGTCATTCCTATTCTTATTTGAATCGCATAGTATGTTTTGGAGTCTGGCAATACTCTTAAGTCATTAAAGGTTTCCAAACTAATAGATGAAACCTAAATATACCTCGCTAAAATAACATAACATATGTAGGTACTTATTGATAAGGTTTTTGGAGGGTAGGTACTTCCGTAATCTAAACATGGTAGATAGATAACTCTTTATTTGTACACTAATGGAAGTAATATACATGGTAGTTTGTTTTACCACATTTAACCGCAATTCGGCAATGTGCAATCTACACAAACATAAAATATCCTTTTAAAAATGTTTAATACGAAGAAATAAAGTACTTATATTGTTTTGTTTTTTTTTTTACCACAGATCTATTAACTATAGTCGACAAACGAAAACGTGCCTTCGGCAGTGACTCACATGACTTAGTAATTGGGTAGATGCCTATGCTCAAAATAAATTATTTCGCCAAGTGTCGCAATAAAATAACTTAAAATACTGTGAAAATTGTCGTCCAGTTTTATTTTAACGTTTTTAATTTAGATTATAATTGTTAAATTAACATTAAAAGTAAATGATTTGACAATACTAAGGCGTGACGTCACGCCTTAGTATTGTCAAATCATTTACTTTTAATCGTATTTCATACAAAAATGTACGGAAGCTTCCGTTTTGACGTTTACTAAAAAGATACTGATTTGACTTGAGAGTCATCTACCCTATTACTGTCTTATCGTCATTATTTTGGGAAATAAGATCATATTGAATGAAACTTCGTGATGTAAATAATATTTTATTGTAGAAGAAAAACAACAATTAGTTGGTCATCGATGCGATTTTCGAATCTATATGATTTTTGTAGGTATTTAAGGTGAATTTATGGCTCTGGCGGTTAAAGAATTAAATGGTTTAATGGGTGGGGGTGGAGGGAATTAAATGGATGTGTGTGGTGGGTGGGGGGTAAATGGGTGGAATTAAAAGATTATTTCACACCGCGAAGTGTGCAAAGTAACTGCAGTTTTTGAGGCATTTTAATGAATTTCAAAAATGTTTCTCGTATGAGAAAACCACTAGTTATAAAATTTTTGCACATGGTTTTTGATAGAGAATATTTTCCAGGTCCTACTTGGTTATGTTTTTGAAGTGAAAACTTCTTTTAATTGCACGTTGTGCACTTTTACTATGGGGAAAAAGCACTTGAAAAAAACTCGTGACCGCCACGCAAATCCTTACTTAATATTATAAATGCGAAAGTAACTGTCTGTCTGTCGCCCTTTCACGTCAAAAGTACTGAACCGATTTAAATGAAATTTGGGACACATAGTCTAGAGCCTGAGAAAGGATATAGGCTACTTTTTAATGCCAAATAAGAGATGTACCTAAGGGGTTAAAAGGTGGGGATGAAAAGTTGTATGAAAGTATCGTCGTATTTAGAGCTAGAAGCTTGAAACTTATTTTTAAGGCTGTTGATTCGATATAAAAATACACTATTCCACGCGGACGAAGTTGCGGGCACAGCTAATAATATATATATAGATTCACTAGAGGGCGCTAATCTAAACATTGAGTTCTGTCAGCTCCTTATTAATTAATCCTAATTCTAATAATTTTAATATAAAAATATAATTAGGTCAATAAAGTACTTATTGTTTGAGCAATTCATATGGTAAAATAAACAAAATTATAATTGTAATTAAGGTGAAAATTAATAACGCCTATTAAGTGCCCAATAGCGAAAACCTTCATTCAATTCATTTCGTTGACACGCGACACATCGTTTTAAGTTTTCACTTCTATCGGCAGTCACATGACTGCCTACTTTTTTTTGTTCTTTGGTATACAAATAGCCTGCCTATCGGTTAACGGATATTAGTGTCTATAAATTGTAGACCCAGTGTGTATGCTCGTGCATTAATTACTAGTAGAAATACGACTATTAGCTATACTCAAATCCAGTGGCATAGCGTGCCTTGGAAGGGCCCTGTATCAAAATTAGTTGGGGGGGCAAAAATGAAGGGTAAAGATTTCTCACAAAAGAAACAAAAATGCTTTAAACGGGGGAATCCCGCAATAACCGATGTAGGATGTTGCCAACATTTGGGCGCACGCTTAACCCGGGAAAAAAGAGATTGCTTTTTTGACTTTTGTCATTTCTGAAGTGAAAACTCTATAGGCACGTATGACGGTTTTTTAAATGTTTTTTTCCTGGGAAGCACGAAATTAAGTGACATTGTGGATAACATTTTACTAATTTTTGCATACCCACGCTAGGGGCCTCTGTAGCCCGGGGGCCCTATCATTGATACGGCTAATACGGCGGTAGCTCTACGCTCCTGCTCAAATCCTTTTAAGTGATTGTAATATTGAAACAGAAGAATATTTATATAGACTGCAAATCTCAAAAAGCTGAATGCTATTATATTTTAAGACCGAGTTCAAGTCTCGTTGTACTCCATCAGGCACTTAAGGGTCCACGTAAGAGCACAAAATAGCACCCATAACTACTACTTCGTACCTTAAGTAGTGGTAAGCTGTGTGTCTTCAGAAGTAGGTAGCAATAGCATAATGCTTTGCATACGTATGTATTTCAGGTTTATCTAGCAACTTGAGGCATGTTCGGGATATGTGGATGGATCTAGCGGGTCCACTCGAGCTAGACCGAAAAAACTAGTGGCAATGCTTTGTTTGTTCAATGTACCTCAACTATTTTGATAGAAATTACAATTAATCGCCTGATCCATCCAGCGGGGCCCGCGGTTGTACTACGCTCCCAATACATAAAAATAATACTGATCGTAGCTTGTGCCAATGTACCTCTTAATTCATGTATTAACTCCAAGGGATCTTTAACAGAACAGGAGAAATCCAGCAAGAAAATATTGTCTGTCCAGCAGGGCCCTTTGTAATTTGAATTCGTACATGCAGGAAAAGTATACCATTGTTATGTATTACCAATGTACCTTAGAGTTCTTCACCATACCATTTTTTTGCAGTTTTTCTACATTTTATCGTAAATACAAAATAATGATTCTAGTAGGTAGTATATAGGCGATTGATAAGGTAAGATCAACATAACAAATATTTCCCGCAATGTGTATCGACACGGTCGGGATTAAATGACGAAAGACCAAAACGAATGCTATCGTTTCACGCGTGCTCAGTTGCAGGCAGCGGCGGAATTATACATTTGCCGCCAGTAGGCTATTAAAATTTTGCCGCCCCTACCGGTCGGTCTATCTAATTCGATACCCCAGGACAAGACAAAAAATAATGTAGGCCCCAAGTTTGTCGCCCCTAACATCAGCCGCCCTAGGCTTCAGCCTACTGGTAAATCCGCCACTGGTTGCAGGGTAAGAGCATAAGTCAATGTACTGTTACAATCATGGTATCCAAAGTACAGCGTAAACATATGACACCTTTATATTTGTGTAAGGAGTTCTTACAGCATCAAAAACAGACGTAAGTCAATTTGACGTTCAATTTTCTGTACCATACGATAAGTAGGTACTTAATCTACTTATTCGTACGATTTTTTTGCAAAAAAATATAAAATGAACAAAAACATTAGAAAAAGCAAATTCCATCGTCCTGACCATATTTCCAAAAGCAAACAAGTACGGGAAGAACATACAGAAACATGGAAGAAAGCTCCCGAAAACAAGATCTCGAACGATACTGAGAGGTCCGTAAGAAACAGATGTTGCCTTGTTCGCCCGAAACAACAGGACTTTAGTCACATAACACAGATTGATTCTCTACTAAAATATGAAAATGAACCAACAAATAAAAAGGTAAGCTGAGAACATTAATAACTATTATGAAAATATTGCATTTTCTGAAGGGATTGTCGGAATGGATCATCTGCCAACAAGATATTATCTAAGATCTAGAAGGCATAATATATGTCAATTACATTACCTACTTTAACGTCCCCACTCTTTCTATCTCAACTCTTAACTTCGTATTTACCGTCGTCAAAAGGTCGTTATCGACAGTCTCTTCAGATTTTTTCTGCTCTTAGATTTTTTTTTATGCTATAGGGGTCAAACGAGCAGACGGGTCACCTGATGGTAAATGACTACCGCCGCCCATGGGCACCTACAGCTCGAGAGTCACAAGTGCGTTGCCGGCCTTTAAGGGAAGAGGGGGAGAGGGAAGGGTTAGGGCCTCCGGTAACCTGACTCAGCTCCACCAGACTCTGGCGAAAAGCAATGCAAGTATTGCTTCACTGCTGGTTTTCTGTGAGGCCCTGGTATCACTCCGGTCGAGCCGGCCCATACGTGCCGAAACATGGCTCTCCCACGAATGATAGATACAACGTATTTTAAGGTAATTGCATAATATGTAAGTAGTAGGGGGCTATACTGATTACTTAATCCACAGCATCTATCAATATTATCTGAAACATATGGCTTCGATCCTATTAAACGAAACTCAACTCTTACAAATGCGGATTTAACAAGTCTGTTCGCTGCAAGTAATATAGAGGACAGTTCTCATTACAAAGAGGATTTCGGAGTCGATGCTATGAAGTATGTTGAAACTTCGGATGGCACCCAATGGCAGAATATCGAAAGTGTTAATGACCTAGACAACTTAATACGGGAGGAATCCAAAGGTATGACGTGTAACTTTGACTCTTGCTTTCCACGGCATATTATACGCGTGCGCGAATAATCCGCAGATTCATGAGCCGTGGAAAGCCACCTTTAGGAGTAGTTTTTAGGGTTCCATACCCAAAGAGTAAAACGGGACCTTACCACTAAGACTCCGCTGTCCGTCCGTCTGTATCTCTGATAGGTAGACAGTTGAAATTTTTCCAGAATGTGTAAATCTGTTGCCGATATATCAACAAATAATAAAAATAAATTAAAAATTAAAGGGTCCCCTATTAGACGTATTTTTTTTGGCTTATAGTAGTATCAAATCTTGTACGATGGTGCGGAACCCTTCATGTGCGAGTTGGCCGGTTTTTTGTATATAGGCGTACGTGTCAGCTTGAAGAAAGTTATTTTACCCTGTTATAATAAAAATTGACACGTCATGATTGCATTTTCCCAGGGCCTCCTATTAAATACAGTGCTATGTCGCAAAACGTTCACATAGCAGAGGTTCCAAAGGTGAAGATAATCGCAGAGAAGTTCTCCAAGTTCCAGCGGGGTAATGTCGAACTGAGACGGTTGGACGAGAAAGTCGTTTGTGTGGAGTACGATATCTTTGACCGGAATTCAACGTCCAATATAAATAAACCTGTCCAAGCAATGAGGGCTTTCTTCTCTATAAAGCCCCTTTATGAACAGGATGGCACCGGTACGTTATCATTTCTTCCAGCGCTCAAATTTGTCAATATTTTTTTAATTTATTTTTTGTTATTTTCATTGTGTTTAGTCAATTTTAAATTAATGTCCACATAATGATATTTCCAATAAATGTTTTGTTCATTTTATTTATTTCTTTCTTTCTGTCGAGAAGGATAATGTTTTCTTACACAGTTAGATTTTTTGCAACTAAATATAACTTTGAATAGACTAGGCCAAAAAGAAACTTGAAAAGTGGTGCTAATCGAATAGGTACTTGTAGACTAAGTCCAACAACCTAGGTATCTGGATTCACTCGTACTTTTTCTTTGTGTTTGTGTTTTTTTTGTGCGTTTGGAAACACCCTCGGGCCGTCACACCACCGGGGCTTTCGGTGGGGCGGTGTGTCGGAATGGAACGGTCTAAAACCACATGGTGTGCCATACATAAACAGGACTAGTGACGTCAGCAGGACTACTGATGTCAATGACGTTAGCAGGACTCCTAATGTCAGTGAAGTCAGCAAGACTACTAATGTCAGTGAAGTCAGCAAGACTACTAATGTCACTGAAGTCAGCAGGACTACTGACAACAGACCCAGTGAAGCCATCAGACCCAGTGAAGCCATCAGGACTAGTCAACCACTATTGCATACACATAATATATTAGATTGTTTGGACGTTTTTAAGGTGTTGGTTAACTCAAACTGTCACTGTCATGATACGAGGATAAAAATTTAAGCGATTCAATTAGATCCACTTATGTCAAATGATGTCCATGGGAGTATTTTATTCCATCTAAAAATACTCGAACTCGCCTGTTACGAAGCAATAACTTGGACGACTAGAGTCAATAATTCTTCTGTCAGATTCTGCATGAGATTATAACCTTGACAACATACAGACGTAAAAGTATTGCTGCTCGATCAGTACGTCCAACGCTGAGCGAATATAGTTCCGTTCACTGGTTAATCTAGATAGTCTCCCTGACACTGGATAGATGGCCCGAAGTTAAGAGTTTCAGATTTTACGATTTTCAGACGTAGAGAAGGAGATTCTAGTAAGTTTTAACGAGGTACGATGCAATCAGATGCAATACGGAAACAAATCTCACAGTGTATAATTAAATAATATAGGTGCAGCTTTTAAGACGGTGACGGGGCGTGAACGGTTGAAATGTACTACTGACATCTTCTAAATGAACTAGTACATTACAATCTGCTCACGTCGCGTCGCCGTAACGCGCCGCACGCTGTCTGATCTGGCTATTAACATATGCCGCGTTCCAATAAATAAGAAACGATTCGTTTTGCTTACGGACGGTAAAATTTCGTTGAATTTTCAATGAAAATTTTACCGTCCGTAAGCAAAACGAATCGTTTCTTGTTTATTGGAACGCGGCACTAGTCAGTCATATTTTATTCCATTATTTTTTAGTTGGGTTGAGGGCAAACTAACCAGCTTGAATGCATGTAGGTCTCGTTCTACATAGTACGCGACTAATGCCGCGTTCCTATATTCAAGAAACGATTGGTTTTGCTTACGGACAGTAAAATTTCTTGAATTTTCAACGAAAATTTTACCGTTCGTAAGCAAAACGAGTCGTTTCTTGATTTTAGGAACGCGGTATAAATCAAAATCATATAATGTCCAGGTAGAATTTAATTTACTTCTACTGTCTAAATAGAAAATTTCTAAATTGCAGAAAACACTCCACTAACAATACTACCACCAAAAATCAAAGACCAATTCCGTGTAGTAGATGAAGACTTCAATAATATGACTCAAAAAGAGATAGAAATTATCGACGAAACGATAGAAGAAAACAAATCTTATTTAGAAGACCTAAAGCGTATTATAAAAAGGGTGGAGTACGAAAGAATTAAAAAGAACAGAAGTTCGTTAGATTTGAAATCTATGTACGAAATGGCGAAGCGGGAATGGCTTTTGGACAACAATTTTTCCGTAGCCAATTTTCTCTCTATCAAACAATTAAAGGATGTGAAAAAATTGATTTTGCAGAAGTGTGCGTCGAGTGTGCACGGAATAAGTAGAAGAATGTTAAAGGCTGAGGCTAAGCTAGGTTCGGGCGTACTGTCTGGAAGCATATTGGCAGAACTGTTTAATGACGATGATAAAAATGTCTTGGAATAGTTTGAATAAATGTGTAACTGTGTAAAATATATATCTTTATTTCATAGGTACAATAATATATTACAATTTGTGTAAAAAAGTATTTGTTGATTTATTCTTAATATTAACGTTATTTGATGTAGATATTGATAAAGATCCCTGAAGATGACTTACACCATCTGATGGTGATGACAACAAGGTTTGTACTTAAAAATGTAGTGCCCAAAAGCAAATATCACTAACTTTTAAATTTTCGCGTTCCATGATATAATTATGTATTTAAACGGGAATTAACGCGATCACGAAAGGTATTACGTACCTCTGAATTGCCTGACGTTTCGACCAGTCAGCCTGTGACCACGGCCAGTGCAACCTGGTCGAAACGTCAGGCAATTCAGAGGTATGTAATACCTTTTCGTGATCGCGTTAATTCCCGTTTAAATATATAATTATATAAATATCACTGTGTTAGAGTTAAGTAAGCGGTACAAATTATTTATATACTTACAGTTTATTTACAAGTATTTCAAGACTACCGTTTTAAAAAGAATTAATTTTAGTTTTTTTGGGACTGAACTTTTGAAAACTAAAAAAAATAATCCGAATGTTTTTACTTTGTTGCCAAGTTTTCAAAAGTTTGGAATAGTTGATCTCTCCTGTACTACTTATTTCTACTGTTTCCCATTCTGTGCTGCCTCAGGGTTGAAAGCGGGGTCAAGACCAAGTTTCTTCATTTCTACTGCCATTTCGAATAAATAGTCGTAGCATTCCGTCCTGCAAGTCAAACATATGGGTTACACTAGCTGTTGACAGCGGATTCGGTCACGTATTTAGTTATTTTTTTAAATCTGTAGTTTCAATTATCATTGTACCTCTTTGTAAACGACAATCTTATTCTTCTTCTTCTTGACTCACTTCCTCATAGCGAAACAATATGTAACTTGTAGTACATTATTTCACGTTGGTGTGTAGGTACTTTGTGTACGTGAATGGAATACATATAGATAATTGGGTTTTTGAAAGAAAGATCATATCGACGGGTCTCAGGCGAATTGACTCAAGCGCCATTTTGATAAGTTTCATGAAACCCGGACCAAAAGACGCAGAAAAAATCGCTAACTGCAACGATGTATATAACTCAATATCGTCCAATGTGGCGCTTGAATCAATTCGCCTCAGACCCCTCAATATAAGTTTTATAGAAAAACTAATTTTAGATATTTTTTTTTGCTAGCTGATACAATGTGGAAGACGTTGAGACCGTATTATCATGACATTCCTATAACATTATGACTAATCGTGACTCGTTCGTAGTCACGTGATTCATTTCAAAATTTTATCAATTTTGAATTGGTTCTAATTAATTAAGAAAATAATTATTAAGTTTTTTGCATCGACTATTAATATAATTTGTGATAAAGTTACAAAATACATAATAAAAATTGGTATTTTTTTTTTTTTCAACAACTCAATTATGTTGACGGGAATTAACGCGATCACGTATTTAAGGTCATAGGCATTGGCTGTCCTGTTGGTCTAGTGGTTAGTGATCCTGACTGCTGAGCCAGAGGTGGTAGATTCGATTCCCACGCAGGACAAATAATTATGTGATATATTGGTTTTACAAATAAACTGAAATCAAATCAATGTCAATAAACGAACGCTTAGGCCGATCGTGCCTCTCTATCGCTTGTTCCGCGCTCTCGCTTGCATGCTCGGCTCAGGCGAAACGTGACAATTTTTCGTAGTTTTTTGCAGCCGGCGTTCATCGATTTATAAGACGTTATCACGTCAAAAAATTAAGTTGCTGGGTACTCACATAGTTTTCGCTTGCTGCCAAGTATCGCCCCACACATAAACTCCGTGTCTCCTCACTAACACGGCGCTAGTGCCTGGGTACTGACGTAGAGCTTCACCGAGACTGCTCGCTAAGTCCTTTTCAAATGGAGTGTTCTCTATGATAGGAACTATTAACTTTTCATCATAACGAAGATAGCGATCCAGTTTAGCATCCTTTATACCCTGGAATTGAAAAAGATCGACGTGTGATAAGAGTCACATATCTATACCAATAAAAGTGTCTGTTTGTAATGTCATAATAACAGTATTTTACTAAATGCATCCGAATGTACAACTAACGGGGTACATATCCTAAAAATCAAATTTAAATTTTTTTGTCTGTCTGTTTGTTCCGGCTAATCTACGGAACGGGTGGACCGATTTCCACGGGACTTTCGCTGGCAAATAGCTGGTGTTATAAGGAGCAATTTAGGCTACTTTTATTTTAGAAAAGGAATTAGGGTTCCGCAAAATATAGAAATATGTATACGCGAGCGTTTTCTAATAAACATATTTTCTTTCTTTCTCTATGATAGCGTTACGTTTTTACTAGTATTCTTGTAACTGCCTCAGTGCCAAGTGTAGCGCCAATAGTATAATCGCCTTTGAATTTCATCAAAGCTTAGTAAATATTAAATAGTATCAATACATTTGTCGAAAATATTGTTGTTTATCGATTATGAGGTTAACATTAGACTACCATACTATCACTCATGAGGTTATTCATAGAATACTGATAGGCATTTTAATGTAAACTTCTTCAAATAACAACTTGTGACATCATATGTTGCTATCATCAAATTATTTACTTTTAGGAAACTAGCCTATTAGGAAAGCACAATATTGTACTAGAAGATGAGAAGTAATAGCATATACCTTGATCATCTCCTGGTGAGTGATGACAAACTCTTTTTCATAGAGGAGTGTGCACCGCACCGCGTGAGGCGAGTGAGTGTGTATGACGGCGCCTGCGCCGCGATCCCGGTATGCCAGCATGAATAGCGGGGTGCATTGACTCTTCTTCAATCTGGAAATTAATTACTGTTAAAAAAAAATATAGTGACACCATAAAAGAAATTTCTGTCTTAAATAATAAAGCATTTTTTTATCATGTGGAAAACCCCACGGGTTATCACCTCACTGAAGCAGAGGATGACCTGGTATGTCAGACTCGAACCGACTAAAACCACACGGTGTTCCATACCGCACCCTAGGTTATACTTACCTTGCAAATGATCAAACTTTTGGAAAAAATATTAATTATGTTTAACAGTTTCTACATAGTTGTTACGCAAAATGCTCGAGACAAATGATTTTATGGTTATAGTATCCTTATTTATATACTGATAAATATCATTATTAATCAACTCTCTTACTTCTTTTCTGGTGGTGGCAATTCTAAATCTTCATCATTAATAGTTTGTACAAACAGGTCATCAGACTTCATTCGCTCTTTTTGTACTCCAGATGGAGCTATGTAGATTTCATCTCTGTACAATACAAATTATACCTTTTGTTAAATGTGTTTCCAATAAAAGATGATTTAAAAGACTGCTTGACAGAGATATATTACACTAGCTGACCCAGGCAACTTCTCTTAAATTTTCCACGTTTTTCGCAATATGTTTCCTTGATGCTCCACTCCTATTGGTCGTAGCGTGATGTTATACAGCCTATAGCCTTCTTCGATAAATGGGCTATCCAGCACTGAAAGAATTTTTCAATTCGAACCAGTAGTTCCTGAGATTAGAGCGTTCAACCAAACAAACTCTTCAGCTTTACAATATTAATATAGATTTATTAATTCTCTATTTTCTAGAAAAATGCTTTTATGGAGTTAACGGCCCCAATTAACCTGGTACAGTATAGTAGGTAGTCACAAACATTTTAGCAGCAAGTGTAAAATGGTGTCAAGATGGACTGTATTTAACATTCAATTTATATTTTTTGCCCCTTATGTTACCACTTATATGGTTTACAACTTTTCAGAGAAACTAACCCTTGATACAGTATCTATATATCAATATGTGAAGAGAATTCTTTGTACCCCTTTTAAAGCAAATTTTGTAGACAGAGGAATGTGTAAAAACAATTTGGTATACTTAAAGATTATAATTATGTAGACGTGCAGAAAGCTAAAATTTTTAATCAGTGTTATACATTTTTAAATTATGATTATAGTATTGACCTGTCATGCACGGAAGGTCTTTACAGTGACAGTTTAAGTTAGGTTAGGTTAGTCAAGTTAACTATATAAAAAACTAGCTGCGCCCCGCGGTTTCACCCGCGTAAGTTCCTCGTTAAGTTTTCTTTTTTGTGCAAACTTCACATAAACCATCTACTAAATAGTCCGAACAAAGCCTAAACATTTGGTTTGGATAGGTGAGTCCGTTCTTGAGTTATAAAATTACAACGAAAAGTGGCATTGATTTTTATATATATGGATAAAAGTTAATTAGGGTTGAAATTCAACCACCAGGCAATCTCTAGTAACAAGAATTTGCGTAGCTTAAGGTGAGAGTAAGAGATTAAAACTATAAAGTAAAAAAGAGGAGGAATATACTATATGAAAATGAAACAAATGGTGTTTTTTTTTATAATAAGTGGTTATCATACTGTCAATCAAATGCAGTTTTGATGTAATGTCAATTAATAATAATTATTATTTATTGGTAAAAAAAAAAAAAACAATACAACCATGACAAAAATAAATTACATTCTAGCAATAATGTGGTTTAGTTAGGTTGAACAATAAGATGTCCTCAGAGTCTTAAATTAGGATACCCTGTTTTTAAGGATCAGTGGTTCCGAGATATAGTATCCAGTAATAGCCAATTTAGAATTAAACAATTTAGCAGTTAAGTAGTAACAGTTTTAGCCATTGTTTAATTATGGTGCTAACTTTTGATGTAAATCATAAGACCTTTATATACAACTAGCAGTTCCCGCACGGCTTCGCTCGCGTGTACATATTTCACGCAGAACCCTAATTTTTTTTCAAAATAAAAGTAGCCTAAGTTACTCCTTATAAACCCAGCTATCTGCTAGTGAAAGTCGTGTGGAAATTGGTCCACCCGTTCCGGAGATTAGCCGAAACAAACAGCAAGACAAAAATTTAAAAACTGATGTTTAGGCATAGGTATCATGCAAATAACTGTATGAGCTTATAAAAAAACTATTATTTTGACATTCAACAGACACTTCAACTTTATTTATTTGTATTGAATATTGATGGCTCTCCATTGTTATCACCTGTCAGAGGCCATAGGTTATCAATTACTGATAAACAATAATCATTAGATGAGAATGTAAAGTTCTAAGTACATATGAGGTTTCATTGTAACTATTTGAGCAAATGCATGAAGATTGTGTACATAGACAATCTAGACTTCATTTTTACAATTAATTTATTTGTATTATTTCTATTCCCTGAACAATGACTACAATACTAACCCCATTATTAATTATAAGCAACCTATTGCATGCCTGATTCGATAGATAGTGCTGTACTTTTTACTTTTAGGACTACAAATATTTATTACCATAATACTATTGCATAGATATTCGAATTTGAATTACCTAGATACTTAACTCGGTACTAACTTCAATTGGTCATTACATACCCTTTTTTTATAGATATTCCTCCGCCGGTACCGGTGACCCATCCTAAATGGTAAAACTGATTGCATAACTCTGGAATTAAATTTCTGGGGTGTTCCTAAAAGAAATATCCAGGATAAAACACATCTAACTACAAACTGAAAAGTAAAAACAATTTGTCAAGTTCACAAAAATGTGTCACTTACTGGTCCAAGCTCCGTCATTATTTCACTTACAATGTTTAAAAATTTTATACCGTAACACAATTGAGACTTCTGATAAATTCCGTTCTTCAACTTCAACTTTTGGTTTGTGGCTTTGTGGAGTTACCACAATTTTGCCAATGTCAAGCCGTTCTAAGATATCAACAAAACATTGATTGAATTGACAATTGAACAGACTGAAACTGAAGTGATGTGACAACTGATGACACTGACAACTTATACCTTCCATTACTGACGTTCAAAACACATACATGCATAGAGTTAACTAGAAAAAAAATCTTTATTGAAGTTATGTGTTAATACAACTTCCTTAAACAAATACAAATATACAAGTTTTATTAAAATCATAATTATTATCAAGGTGATGTTTTGATATTTGAAAGTTTTATCATTTATTAAAACATCAATGGATAATTTTGGCCTGCTTTTAGTGTTTTAGAGTTTCGGAACGTAAACCTACAATTATTTAAAAAAATATAGATAGCAGAATAAAATACAAGTTTGGGTAGATGGCTATGCTCAAAATAAATTATTTCGCCAAGTGCCGCAATAAAATAACTTTAAATACTGTGAAAATTGTCGTCCAGTTTTATTTTAACGTTCTTCATTTAATTTATAATTGTTAAGTTAACATTAAAAGTAAATGATTTGACAATACTAAGGCATGACGTCACGCCTCAGTATTTCATACAAAAATGTACGGACGCCACCGTTTTGACGTTTACTAAAAAGATATTGATTTGACTTGACAGTCATCTACCCTCGTTTTTTAGATTTGAGTATCTTATCTGTGACTTGAGTAAATACTTCCTTGGTATGTAGACCTACCTTATAGGTACCTACCTGCTTTTAATTTAGAGCTGAGCAAAATACATGTTTTGCTCTAATTAAAATATTAATTACAAAATAAATTTTCGCTTGTAGGTAGGCCTACGAGAATCTATCTACGAAATACAAAATATTTTCAAGTCGTGCATTTGAAATATAAAATAAAAAAAACAGTATTTTAACCATTTGTAAAAAAATACATAGTAACTAAGTAACCATTCATCAATAAGAAAAAAAAACTCATATGAATTAAAATGTATTTCTTATAAGTTGTCGGTGACAAACAAGTGTACGGCCCACCTGATGGTAAGCGGTTACCGTAGCCTATGGGCGTTTGCAACTCCAGGCGTGTAAATTGTGTTGTATAAATTTTCAAACTATGCAATGCACAAATTATATACAGAGACACAAAAGAATTGAGATCAGAAAAAGAGTAAAAAATATCAATATAACGCTGACTGAATACCGTGTAATTTTAGCCAGTTTAATTATGAAATATTAATCTACCGCTGCCCCTCTCAATCAACTACAATTATTTGATCTAGATGTTTAAACACATCCCAGTACCGCAGTAAAGTTTTTTTAGGTAAAATTCTTACGTCTCGATGCTATTAGATGGGGTTCGACCATAGATATGTAAGAATAGACCGCGGAAGGGGGCGTGATATGCGATAGATTAATAAAAGGAGAACGTTGCCATACGTGGTCCCTCTGTCTCTTTTTAGCCGCGATTGCGCATTAATCAACACAGCGCATCAACATACACGCACTACGTACCACGTATAGCAGCGTTCTCGTTTTATCGAGCTGTCGCATCCACTTACACGATAGTTCCATTATTATTCTTTTCAAGTCTTAGTCTATTTTTATATGTTTATGGGATCGATAGGTAGGTACCTAATATCATACAAAAGAATCAACATAGGTACCTACATAGATACCTGCTATGACGATCATGATGTATGGACTATTTAGACTAAAGTGCAAAACTTTAATATTTTAATATATCTTTAATCGATTTCGGTTAAGAGATTGCAGCACGCTGATCAAGTCTCGACTTGTTAAAAGATTTCTTAAAAAATTAACAACAGAATGAGAGATGTTCTGATAGATCGTGTGTGTGGTCTATTTATTAATCCTCTTTATGCTATTAATGAAAAAAAAAACTTCAGTTCTGCCAAGCAAAGAATATACAAACGCTATGCTGCCAATAATTTATTTTGTCATGCAAGTTGGATAAATAATTTTTATTACTGTTTGTATATCAAAATTAGCAAGTCATAATCCCAATGCAAAATTACCAAATAAATTACTCAAATTATCTATTGTTTGAACTTAGACCATGACAAACCAATGTTTGCATAAGAAATCGAGGAACACTTTATATATGCCTTGATAGTAAATTTCAATATCCAAAGAAGGTAAGTTGGTTTGATTTTGAAATACAGCCCCAGTGCTTAATCCCACTAATATTATAAATGTGAAAGTTACGATGGATGGATGGATGGATAGATGTTTGTTACTCTTTCACGCAAAAACCACTGCACCAATCGTGATGAAACTTGGTATGTAGATAGCTGGAGACCTGGATTAACGCATAGGCTACTTTTTATCCCGATATTACTACGGGATCAGGATTTACGTTGGTCAAACCGCGGGGCGCTGCTAGTACTACATAATTGTCTATGATATTCTCACAGGGTTAAGGAACCGGTGTTAGTCAGAGCCGATCACTATTTAACAGTTGGTCTAGTTGTAGCAAACAAGGCCAGTAGTTGGTAAACTGGTCGGACGCAAGATGGACAGTATTCGGGAGCATGACCGGATGTCTGTTATTTCGATGCCGATATTTCAGGCCCAGGTTTTTTAGAATCCAGTTTCTCATCACTTATCACATTTATCGCAATCACGTGTTCAAACCAATGTTTACAATAGTTTTATGTATAATTTTCTTTTTGATATTTATTTATAGGTAGAGAATGATGAAAATACCAGAATGTCTGAGCCGACGTTACAAGGCATTGGATGACATTATTCAAGAGCTAAGCATGTCCATATCCAGTCAGAGGTCAATAAGTGAACAGCGGAGTAATACAAGTAATGTTGGTATTAAGCTTATGTGCGATTTCTGGAATATTCTCAAAGAAGATCCTGAATGTAACTTAACGGTTCGTATTTTTTTTACAATATCGAATTGATATATTTAAGACAACAATTTGGATAGCTTACTGGAGAGGACTAGTACTCTCCCCTCTCGCAGAAGATGTACCAGGCGCCGGAGCGTGCAGATCGATCTCTGACCTCTATTAGCGCTTTGCTTTGACTAAACCTCTACCAGGTTAATAAATATTACACTTTAGCAATATTAAGAAACATTAATTCTTATTCAACAAGGATCACTCAGCAAAATGATATCAAATACTTTTGCATTTAATTGATTTCAATTATGTGCAAAAACTGTTTCGTTGTAGGCAGAAGTTCAGCAACGCATGGGAATGAGGACCGCACCAGAATTGAGTTCCACAGTGTACGGTCTACAACATTATATGACCTACATGGCCGACAAAGGCTGCAGAGATGTCAGTAACAGCTGCAAAGGCAGCAACAAAAGCTGCAGAGACAGTAACAAAAGCTGTGGCAATAAACAAAGTGAAAGCAAAAGTTGTGGAGGTACTAACAACGATGATTCCCAGAGTAAAAGGGACGAGACAATGAAAGCAACAGGGTAATTATGATGACCTTTTAGTATTAATCAATTAGTTTTGGTTAACTCCATTAAAAAAAAAAACACTTGTAACGATGCGCGCTCTGATTACTTTTTCTTACAAACGTGATATTGTAACACAATAAAAAGTAAGAAGTCGTATACTATCGATTTATCTCATCTTATTTACATAGTATAAAACAAAGTCACTCCTGCTGTTTGTACGCTTAGATCTTTTAAACTACGCAACGGATTTTAATTCGGTTTACACCAATAGATAGAGCGATTCAAGAGGAAGGTTTACATTATAGTATAATATTGTTTTGTGTTAATTTGTATAATTATATGACGATATATGTTCACCACATTGGTATCTACATTACACCCGTGCGAAGCTGGGGCGGGTCGCTAGTTGTGAATAAATAAAGGTCGGTATTATATACGTATCTGATTTATTCTTCTGATATAATATTTATAGTAATTAAACCTACTTTTAGCTTATATTATTATGGAATAATTTAAATTTTTCAGTGCATGCTGTTCTGGTACAAAATCTACACAACCAAAATACGATGGAATAGCGCTCAGCAAAGTTTTATGCAACCTGAAGGAGGTTAGTGCATTAACTGAACATCTAAGAGGTAGCTTTAACGTCAAAACAATAAGTTTTTTTTTTGTTTTTTTATCGTATATGGGGCAAACGAGCAGACGGGTCACCTGATGGTAAATGACTACCGCCGCCCATGGGCACCTGTAACTCGAGAGTCACAAGTGCGTTGCCTCCCTTTAAGGTAGGAGTAGGAGAAAAGGGGGAGGGGGAAGAGTGGGCAGAGGGGAGAGGGGAAGGACAGGAATAAGGGAGAGGGAAGGATTAGGGCCTCCGGTAATCTCACTCACGCGGCGAAAAGCAATGCAAGCATTGCTTCACTGCCGGTTTTCTGGGAGGCCGTGGTATCACTCCGGTCGAGCCGGCCCATACATGTCGAAGCATGGCTCTCCCACGACTACCGTGTGAAACTACCCTGTTGTTTAAAAGAAATATGTAATAACAAGAGTTAAAACCTTAGTTGTTTTTTAACTCTTGTTATTACATATTTTTTTTAGCTACACCGAGGAAGTAAGTACATCTGTTTTTTATTTGATTAACAGTGGCAAAGCATTTCAAATTCATCTACGATGTTATATCCGTATGACTTATTTGGCGTTTCATTGTGCTAGTTACAATTGTACAAGATTTTATGTTGATCCTAGAGATTATAATATTCTTAACCATAAAAAATATTCAAATTTACCGTAGTTTTATCTAAGGAAATAATATACCGCGTCCCGGCAAAAAAACTGTCATAATACAAAAACAGCTATTTCGAGAAAACACGACTTTTATGCCTGTAAATTGAAGAAAACAGCTCAGTGAAAAATGGAACAAAGTTCCATTTTTCACTGAGCTAATAACGATGTTTTTACAGCTGACCAAATGCAACATTTGCTATTTAATGCTATAAAAATGTTAAACGTACCTAACATGTGATATGACACTTTTTTTGCCAGGAGGCGATACGATATAAATAATACTTAAGTATTTTTTCATAGCTGCATTCTTTTGTTTTTAAATAATTAAGAATACATGGTGTACCAAAAATAATGTTGGTTTAAGTAATGTAACTAAACAGGCTGATCCTATACGCCCTTAAAATCCTGAAGGCATCGCGAATTTCCTTCACATGTGTAAAAGCGTGCGAGTTGTAAGACGATACTTATAGACTGTCCTAAGGGCCCATCCATAAATTACGTCACACGAATTTCATGATTTTTGGACCCCCCCGTCCTTGTCACAGGTGGTCCCATTTGTGGTGTGATGTCACATATTTTTTAATTTTACACCCAGAACTGACAAGAGCAGTTCTAAATTTTTTTATTTAGTAAAAGTGTAGTAGCGTATGTAGTCTTTCGTTTACAGGTAATGTTTTGTGTTTAATATTTATTTTTTGACGAAGCAAACTATTGTTGCCGTGACTCTGTGTGTGTTGATCTATAATTTTTAATTACAATAATTATTTATTAAATCGACGATTTCAAATAATTGATGGTCAATTTTATGTAATAAAGATATTGAATTTGAATTTAATACAGATTTTGACATGTGACGTCATGAAGCTTATGACCCCCTCCCCCCTTGTTACACAATGCCACACTTCGTTGACCCCCGAACCCCTTAACGTGTGACGTAATTTATGGATGGCCCCTAAACAGAGATAGTTCGGCAGACCCTAGTTTACGACCGCACAGACCCATTTATTTTACTACACTTTTACGGGTCAAACGTGAATTAAAGCTTTCGTCACACTTTGTTTTTTTTTATTGTAGGCTAATGAAATGAAATCATTTAATTTGTAGGTTGGAAATTGATACTAAAATCAGAATTTACATTTGAGGCCTATTTAGAAATACTGTCGGCTGAACCCGTGAGAAAAGAGCCTGGCAATTTAAACTTACATAATTTATGTATACCTACCAATTTTTACCACAGTCACCAAATTACAGTATTATTTTTTCCCATTCCTGACAAGAGTAAGCTATTGCAATCAATATAAAAAAGTAACAAAATTTTAAAAAAACTTTTTGTTAGTTAAAAGTAATCGCGGGAGAGCCATGATTCAGCACGTATAGGCCGGCTCGACCGGAGTGATACCACGTCTTCACAGAAAACCGGCAGTGAAGCTATGATTGCATTACTTGTCGCCGAATGAGTCAGGTTACCGGAGGCCCTAACCCTTTCCTCCCCCCTCTCTCACCCTCCTCCACCCTTCCCCTACTCCCACCTTAAAGGCCGGTAATTTTAATAAGACTACAAAGACTTTCGAAAAGCAATGCATTCGTGCAATTTGCGACGTAGAATCACTCCCATCTTCTCAACCTGCCTTTATCCATTCATTTATCCAAGTAGACTTTGGTTACCTTATATCAAGATAGATTACTATCCTATGTCTATCAAATTGTTTAATAGATTACCGGTAGACCTAAAAGAACTTCCCATAAGCAACTTCCATAGGAAATTAAATGCCTGGTTTGTAGAAAAATACTTTTACAGTATATAGGAGTATCTTGATCATCAGAACCTTAACTTCAATTGAGCATTTAAATGGTAATTTTATTTTAATGAATAGTTTTGTAAATGTGTAATCATTTTCTTTTAAGATATTTTATTATTATAGTTATGTATTGGTTATATGATTCGGTTGAGTGTAACACATAGGTAATTTTAATTGAAATATTAATGTAAGTCATGCCAATAATGGTGAATATTTGGTTATTCATTTATTTTGATGTAAGACCTATGTCTACCCATATTGTGAGCAAATAAAATGGTTTAAATGGTTAAAAAAATTGTAGAACCTCTGAAAACTATAGTGATCTATGCGCGATTTTCTACTATATTCGTTTTACATACTAGAACTAGATCTTATCTGTTTTTCAGTTTTCATTTTAATACATATATCTCACCTTCGGTAAGACAAGGGCCCTATTTGAACTTTTGAAATTTACAGGAGAGCCATTTTAAATTATTTTTCACTTACAATGTCGTATAATTATGCTTTTATGGCCTTGATGTGGTCGTTCTTTAAATGAAATAAGTCCTAATGTGATTCGGTGCTTGTTCTTTACAGGAGTTAAATGTGTTTATGAATATTTTGACATTTATGCCCTTGTCTTACTGAATGTGTGATATGTAATGAGCTGCTCTGTTGGTCTGGCACTGCACTTGCCATTATTATAAGTATCAAAGTTATGTACCTTCCTTGAACTTTATGGAAAAATCAATAATGTAATTTCTGTATGTAAATTAGGCTGCAACGTTTGACAAGAAATGTCACTTGCGGGTGAAAGAGCTAATGGAAGTACAAAGAGAGTTAAAGAACCAGATACAAATTTTGGAATCTAGGGAAAAAGAGGGCGTGAAATTGTTAAAAGAGGCTGACTGCATGTGGCTGTGTATGGAGGATGCTTATAAGAAAAAAGTTGCAGAGTCTCAAGATAGACAGCAATTATTACTAGTAAAGGCGAGTTAACCTTTATACACCTTTATACTATTAGTGAAGGTTTTAGTTTTTTTTGTAAACAATATACCTCTTTTATTCACATAACATTTTTTTATGATTTTGTTCTATTAAATCAGTTCAGATCACCACGACTCAGAATATGCATATCTTATTTTTTTTTAAAACGAGACATTTGTAATTCACCGCCCGGACATATTTCTTTTAATTTTTTTTGTACCTGCTTATTTTGTAGTATTTTTTTATTATTGTGCCATATTTAACCTTGTTATAGCTAAAGGAAATAGAAACAAGTGCAAGTAAATGGAGAAAAAATAAAAAAGATCTTGAGTTCCAAATAAATAACATGACAAAGGCTAGAATGGAAATTGTTGAAAAAATGAACCAGAAAAAAAACGACATCAGGATCATGAATGCTGAAAACCAAAATCATACAAAAAGAATAGAAAGTGCTAAAAAAGACTTGGAAAATAGCAAAAAGTCCATGAGCACCGCGAAGGAAAGTTCAGATGTATGTTATTTTATGTACTAACCAAATGTTTCAGGGGAATAAGGCAGTCGTAAATTAATACATATTTTTAAGATAAATTTTGGGTAGATGGAAATTCTTAATTTATTAATACAAGTTTCTTTTATGTTAAGGCAAGAATGACGAACTTAACTGCCGAAATGGTTAAAATTCAAAAGAGAACAAATGAAGAAAGAACAAATATGAAGAAAAAAGAAGAAGACGGGTCTCAATATGTCAAGGACGCGAGAACTGACCTACAGAACATGTGTAAGGTTTTATTACAGAAAAAACTTGAAAATGAAGATCTTAGAGCTGAGGTGAGTCGTTTTGATATTATGTTTTGCCTTTAAACTGAAAATTTAATAATATAAATAAATTCGAAAAATACTCAAAGTTTAAATAATGTTATTAGATTAGTTACCTGTTAGTTTAAGTTAATTTACACTAATATTTGGGTAATTGGGCCCATCACAGTTTACCTAAGCGATTTTGTTAAAAGAAAATTACCAATTAGTTAATGACTTAGATTAGACAAAACTCAATAGTGCATATAGTTCAATTATTCTTTAAAAGTTATGCTTGATAATTACACAGAAAAAAGTAAGCTTTAGTTTAAGAAGCACCTGTTACCAAAATTTGTCGTTATTGCGACAGTATTTTAATGTCATGAAGTAATATTTCAGAAAACAGCTATTCTAGAAGAAATAGATCTTTTAACATCAACCCTCGGTACTTGTAAAGTTAAATGTAAAAACAAAGAAGAATCTGTATTCGAGGAACTTAAAAACCTTACTACTGAAATTGCTACTTTCGAAGCTAAATGTAAGAAATGTCATATATGCACGGACACTAACGATGTTAGAAAACTATGTACAGATTGTCCAAAGTGTTTGCAAGAAAGAAAGTGCAATGTTGGGGACGAAGAATGTTCTTCTGATCCTACAATGGACTGTGTATGTATGAGTGTTAAACAGAAATTCTTGGACAATGTATTTGATAACATGTATACTGTGTTAGAAAGACAATCTAGAACTCAGCCTGGTAAGGCTTTAGCGGAAACTATATTACAATCTTTAAGAAAAAGTACAAATGGGAAGCTTACTCCGGAAACCAGAAGAATATTGCAAGAATTTATATTATCGACGGTTAAAAGAAATTTAAATTTGACAATTGTCGGCGGAGCAGTGAAGACACGATGTGAGGTGAGTTTCTTAGTTTTAATAATAAAGTAATTTACTGAAAAGCATGCACATTTCTTTATAAAGGTGTACCTAATATAATTGTACAAGTCGAAAGGAATATGTCTAGTTTAAGTATAAGTGATCTTTTAAGTGGAAGTGAGTGAGTCTATAGGATCTTTTGAGTTGAAAGTAATTATGCAATAGTTGTTTATGTAACTCTTTCTAATTAGGGCTATAGCTCCAGTGCTTATATATATTTAATATATATTTAACTTTAGTTATGTATTAAAAACAGCACGAAACCAAGCGGTGTCAAAATGAGATTAAATGTTTAATGCCGCGTTCCAATAAACAAGAAACGATTCGTTTTGCTTACGGACGGTAAAATTTCGTTTTTTCAATGAAAATTTTACCACCCGTAAGCAAAACGAATCGTTTCTTGTTTATTAGAACGCGGCATAAATTATTCCCATTTAGTTAACCATTGTCAATTTCATAATTGGAAAATTTCGGAGTACAACTGGTATTGCTAGGGCTATTATTATTTACAAAATAATGATTTCAGCTGGACCCGGATACTTATAAGCAACTGATGACTTGTCTTAAGTCTGTTAAAGCGGTTAAGCCTCCTCAAGCAGACAAGGGTACACCACCTAAGAAGGTAACATGATCTTGTACTTAAAAAAATGTATCGAGTTTGTCTCATCATAACACTACGAAAATCTGTACCACATAAAGTACGACACTGAATATATTATATGTCCCTATATAATTAACAACGGTGAGGTTACCATAAGTTCAATAATTTAATTGTGACCAAAAATACAGTTTTGTAAAGGCATTGATAATTTACTGAACTTGTCTAAAAAGGTTTGTCCTTGTAGGATCCTTGTAAACGCTGGGGCGGTTCAAGCGAGTGTAACTGTCCGAAGGGTCCTAAAGATTGTTTGTGCACGAAGAAGGCACCCCCACATCCGAATGACCCGAAACCGTGTCCACAGGATAAGGAAGATATTGTAAGTACAAGTCAATGCAGAACTGTAGAAATATGTTGTTTAGAAAAAAAATACTTACTCATGCTAATATAGATTTTTAATATATTAGGAACCTTTTATTTCCGACAAAGTTCTGACTAATATCAGCGGTTATAATAATTTTTCTATGTTACTAGTATTTTTTATGGCAAATTCAGCTGTCTTGCAACGAAGTTTTAAAAAGTTTTTTAAAGATATTGAAATATGTATAATTAAAACTGGATTGTCAAAAAGTGGGTTGCCTATACTTTTGTCTTACCCTTTTAACCCAACGTTATGAACATCTTCCTATCCTTATTTCAATTATTAGCAGTCAACATAGTGTGTCTTTAACGTCCACACAATTCTTCAGCCATTACTCATACTTACTCCTTTTCTGCTACGCAATTCATCAAATCTTTTTGGGATTATTCAATATCCGTAATTTCTTCTAATGTGTTCTCTTTTCCTTCTCTTTATATGTTTGTCTGTTATTTGTAGATTTTTTCGACTTAAAAGAGACTAGTAGGTCAAGATTTTATAGATTTTCTTCTTGTGTTTAGGGTGACCAAAACGTCACAATAGTACAGTTCTCGTACTGACTTGTGATAATTTCACCTACCCTTCGTTAATTCTGTGATAAACTGTATGATTAGCCTGTTTGACAAACAAATCAAAGTGATAAGAAATTGGCTCAGTGTTGCTTTAAAATAGAATTAGCACCATTGGTACAACATTGGAGAGACCACCAAAGCCGCGACGTAGCAGAACATGTAGAATACATGTTCTGTTCTGAATTTGTGTTTGTCAAAAGGTCTTGGCTTTCTATATTTCTTAAATTGATTATTAATTAATTTATTTAGACTAATAATTTTTAGGGTCTTTGTAAAAAGGGATAGGTAAGGTTAGTAATTGTAATTATATATATATATTTGCCTTCCATATTTTAGGGTGAAAAAAAAATCTGTCCTTATAAAGAAAAGAAAGTTTGTGGTCCTGATTGTGGTATGCAGGGTCGTTCATCACGTACCACTCGAGACATAGGGAATGAGATAGCAATGTGGAGACCAGACCCGTGTTCAGGACCTAGCTGCTCTCATAATAAAATTACAAGGGCAGCCCTTGCACAATGTGTGCTTGGCAACGAATCGATGGCAAAAACAGAGTCACGGAGGGTGAGTAAATATTGTATCATGCCAATCTTGTTTCTTCAAATCATTGCTTTTCTCTCGGTGTAATAAAGATCTTTTCTTTTTTGTTGAATTTATAAATACTTCTACCTATATATTTACATAAATAAATACATACAATAGTCATAATAGTCATAATAGTAATTTCACAATTACTCATAATATTAATAATTATTTAAAGTAGGTTGAAACGAAGATTACATTAAATTGTATTACTGAGGAACTATGTTGGAAAATTATAGAAAAATTACAAAAGGCCATAGACAAGTAGATATTAGTTCAATTAAATATTAATAGATAAAATAATAATAGATAAATTACAACAGTATAAAAATGTAAGTGGATAACACTCCCATCGGATGTGAATAAAATGATATTAGCATAATGTCAAAAATAATGTCAAAAATAATGTCAAAAATAATTCATAATTTTCGTAATATTGGAGTATTACTCCAACGATACGACATATTATTATTTTCTGACGCACAAAGTATGTCGTATGGTGTAGTATTAGTAGAGACTCTTAAGTTATGTGAACCTGCTAGCTTGTCAGAAAGTGGGGCCCTACGATCTTAGTTTACATATCGAGGAAAATTATTGCAATTTTTTAGAAGAACTTATCATACCTAGTAAATAGATCTCTGTTAAGAAAGTACGATTTGCTGTCCCTATCTAAGGCAATTCGCTGAAGTTTATCCTCACCTGTTGTAACCGACGACGAGGAGTGGGTTTTCTCTTCTCATTTACTATTAACGATGGATTTCTCACCCACATAATTCCCAATTCCGTTGGCTATCACAATAATAATACATTTTTTTTAAATTAAAATTAAATGTTTTCAGTCTACGTGCACATGTAGGACTACTCCGTTGAAATCATGCCATTGTCATCGAGGTAAGTAAAATACTGGCAATAAAATATATTTACGTGGGAGTACAATTAGTTTAAATGTGATCCAAGATGATCTTTAATTCTAATTATTTTAGATCGTAGGAGTCAACTTCGAGAAAAAAATATTGATGAAGTCATGGGAAGATACAATGTGGTCCCCCCGATATCAAAAGTAAGTTATGCAGTCATAGGAAGCGACTTAGACTCGACGGTCTAGAGGAAATAATGTCTATTGATATATATCTCTGTTACGTATAACGTTTCTTGTATTTTTAATTTGAATATTTATAATTTTAAATTATAAAGATGAATTTTCCAAAATATGCATGGTGGTTTTATTTCTGGATAATATTAGAAAGCTAACCACCATGTTAATTTCACCTTAGGTGACCTATACGGGTGAAGTATATTCTGACGAATTGAATATTTCATGAAAAGACACAGTATTCGATTGCTCTAATTTACCAACAAAATATGTGTTAACAATGAACAAGTCTGGAATTAAAATTTCACTATATAATACTTGTTCATCTGTTTACATGCTTTTACACGATCCAGTAATCTTTTTCTGTAAAAGATGTCAAAAAGATGTTTTAATAATCCTGAAGACTTAAAGAGTAACAATGATTCACTAATCAACAGTAACAGAAATAGACATGAATATATAAGAACACATATTATATGTAAAAAAACAAGGCAAGAAGTCATGACGATGATATTAAAATTAAAGTAACACTATATCCTAAATTTCCAAAACACCAAAACGTTAAAATAAGTGTAGATCTTGATACTATTGACACCATATTATATGGTGGAAGAGTTAAGAGACTGAAAGTTTATACGTCTATGAAAATAACAGATCAGGATATAAAATTACGCGAAGAAAGCAATATTGAATCAACAGTTTGCAAGGCGGTAAACAAACTCACGAAAAAGATTACTGTCAAATCAGAACATCTGTTTAAAAGTAACAAATTATCTCGGTCAGTTGTTGAATGGGTTACTGAAAAAGAACTATACGAAGAGATAGGTAGATTGACGCAATCAAAGCAAAATATAGGCACAATAAACAAAGAGGTGAAGTCTAAATGCTTGGACGAATTAAACAAAAAAAAAACTTGAGAGCCCACTAAGGACGCTTTCACAAATTTTGCTGATTTTAATTAAAAATGTTAAAAAGTATTTAACAATTATTGTATTGTTTCATAAATTATTATTTTTCTAATAAGTAGATATATATTGGCTGTTGGTCTAGTGGTTAGTGACCCCGACTGCTAAGCCAGAGGTCGTGGGTTCGATTCCCACCCAGGACAAATAATTGTGTGATGAGCACGATAATTTGTTCTGTGTCTGGGTGTAATTTATCTATAATATGTATGTATTTAGAAATATATAAGTATGTTTATCAGCAGTCTGGTTACCATAGTGCAGGCTCTGCCTAGTTTGGGATCAGACGGCCGTGTGTGAGATGAGTGGAGTTATTATTATTATATTATATTTGTAGATAAAGGAATAGTCTATTTCTAAACTTATACTACTTAGTCCTGTAGATTCGCGCGATTTTTTATTTTTTTTCGTACATTGTTTGACAAATCATTTGAACGTAAGTAAATTTTATTGTTGTAGATGAAAATATTTTTTTTTTCTGATACACCAATGCAAATTATTGACCTTGTACTATTTTAATAAATTATAAACACTTGCAATTTATATTTTTTAATTACTGATGAAATTGTTTTCATATGTTTTGTACTCCCACGTAATATAATTAAGTAAATAGAAAAGAATATGTATTTTATTTACAAAAAGGATTTTTAGTGTACCATGAAACTAAAAATTAAGATCAATAATACCATTTAAAAAAATGAAAACAATACAAATTACAACTAGTGCCAATAAACTAGGCATATACTGCTTCATACTATGATTTTGTACTTATTTTGTGTATACAAGAGTTCTCACAACTCATCGCATAGTCACTTTAGAATTTTATATTTGGGACGTTTTTGGCTTTATGGTACACTATAAATGATATTGTACAAGTTCTTAAAATATGATGTTTCAATTAACTTACAGATACAAAACATGTGAAAGCAAAGTTAGATGAGTATTGTGATAAATATACAAGTGTTCAACGGTGGGGGGAATCTCAGAAAGATGTTCGCTTTGAATTACCGTCCGCAAAAGAAGAATTTAATATACAAGCTGATGCAACAGTACTATGTAATAGTAAACAATATGTAAATAGTATTGCATGCCAAATAAATAATCTCGAATCAACTTCAACTGTTAGCAGTGCACAAGATATTTTGTCAAAAGAGTTTAAAATAGCTATTGAAAATAATAGCGGTCAATATGCTAACCAATCTACTCTATTGACTAAAACCAGATCAGGGACATTAACTATGGAACTAGATGAACAAATAATTGAGTCACTACAAAAAATTACAAATGGAGACCCTGTCTTGTTTGTATCGTTAAAAAAATCAGATTCTGGATTTTTAGTAGTACATTTTTATAACAAAAATAATGTAGTAGCCAATACTCAGAAAGTTTCATTAAGAAAAACGCAATCAGGGACAACATTTCTAGAAATAAACAAAAATATTATTGACATTATAGAAAACTATGACAAATATAACATTGGAGCAGTCTTAAACAAGTCAGTAAATATGAATAAACAAGGTAATAAAATTAAAAAATGTGCATCGCCTCACATGACACAAGATGTGAAAAATAAAGAGTCTTTGTTGAAAGATAGCGTTGATGTGTTTAGCGACCAGTCAAAATATTCCGATTTCAAAGACGTATTACGAAAAAAATGTGGGTGCGTAATTTTGACACATACATCGTGCGAAAATTGTAGTAACTCTCATATCAAAAATGACGAAAGCAAAATAATCGACTTTATTGAAAACTATGACAAAGGTAATATATTTGAAAGATATCCTCCAAGAAAGGTGATAAATGGAATACCAAAAGTATGCGAGTCTAGGAGAACAGAAAAATTACAAGATTATTCGTCTGAACTGCAGCACCTATTTGAGCAAGGCAATTCCAAAGTCATAGTTCAGATTAGAGTGAACAATGAGCTCTTTTCTAAATTCGAAACGATTATTACTAGGTCACTGGCAGGTACCATAGGCGCTGATATAGTGCAACTAGCATCTCTTGGGCATATTCCTCTTGATGGAATTGAATATCCAGTTAGTTTATCAAAGACAATATCCAATACATACTTAGTAAATATTGATCAATCTAATGAAACATTTAATGCTGTATTGAAAAAAAATATGTCTGGCAATGTAATGCTCCTCCCAACAACTCCACAGGCAAAAATGATCGAATCCGCGAAGGATACAGGTCAACCTAAAGTAAAATTATTTAAATTAAAAGTAATTGATCATAAAAATTGTCATATTGAACTACCCGCAGTACTAAAATTGACACTATCGAATAATTTTAATATTGTATTAGATAAAGAGTTTGAAAAACTATACAAAAAGACGGTACAAAATGATTTTTCTAGTGAACGGCAGGCCTTTTTGTTTTTACAAAAAACTTCTTCTGCGTACGTCATAGATTTAAACACTGATAATCATATTCCTTCTGAAAACCTAAATGCTCTGCTAGTCAAATCTGAATCAGGCAATATCAAAATATTAGTACAAGGTCCCGTGTCTGAATACATTGGAATTACAAAGACTAAAAGAAGTCCAGTATTTTCAGCTGAAGTATTAGGAGAATTACTGAGTAAACTACATGTAGCTTCAACAAGTACAAAAAATCAAATGCAAGATTTAAAGAAACCCATGTTCATAGGCCAGAAATCTGCTAGTGACACACATTTATATGAACGCGTAAAAGTAAAACTACAAATCAACCAAAGCCTGGCTTCCAAACCTTCGGCTATCCTTAAAAAAACAGAGTCAGGCCATTACGCTGTCATTCTAAACAAGGAATCAAAGAAAATGTTCCTTAAAAATTTAAGAAGCTTTTTAGTTTCTAACCCTAAAGGACTCGTCCCTATAACAAGAACAGAATCTGGTGAAATACAATTAAACTTAAATCGTTACGGCGAAGAGAAGGGACATTACGGTTCATTGAAAATTACCTCATCAGGAAATGTCTATGTTGTTGTCGATGCTGAAGCTCTATCAACAACGTCTAGTAATTTAAACATGAACGGTAAACGATCTAATGCAGTCAATACGAGATCTCTTAATTTAGAGAAATTTGTTAATAAAGAGGTCTGGACTACTTGTAATGGTAAACCAGTGACTGGTGTTTGTGATGGATCTAAATGTATATGTGAAGAGATACCGTTTGAGACTTTATATTGGAGGAACTATACTATGGGCAAAGATACAAAACACGTCTCTCAACCTATGTGTTGGGAATGGGAACCATTTAAAAATGTTTCTATAGAAAATCGTGCAGATGCTAGCACACATAAAGTAGGTATGAAACCTGCATCTAATAGTCCATATAAATCAACAGAACACTGCTGTTACGTATTTGACACTGTTTGTTCCTATCACAACGACAGATACGACCATGAGTCTAACGAATTGATAAATACTTCCGTATTCTATAAAGAAGAGAACGATCTTGAACATCCTCAAGTCGGTCGAGTATTGTCCGATTCTTTGAGTTATTTACCACCACAACTTCCACCTTTTTTACGAAATGTTCGCTATCGTTAGGAAACGTAATTATTAGTAAAGTTATAGGTGACGCTTTTGCCAAGGTTTACATGTTAAGCGTACCTAAAAAGTTAAAAAATATGTAAATGTAAGATAAACTCATATCATTTTTCAGACGCACTTTTATCATAACTTATAAGCAAAGAATGTATGCTCTGGACTCCGTTTTATTTCTCAGCTTTGTATGATGAACGAGCACATGCATTTGGTTTGGAATGGGTGTATTTTTGTCTCACTAAAACTCAACTCATTATGATATGTTTATTTCGTATATTTCAATAAAAAATAGTAACTTGTAAGTTTTTTTATTTATATTTTACGTTTTATCTCTACTTTGTTTTGTATTATTACATTACCTTTCTAATGATATCCCCCGCAATATATTCCGAACAGACGTCTCACGGTGTTTTCCCTTTACGTGCGACGGCAAATGGCTTAAGTTTTGCCTGCTTGCAGTCTGCAGTTTCATCTTGCACGTTTGTGCTCGATTGCGGACCGAATACTTAATGTGCGACGCATTAGTTCAAAGGACATTATTCATTTTTATTCCGTTAGTTTCCTCGCTTGCTATTTGTGACTTAACTTGTGTGGGATGTAAGTTATTAATCAAATAGAAAATTATTTTTGAGTAAGATTTAGCCAAATTATGGGTTTATCGGCAGGTTGACCACACGGGGGTATTTAATCATTTACTTTTTACCCGATTGTCAAAGAAGGATTATGTTTTTTAAGCGTATGTACGAGTATGTAGTACGTAAAACTCTTTGCCATGCTCTACAGCGTGCGAGCTCTACAGCGTTTGATAGATTTTTACATAATGCGTCATTAGCTTTGTCTGGGAGTGACACGGTATGTTTTTTTTTTAATATTACTAGCAACGTGGGTCACACATGTCTAGTATTTTTGTTAACCTCTCCAGCTAAGCTAAATACTTAGTGTTCACGTCGGTAGTTCACTGAGTGGGGTTCGAACCCGCAACCACTTGATCGCAATTACGACGCCTTAGCCATTACGCTACCGCCGCTTCTAATTAATTAATTATTTATAACTCGGTGGTTACGTTATCCATTACGTTTATAGGGCTAAGTTTGGGTCTGTAAAATATATTTTATGTGGGAGTGTTTATGACAGAAAGCTAAACATTAATTAAAAACATATACATTTATTGAAAGGGACCTTTTTCACCAACCGAGGGAAGCGTCTACATGTCGGAGCGATGAGTCTTTCGTTTGTCTATATACTAATAATAAAATAATAACTTGACACATTTCTCACACGGGGTCTCATCCCACACTAGGCAGAGCCTGTACTATGGTAACCAGACGGCTGATAAACACTTATATATTATTAAATACACACATATTATATATAAATTATTACACCCAGACACAGGACAAATGATCGTGCTCATCACACAATTATTTGTTGGAATCGAACTGACCGCCTCTGGCTCAGCAGTCATGATAACTACTCATCCAACCAACATGCCAGTCAAAAAAAGGTGGTCTACTTCTCTTGCGTCGTCATGGCAGTTTCTGTGGTTAAGTTATCCATGTTACTATGATGAATGTTGTTTTCGATTCTAATATGAGAACATATTGCGCTTCGTAGCTGTTGAGTTCAGGTGTATTTTGTGTCTTATATATCTCGTGCCAGTGTCAGTGGCCGTAATGCCTTGAATTTTTTAAATCAATTATTATGTTATGAATGGAAAATTGTTTTGATTCGTATTATTTTTATAATAACAATCGAATGCATCAGTATCTTCCAGTAGACTAACCCTGTGTTTTAGATGTTCGTGATATTTGCAACGAAGCAATATTCGGCGCGGTACTTACTCCCGTGGGTTCTTATAGAATAAATTCTTACTCTATCAGATACTTTAGCAGGTAGATCATAAAAATAATCGAGCATTGTTAACTGCCCTAGACATTCAAGTACTACCTTTTTATTGCAGGCACTTTTATATTTGTTGGATAAATTTGAATTAAGGGTTCTTATTTTAATACAGTTAACTGTTTTATACTTATTAGAGATTGGTGGTCGAAATTCGGTCATCATTCATAATATATTTTTTACCTATTCATTTCCATTTGAAATGTCATTATTAGACATTCTGTACCGTAACAGCTCAACATTATACTGGACGCGTGTAGCTTGAACTAGCCAGTTTCGCGCAATTTTTACATTTGTAACAAATTTCACGTTCCTCCATTTGAGAAATTTTATTAATAAAAATGCGTACAAAGAATTCTCTTCGCGTATAAATAATTAGAAGATATTTGTGTAAGTTTTCATCCGAAATCCTGCACCGATTTAGGCACAGATAACTGTATATTGTACAATGGATTTAAGATATCAACGTACAAAATCGGTACATGCAACTTTTTGTTAACTGTGCCATGGACAAATTCGTAAATTCGTAGAAGAGTACTTCTACATCAAAACAACGGTCTTTTAAAACTACCTAGGTCATAGTAAATTAATACCAGTTTACCTAAGTAAAAGTAAAGATGGGTTTTTGGGTGTAGTAATAAAAAAATTCTGTCATTCATATACACGAACACATCCTATTTATTTTGTGATAACATTGTTAGCGAACTGAGATTAGGAACATGATAATTTTATATAATCGTTTAGACAATTTTTGCTATGTTAAGACTGTAGAATAATATAACAATTAAAAAACTATATAGAAAAATAAATTTGATGACAGTACAAATCACTCAGGGTCACGCAAAAATATAGACTAAGGCTATGAGTATAGTTACAACTTGGTTCCAAAGATGTTTTATTAAAGGGTTGGTTTTTGAGATAATAGTAATGGCCTAGTTATTGGTTTTATTTAAGAAATAATTTTATGCCATCAGTGTTTAAATAGGATTTGGGGCATGTGACCGCGTCACAGCAGGCTCGAATGACTCGCGATCAGCAATAACGCGGCAAATTTCACTTCCAAGAAAGTAGTCCGTAGGTGTGAGATCAAACGATCGTCGGGGCCAGTTTACAGGTCCATTACGATGTACAGAGCACAGGTAAATTATGCGCTCATCGAATGTTTCCCGCAATAAATCGATGGTTTCCCGCGCTGTGTCGTATGTGGCATCATTTTGTTAAAACCGAAGCTCTGCTACAACAAGATCATTTTTTTATATTATAGGGGGCAAACGAGCAGACGGGTCACCTGATGGTAAGTGACTACCATGGGCACCTGCAACTCAAGAGTCACAAGTGCCGGCCTTTGAGATGGGAGTACGCTCTTTACTTGAAGGTTTGAAGGTCGTATCGGTCCGGAAATCCCGCAGGTAATAATTTGTTCTTTAATTAAAGAACGAAGAAGTAGCTATCATCACTATATAATACTCTCCATTGACAGTAACATTCTGGCCGGCATCATATTTAACGACAACTGGACTTGGCGATAGCCCTTCATTCGATCCAGCAGTGGCGCCCATATACCCGCCCGTGATCCTATTTAAATACTAATGGAATAAATTTTCTCTTAAATGAAGGCAATATTAAGGCCATTCATATTACTTTTATTTATTTATCTCTTAATTTTACACTTTTTAAGAAAAATACAAAATTATGTAAGCATCAGTATTTTCCAGCCAACCTTTCTACGAATATCAGGATAGTCTGTGGTGTATTAATATAGGTAATATATTGCTGATATATACTTAAAACATTAATGAGCATTTTATTTGATTATAAAAACCA
Source organism: Euplagia quadripunctaria (assembly GCA_963859945.1). NCBI lineage: Eukaryota > Metazoa > Arthropoda > Insecta > Lepidoptera > Erebidae > Euplagia > Euplagia quadripunctaria. The sequence continues at coordinate 20,259,568 of OY982569.1, read as the reverse complement.
ACCCTCTGAAAAAAGGACCTTTTCATGTACAATCTGGATCAAATTACGATTTGACTCAACGTGATCATTTTCTTTTGTTTATCGACATGGCCGTATATACGGGATGTGTTTGACAACACTTACTTAATTCACTAAAAGGCCATGACTCTAGCAAGCAGTTACAAAAATAATAAGTTTACAAGTTATGACCGGTTGAATTTCCGGGTCCCGACCCGTCCACCCCCTCGACTTTCCCACTGGTGGGTGGAGTGCTAATTCATGATTATCCATCCACACACTGGTGGGTCCAGGTATATTTACCTGAAAAATTTTATTTTATGTTTCTTATGTTTTGTCTTTTGTTTATGTTTCTTTAATGTTTATGTTTCTTATGAAAGCAGCTGGAATGTGTACATTTAAAGATTTTAAATCGTACTTATTTTTTCATTTTGGAACTATTCACTCAGTTATTGAGAATATCCATAAAAAACTAACTTAAAACAGTTTTGGAAGTTAGTTTTTATGTTTGTTTTATCACAGATGATTTAAGTAAGTGTTTCATTGTCAGATGCACCGTGTATATATATATATATAGTTGTATTTTTGGTGCGCACTTCTGTAAACTGGATGGAAGCAAAAATTTGCAATTATATAACCACGTTGTTTCCGAGGGATGTCTTTCACAAGTTGTAATAAAATACAAGCGAAGGAGGTAACAAAACAATGGATTCAGGCCTTACTTTTTCATAGAAAATATCGTAATACAAAAAATTGCCGTACATAGTTTAACATAGGTTAAACTGTGGATCGCCACTAAACGCAGGCTTATTTTTGGATTTCTTTAAAGCGTTTGACAAAGTTTCTTATCCTGTACGCATTGTAAAGCTCGAAGCTCAGTGCTTTGAAGAGCTCTGAATATTTTCAATGATTTAATATTTATGTATGTAGCATTGTCAATTGTTAAAACTGTGACATTTGAAACAATTCTGAATTCATCAAAAATGTATATAATATCACAAAGAAAGGCAGTGGGTACCTAAATAATATTAATAAAATATTTAAAAAAATCTAAATATTTTTAATGTTACAAACCTTACATATAGATACATCAAAATGAAGCAAATTAAAATAATTTATTTCAATAAAACCACTTATAGGTATTTTTGAATTGTCAGGAGTAGGAGTTGTATGTTGCCTATAATAACAACATGACACATTTCACACATTAAAAAAAAAAACTTAATAATAGTTTTCACGTGTACAATTCATTATTTTAAAAGTGAAACATTAAAATTCATGTTATTTCCACAATATTACTAATAAAATAAAAAATATATGCCAGAAGAAAACTAAAACTAGAATACAACTGAAAATTAAAAAGGAGAAGTAGAATCTAAAGATCATTACGAACATTTACTCACTTACAGTGTGGCCATGGAGCAGGACCATTATTTTTCTAAGCATTTTTATCAGCTACATAAACATCTAGTTTATAAAATGTTCGTTTACTGTCCTTAAATTATTTAATCTATACACAAATTAAATGAAAGCATTACGTAGGGATCGGAAAGTTTAATAAAAGATTGGCAAGTTTTGATACAAAAGAATCAGTTAAAGTTATACCATTATCCAAAGTTATCACAAGATAGTAAAAATGGGAATTGTTAACAAGTTTCGCAATGGGCGAACTAAATCTTTTATTTTTCAATTTTGAGTGGTTCGGTTTGTAATTTATCTAAGTTGCAATAGCCAAATGTTAATTGCTCATCTCCTTTTAAAAATATTGCTATTTTCGATGCAGGAACATTAATTGGTCAGAAGATTATAAGATGAAGACGAACTGAAAACCTCCCCCTTTTTTGGACTCGGTTAAAAATAATGAATTTTATACAAAAAAAAAAAAATTCAACATATCAATAGATTGTGTTGTGTTTATGCTTTTAGTCAATTCCTGTACCAAACGCGGTCATATTCACGTATATAACATTTTTTTATCAAACACATAATTTAAAAAAAAATTATAATATTTCGAAAATAGACTATTTACTGCATATATTAAGTGTGAAACAAATACATTTTGTGTAAATGTTCTTCAAAAATAAACACTTTGAAAGTATCAGAAATTGGTCCAACGATAAAAGTTGGGCGTCTCGTCGAGACGAAGCTGTATGCGAACTTTCAGCCTGTTATTGATCATCGACATCATTCAGGTGTGGGCCTGTGGACTAATAGGTGGACTAATGGTAATAAGAAGAAAATGTATCTAAAATATATAAATATATTGTTACTTAATACAGGCAAATTTTAAGATGGGACTTAAACGAAATTGAAGCTGAGAATCGTGGAAATTTGTGACTATTTATTTTAAGGAAAATGTTAAGAATGAGTATATATTTATAAGTTAATAAGAATGGGACACTGGAATTTACACAGTTTGCGGAAACCGTCAACGAACTATTCAATTAGTCTTTATGTATGGAGGCACATAAGTAAGTGATAAAGGATTGCAATATAAATTTATCTAAATTTTCTCTGAAGCAACCCCTTGTGTAACTCTAACACAACACTTAATTTACAATTTTAAGAACATGGCGGTAATAGGTGTAGATTTTTAGAGGTCGTGTTTAAGTCCATTCACGTTACTATGTATTTGTGAACATAAATGGTTACTTTCCTAGCATTTACTCATATTTCTATGTTACCTAGATGTACATACATGGAAATAAAAAAAAAAACTGTATATTCGAGAAAACAAACTATATTTATTAGGTATTTTTCTACACAAACTGTACAAGATCATCATTTACATACTACATCGGCCACTATTCATTCATTAACTATCTTATAATTAAACTCTTAATTTCTAAGGTAATATTCGGTAATTAGACATCCTCCATTGTTTGTATCTTATATTGTAAAAGAGTTAAAGACAAGATTTTTACCAAACGCTCACAAAATTATCGAATCTAATAATAACAATAATATTGTTAGAATAAAATGTTATTATAGAAGGATTCGAAATCAAAGCCTTCATTCCTTTTCTGTATTCTTTTTTTTGGATTCCAAAAATGGCAACCTCCACAACCGCTGATTTTTCGTAAGCTCTTCTGATTCTTCGAACGTGTTTGGCATAGCTTTCATAGCAGTTTCAGGTATAAAGAAAGGAATTAACGTTGCTAGTGCAGAAATGCCACTCATTACCACAAATGGAAGCCAGTAATAATATACCTTTAGATACACTATGTATGGTGATAAAAATGTTGAAACAAATGCACAAATGTGTATTATAGATACTCCTGATCCTCTTACTGAAGTCGGGAGAACTTCTGGAGCCCACTGCATAGCAGCACTAAATCCCATGTTCACTGCAAACCTTGCTATGACCGCGAATATAAGGCTTAGTATTCCACTGGCATATGGCACAAGAAAACAAAATATGGTGCTTATAGCCATTACCACTATACACAGCCACCTTCTCCCTGTATAGTCCATAACAAATGCCACTATAAGCACAGAAGGAAATTCTGTAAAGGATATCAATGAAAAAGATACAAAGAAATTGAAATCCAACTGTCCTATACTTCTTACAAGCCCATCATACAATAAAGCAGTGCACATATACTCTAAACCGGTTAGAATATACATTTTTCTCACCAGTGGTCTCCTGAAAATCTCCAACCAACTTTGATTTTGTGAATTCTCTTGTGTAATGCTAACGCTCGCTTGTAACTTGAATTGATTTATCTTATCCATAGGTACTTCTTTTTTATTAATTTTACTTATAAGGATAACTTTATCAATAGCTTCATTTACTCGTCCTTTCGATATTAACCACATTGGACTTTCCGGCAAAAAGAATTTTGCGAGTATGGACAGAGCTAAAGGTAAACTAGTGACTAAAGATAAAATTTTCCAGTTATTACAAGCGAGAGCAATCCATGGGAGTACAGTCATAAATAAACAGAAGAATAAAGCAAATGTTAAATTTGCCAGCAACGTTCTATACTTTGGGCCGATATATTCTAGAAGGAGAAGGTACGATATATTCATACAAGAATCATATGCCATTCCCATTACAAATCTTGCAGCGGCGAATTCACCAAGATTGTTAGCAAATGTACTGGCAAAACCACCTATGCAACCAGCAAGGCAACTGCCTATAATAGCCGGTAATCTGCCAAAACGATCAGCCATCCAACCAAATATAAACCCACCTGCAATACAACCTATGAAAAATATTGCTTGAGCCGTTGCCTGATAACTATCTTTTTTACAGACCCATTCCAAATCACTTGCTATGGTCGGATACGGTATTTCAGACTTATTGAATTCCCATCCATATTGACATGGTACTGTGTCCCAAGTTTGATTAGGCTTCTGCCCCGCTGCTACAACTTCAGTCCAATTGGCAACGTACATTACACATTGTGAATATCCAAATCTAGAGGTATTGTCCTTAGGTACACCAAAATCTCTGCGTTCGATGGCAGTCATGTTTGCCAACTCCGGTATTCTGCACCAGTGGTTAGGTGATACTTCTGTTATGAACATCTGGGAAAAGTATGCAAACACTCCAAAAGCGAAGAAAGGGCACGTAGAAAAAAATAGTCTCCATTGGTAACATCCCAGCTGACCAACTGATGATAATAAATCGTCGTAAGTAACTTCTTCTTCTGAAGGACAAACTTGTTTGCCTTCTGTGTCCTCTTTCGTAGCCATCTTGTTCGACTTATTCAATAAAATAGACTGAATTAGGTAGGAAAATCTGGTTGGGTTTTATATGAATTATAAAGAGTACAGTCATTATCTTATATTTTATTATCTACGCTGAGCAAACATAATAAATATAATTTTATAATTGTTGTTTAAAGAAACACTCACTTCCATGATATGAATATTATACAACGTATTACAATTTTTTTTGTCATATTCAAGAGTTGTATAGTAAACTCCATAAATTTTGGAGAAATTCATTTAAACGTTACTTTGAAATGATGAAAATGGACTTTATTTTAAGACAGAGGTCTGATGTCAGCGAAATTACATCCAAACTTTCTTAACAAGTAAATATCAAGCAACGGATGTGCCTGGAAATGTCTATGTAATAACATAAATGATACTATTCGCTTCGCCAGAGATAAAGATTATAATGTAAAATATTGTATTGAATTCTCCATTAAAGGCTTAGTCTTGAAACTTCCACTCATATACCTAGTTAAGTTTATCTGAGAATTGCCTAATAAAGATGACTCTATTATCATCACGCTACGTATTGCTTCGGTGTGAAAATGATAATGACGTCTAAAACTTGCAAAAATGATTACATATCTCGACTACGTAATAATTAATCAAGCTTTGTACCACCTTTACATGTATAAATATGTATATTAATAATATGTATGTTGGCGATACTTCTATTTCCAGTAGCAACTGTAACTAACCCTAATTTTTCGCGAGAAAGCCACGTAGACAGACGGACGGTAGCGCTATCCCTCGGGAATAGATTTTTTTTGGATACAGTGTACCCTATGTCCCTATGTCCATTTCTCTGTATCCCTGACAACATGCATTCATGATGATCGGTTGCGTAGTTAAGGGCTGAAAGCTTAACAAACAAACTCACTTTCACGTTGATAATATTAGTAAAATTAAATATACTAGAGATCGCGTGGTGGTCGAATTTCGACCATGGTTTTTTCATTGGCCAGTTTAACTTGAGCTGTCATTGTATAGACTTACCATGACAGGTTAACGCATATACTGGACACGTATAATCTCATTAAGTTGTTTTCAACGTAATTAAAGTTGTAAGACATATTGTTTCAAAATGTTAGCTTTCTGCACTTCTTCTATATATAAACTGTAAATATTCCAAAATTCACGTTACTACATTTGCGAAATTTTCTTAAAAAGAGATTTAAAGAATTCTCTTCACGTATTAATATAATGATTACGCGACGATTTAACGAAAAACTAGTTAATATTATTAATTTATTAGGTTATTTACGTCCGATTTAAAAAAAAGTTTTAAAAAGCCCACATATAGAGAAAGGTTCTAGTCTAACACCGGGCTAATAATTGGGAACGGAGTAGTAACAAAGAAATAAACGCATGTAAGAGAACAGACAACAAATATACAAGTAAATAAATACGCATTTATGATGTGAAAATTAATTTTTTAAGCAGTTAACAAAGAATTTTAAATTAAGTGCATCGGTACCAACCACGGAGCAGATCCAACAGTTTTTTACTAAACGATTTTATTTAGCTTGCCTTGTTTGTGTCTTGTGTAGGACAAATATAATGATTGAAATTTTACCCCTTTCTGATGACTATACAATTATGTGTATTCAGTATAATAATCCAATATGGATACCGTTAAAAAATCTATCTAACATCTAATCAAAATTTTATCAACTTTGAATCGTGATTCAAGCATGAATCCCTCACCCAAGGCAAGATTTCGTATCGTGTCGACGACATATATGTGGCATGAGGAGACTGGTGTGATGACTTGTACCTGGTACTTACCCATTTATTTTTGAAAACCGTTTAACTCAAACTTTTTTTTACTTATTTTAATTTTTATACCAGTAACTCGAAAATCCCTTCAACGATTACAAAATGCCTTACATCATTTTGGAAAAGAGCTGATACTTTTACACTGCTGGACCGATATTAACCAAACATAGCTAAAAACTACCGTAAGGAAACTGGCTTTCAAATAAAAAAAACCGCATCGAAATCGGTCCATCCGTTTGAGACATCAACGTCAAACTTATAACACCCCGTCGTTTTTGCATCGGGGGTTAAAAACTATCCAAACAGACTGAACATTTAACAAAAACCACTTCTGTGCTAATATTTTTGCCGTGTCGCCTTTAGACCGCAATTTTTCGGCACTGAATGGTTTTATAACATTCAACGAAGGCTGATTGATTTATGAATGGGTTATACAGTGTAGATGTTTTATGAAAACGTTTAAAATATTGATTGTACGCAGATTCCTTTTTTATATCCTCTGGCTTCTGGTGACGTTGAAAAGCAGTAAATGACATGTACAGGACATGTTAGAACTAGATTAATAAGTCGAGGAGTAAATGATATTATACTAAATTATAAATCGCAGTTTTTTTTATTGGAACCATTAAAGAAATTTAGTGAAGAAGATGTTTTATCTTCTCATTAAATTGAAGGGGGCGAATGAAAAAGCACTATAGGTATTCTATTATTTTGGCTAGGAACAGATTTCTATGAGTCGTTGGTTTGATAATCAAGAATGTTAAAGCAATATTATTATCACGTTCACTCTTTAATTTAAGAGTCTCAACTTTTTAACTATCGGGCGGAAAACTCTTAACGAAATAAAGTAACTTTAAACTATTACCTTACATAATCTTTGCTCGTGGGAGAGTCATGCTTCGACACGAATAGGCCGGTTCAACCGGAGTAATACCACGGCCTCACAGAAAACCCGCAGTGAAGCAATGCTTCTATTGCTTCTCGCCCAGTTAGTGAGGTTACCGGAGGCCCTAACCCTTCCGGGTGGCCCTGGATAAGACGGAGGCCCTTTTATTCCATGGGCCCCGTCGTGATCCACCCCCTGGCGCCTCTATCGTGGTTAACTCGGTCCTCGTACCGGTTCAGGCCCACATAAGGTATCTGGGCCTGATCCTCGACGGTAGGTGGCTCTTCGACGAGCACTTCCGACAGCTTGCTCCGAAGCTGGTCGGCGCTGCGTCCGCCCTTGGGCGACTCTTACCCAATTTGGGCGGACCCAGCGTCGCTACAAGACGGCTATACACGGGGGTTGTCCGTTCAATGGCACTGTACGGTGCACCGGTGTGGGCGGGAGCTCTGACCGCTCAGAATAGGGCGCGCCTCTGGCGCCCTCAGAGGGTTATGGCGGTTAGAGCCATACGCGGCTACCGCACCGTGTCGACGGAGGCGGCGTGCGCATTGGCCGGGATTCCCCCGTGGGATTTGGAGGCGGAAGTGCTCGCCGAAGTATATCGGCGAACGGCTGAGTTCCGGGCGGGAAGCGGCAGTCGGCCCCCGCCCGAAGAGGTACGCGAATGGCGTGAGGCCGCTCGCCGAGCCACCATGGCTCGTTGGTCGTCCCGGCTGGAGGCTCCACGTGCTGGCTTTGCCGCCGTGGAGGCGCTCCAGCCGGTCATCGTCGAGTGGGCAGGGCGGCAGCACGGGACCGTTTCCTTCCGACTGACGCAGGTCCTTTCCGGGTACGGCTGCTTCAGGAAGTACCTGCACTCGGTCGCTAGGAGGGAACTGAGTCCCACCTGTCACCACTGCGACTGCAGTGAGGACTCGGCTCAGCACACGCTGGCGGTTTGATCTGCCTGGGCGACGCAGCGTCGGGCCCTCATTGCAGTCATCGGAGGGGATCTCTCGCTACCGGCCGTCATACGCTCCATGGCCGGTAGCGACAGAAATTTTACCGCGGTAGCGACCTTCTGTGAGGACGTCATCTCGCAGAAGGAGGCGGCGGAAAGGGTCCGGGAGGACGATCTCCACTCGGAGGCGGCATCCGCGTGTGCCTGGACGTCGCCTAATTTAGAGAATTTTACCCGAAGGTGGTGCCCGCGCTTTTGCGGGCAGGCGCTAGGAGGGTTCCGGATGTCTTAATAAAGCTGTTCCCGGATCCCTCCTACTTAAGGCGCAGTACGGCACACCGTGTGGTTTTAGTCGGTTCGATTCCGACACACCGCCCCGCCGAAAACCCCGGCGGGGTGACGGCCCGAGGGGGTTTCCACACGCACAAAAAAAAAAAAGGCCCTAACCCTTCCCTCCCCCTTTCTCCCCCTCTTCCACCCTTCCCCTACTCCTACCTTAAAGGCCAGCAACGCACTTGTGACTCTTGAGTTGCAGGTGCCTATGGGCGGCCTGCCCCTCTGCTCGTTTGCCCCAAATACCAAAAAAAAAAAATTAATAATGTCTGTCAATATGAGTATTTATATTATACAGACTCTATAAAAGTTATTCGAGAAACGAAACGTGCTACAAAAAATTAAACAACTTTATTTATACCTGGAACAAACAAATGCGAAAAATGCGAAACACATAAATCATCGACCGCAGAGGGACGAAACTTGAAAAAGGTTATTTGTTTCATTGATCATATTTCCAGAATAAGTGGACAGGCAAAGTTTCTCGTTATTTTTCGCAGAGAACATTCAAGATACATGTTATTTAATTATTATAAAGCCGGTGTGGTAATGAAAGACAGACAAAGATATCTTGATGTGAGAATATATTATTGTTATTTTTGCTTGCACGTACAATGAAGCAATAGTATCAGTTAGTTTGTTAGATAAATCTATTATACATTTTTGTATGATAAGTATGTGAGTTGTTTTGTTTGAAACGTTCTGTTTCTACCCACACATAGAGTAATATTATATCTATAAATTGGGTAAATCATAAACATAAAAGGCAGAAATCTGTGTTATAAGTTTTATAAAAGGTAATTGTTAGCCATAGATGCAATAAATTCTATTATCGCAAGGTTCAACAAAATTTAATGGAAATGTAAAAATGAAATAATAAAAAACTAATATCAACTTATTTGACAAAATCAAACGCGCAGTTTTAGAAAACACCAGTATTTAGAAATTGTCTTAACTGAAAGAATTTAACTGAATTTTTTGTTTTTTTTTGCGGTGATTAGTTTTTCTCTCTGCCCCAAATCTGTACTTTGACGGTCAGAATTACGGCAATACGGAATTGGCTGACTAGAAGTTGGTACTAGATCATTACCACCATCTTCGGACACACATATAGACTTACCTGACCCTGATTATAATGTTTTCAGGGATTTCTTCCTCGTAGCCTTGAAGATCTCTCATTTCTGGACAGGCTTATGAGTTGGGTCAGATATCAAAAGACGGAAGGCGTTCGACCAGGTTTCCTAGATAGACACCTCGTAAACAATCTGTCCCTAAGTTTGCAGATATATCGGAAGTTAATAAACATTTAAAGTACCCGTAGCGGCACTATTTATCTTGTTGACCTATCATGGATGTATCTATGATCGATTTTTTATTTAGATTAGCAACAATAGTACATAATTATTGTTCGTTTTTTTGAATTTATTAACTTACCAGTAACAAGAATCACACAGAAATATGAACTGATGAACTTACTGTCACGTAACAAGTGTCATAAAGAACGAACGTTTGCATATATTTCGATTTTGAGATTGGCATTGTTCCAAGGCATAGATGGGTAATCAAGTGGAGATTTAGATGTTATAAAAAGTTCGTAAAATTTTACGCACTTCGTTTTTGTGACACATTGGGATATATTTTCTTTGTCATATACATTCAGTAACTCTTAAGCCGACATTGAGTTATTTGGTAGCTCACATATGCCTTTGTGCACTTGTATATTGAAAAATTTCTTTGGTTTTTTTTTATGGTATAGGGGGTAAACGAGCAGACGGGTCACCTGATGGTAAATAACTACCGCCGCCCAAGGAGAGGGAAGGGTAAGGGCCTCCGGTAACCTCACTCATGCAAGCATTGCTTCACGGCCGGTTTTCTGTGAGGCCGTGGTAACGAGTGGAGTCGAGCCGGCCCCATACGTGCCGACGCATGGCTCTCCCACATAAACACACTAGAAACACTAACACTATTCTCGTAGAGGAAGTACGTCGTGTTTTGTTTTGATACAATATTTTTTTGCAAAACGAAGTACAAACGGTAAACAAGAACCCCGTCCCTCGGTTGGTGAGCAGTTTCAGTTATAATAATAACGGTACCTTTATCTTTATACATATTATTGTTCGCTTTATTAACATGACTTTTCCCAAGGCTGTTTGGGGTCGGCCTAATGTGTAGGTTCAGTACATACGAAAAAAAAATCATGAAACATAGAGTCCCGGACCGGACACGTACGGGGACCAAGCTACCGATGGTTAGGGTTCCAGAGACAGAAACTCAGTATGCGTGCCGTATCGAGGAGGGTTGTATTCTGCATCCGGCCCTTAATTTAGCCATCTAACATGAGCCTCTGAAGGTGTCGGTCGCGGCTTTTAGCAATTAACCCCCGTGGGTCGACCCATGCCGACATGACTATCGCACAGTGATTGTCGAATACACATCCCACATGTCAACAAGCTCGTGGGCCACAACCAACAGTTTTATTTATTTTTCTTTTTGGCCCTTAATCGATTGTCACCCACAGTCACAAGATTATGTTTAAGAGCAAGTTTTTGATATAAGTGCTCTTTACCTAGAGCAAGCAGAGTAAGTTCGTTGTCAAGTACAACTATATTCCAGTGCACCTCCACGTTAACAGCACATTGGTCCCACCACATTTCCGCATTTACAATCTCATTGCCTATTAACATGGATAGCTTATGATCCAATCATTATAGACCCGCACCTGACAAAAGACTTTTTAATGCTTTTAATGCGGCCAAAGAAGCGTTCCTGTAACGATTACTTTATAGTCAATTCATTTTCACCTAACGCCTGTGACATACCTAGATTCCTGTAAGTTTCGTTTGCGGAAAGACATCTAAAGTAAGTAGAATCTGATAGTTCAATCGCTTCAGGTTCCACAACCCTTCCTCTTTTTACATACATATTTATACACTTATCTATACAAAATTCTATCGTGATACATTTCATGAAGGTTACTCTAGTAGTTTTATCACTTGGTAATTGCTACAGGCAAAGAGTTTTAAATAACCAGACCTCCTCCCTGCAAACGATAGCCTAGTCCTAAACCCTCCAACATAGTGCTTAAGAGGATTCAAAGCTAAGAAAAACCATAAGGAACTCCAACTGTCACCCTGAAATTTACCCCACCTAATATTTATACATTCGTCGTCACCCTGACTCTGTTGACATTCTGGATAGCAAAAAAAGATTTTCCATTGCTGCATACATGCCACCAAGAAAGTGCATAGAGTTGTATCAATCTTAGATATCTCCATCACCCTCAGAAGCCACGACTGTGGCACAGTCTTTTTTATAATCTATCCAATATGCCGTCAGAACCTTTCGATTACTGCGATCTTGTTGGTTAAAAGTCGTGTCAATAATAAGGAGCTCTTTAGTGCCACGTACCCCACTCTCACATCCATTCTGAGAGTTAGCTTTAATATTGTTTTTTTATATGGTTATATGCTATTTTCACTTTCAAAATGGACATTAGTAATGTGTATAGTGTTGGCAGACAGGTAATCAGTCAGCAGTTTTTGGGATCTTTGGCACTACCAGTATTAATACAGCAGGTGAGTTACGCCTGTAATCATAAAAGTTGGAAACAAACCTTATTCTAAGCATGACTGAAATTGTAATGGCATAAGTGCATGTGACCAATGGACCCACTTTAACCAAAAGCTACCACCAAAACCATGCAGTCCACCTGGTCACACAAGAGTGAAAACAAAACAAAAACATCAACGAATCTTAAAAACATGATACACAGGATACTGATATTATCCAAAAAGTACTCGGTGAAGTTGCGGGACTCAACTAGTGAACAATAAATCTTGTAGATATGTTCATTGCCAAATCTTCTTAAAATACAAAAGATAAATTTAAAATCTCATGTTGGGAATAAGTGCCAACTCATTCGGCATTATATGTAAGTAGTACGTAATAGTCTGTCATCTATTTACATTGACGGCTTAGGCATACATATCATAATGATTGTGTTAAATCTAAAAATAAGAGTCATTCGCTCAAGAAACATTCGGCCATGTTTTAATAAAAATATTAACTAAATCCCATTCGACGGTTTAGAATTTATTTGAGTCATGATAAATGTTGTTTTGTCTATATTTATTTGGATAATCATTTTGATACAATTTCTAAATTATATAAGTTTGTAAATACACAACATTTTAGTGTCATAACATGCAATCCAACGTTACCTCATATTTACGCATAAATATGAGGTAACGTTGGATTTATATGTAGGAGAAAAAAAAAGTTATAATTATCTGAGTGTAAATCTTACAGAATTAACAATTTGTAACAAAATAAGTATGAACTTAAAAATAAAGCAAATATAAAAGTATTAAAAAAGACAGTATGAATACTATTTATACTATTAGGCCTTCGTCGAGCAGTGGACGGCGATAGGCTAATGATGATGATGATTCATATAATATATACTATGTTCGCATTCAATGTATCTAAGTGTGTTTATTTTTATCCTAGAACGCATAGTAAAAGCTATGCTTAGTTTAGACCTAAATAGCGCTATGTAATAATATCCCAGAATATTATTCATATTACAGGACATCAAACAGACTTAAATCATAAAAATCACATAGACATGAAATAAAAATCACAATCTCAATCTCAAGAGCAACGCTCAAACTTAAATGAAATACCACCGGCTATAAAGATTAAAGATCAGACTCGGTATTTCATTCTGTTCACAATTTTTCGCTTGACAAAAGACTAGCGGGAACAATTTGTCAATCTATCCATCCGTACAGTTAAAATGGGCCGTAAAACTTTAACACTCGACCCAGCTGAGAGGGGATACTCAAAATTTTGTAGTTCCGCATAGAAACCACATAAAACAGAATGGGACAAGACCGAAACGGAATAAAAAAGAAAGGTCGGACGGATACGATGTGCCTGACAGTAAAACCAGTACTTAGGTGAAAAAAACTCCAGGAGAAAAAGATTTGGTCCGTCTTTGAAACGTGAGCTCGGAATAATAAAAATGGCGGCTACTATTTGTGAGACAGGATCAATAATGCTTAGGGTTTGAAGCGTTTTCTTAAGTAGGTAAGTATCGTGTAAAAAATAGTTAGCTATCTAAGCTATTTATTTATATTCTATAAGCTAAAACTTTTGAAATAACTTTGTAAGAGATTGTGTACATTCGTCAGTCAAGGATCATCTGTCCATTTTAACATTGCTATGTATTATTTTGATAAATAAGTTGGTTATTTAAGCTTTTCAGCGTTTGTTATGGGTTCGACAATACCGTTTAAATAATAGTTTTGTTTTTAATTATATTCATATTTGAGAAATGTTTTTTGGTTATTTTTTTATTGTCAAGAGCATTAACTTATAATTTATAAACATATTTTACTGCATCCTTTTATATATTTAATGATAAAGATAAGAGTTTTCTGTCTTTATACATTTATTTTTGATTCTTTCACAAAACCTTCGAAATAGTGTGGAATCATTTTATGACTTATGAAGTTGGGATGATAGTTCCTTTTTTGTAATCTTCATAAAGTATTTACTGTATACGTACGAGTATATTTACTGTAATCAACCATCAAACTTGGCAATCTAAACATAATAATAAAGAAATTTAATCAGTTGCGGAAATAAAGTGTCATGTATTAAAACTTTCAAACAATATAATCTCTTCCTTAAAGAATTGTTATAAGTCTTAAAAAATAGAATAAAATCTTCCATGAGCGATTAAAGATATGCGGCCGTACTCATATTTCGTAATGGCCTAATTTTGGACCAGAGAGCCTTTTATCAAGGACTGAAGCGGCCTGACATTTTCAAATTTTGCCATTTTAGATTCCTGGTAAAATTTCCTAAATTTTATGATTGAAAAAAAATAATTCGTAACTTTCAAGCATTCAAATTTCAATTTTTAATTATATATATAATTAAGCAAATAAAAAATGCTTATTTTTCTACTACCTTCTGTTTTTTATAATTTACGTCCATCCTTAAACTTAAAACCTCCCTTACTCGGTTAATTTTGACCTCAGGAAACAAGGCACAGAATCTTTTTTATGTAAAATTTTAAGCTTTACACATTTCATTAAGAACTTATTTGTCTAACTTTTACTGTTTTCGAGCAATTGTGAAAAAACATAAAAAACAAATTCAACCCTAGCCGACACGAAAACCTTTACACACTGTTTTTGTATCATTAAAACTGTATTACATCAAAAATGGAAAGTTGAGTGCCAAATTTTGATTTCAGACCTTATTCGACTGGACTATTTTCAGAGTTATGGCTTTATAGACTCAACTAGACCTCGTTGATATACTGCTTAAATAAACTTACGAATAAATTCTTGCTCATTTATTTCTAAAACAAAAATATCTATGTCAGGGAAATTATCAATATATGATTTCAATAGCTGTGCCCACGACTTCGATCGCGTCTATGTCGGAAAACAACAATATGTTGCTTTGCCTGAAAGGAGGGAATCCTCCAGAGCGGAGCGTACAAAACTACATTGTTTTGATTGTTTACATTCGAAATAACGACATAAGTGGGAAAAGCACCCATTTTTTTTCCGTGTGGAATTTCACCGGGCTATTGGTGAGGCCGTATATCAGACTTAAACTGACGAAAACCACACGGTGTGCTTTACAGCGCCTGTAATGAGTGGACCGTCGAAACGTTTTAATAATAATATAATATATAACAATCCATTTATTTCAGAATATATCCATAATTCTTTACTATACAATTGACCTCAATAACTATGTTAGTACATGTAACTGGCATAAATAATTAATGATAAGACTGTCATGTCTATCCACAACGACACTCAGGAGACGATTAGGGCTACCATGTACCAATGCTCTGCAGGAGTGAAGCTGCTCGCTTTCGCCTGATTGCTGCAAAACCGTCTGTGTGAGCATCGGCGAACATGCCAGAGGCATTGTACCACCGTGGCAGCCCAAACAGCATCCTGAATGCATTGTTATACTGAACCCGAATAGCATTTATTGTCTTCTGCGTACAACTGGTCCAAAGGCTGCACGTGTAAAATGTCTGACAATACGCTTTAAAAAGCGTCAATTTTACTTCACACGTGCAACGTGCAAACCTTCGAACCAGCATGTTGCTTCTAACTGCGGCCGACGGGTGATGGTCGCACCGGGTGACGGGACCCGTCTAGGGTGAGACGGGTCAATGCCTATCGGGGGTTGTGGAAGAATGTAATGGCGATTCTCGCTTCCCCGATCATAGGCAAGTAGCGGAATACTGCGGTGGTTTTTAGTCGGTAAGAGTCCGAAAGACCCCTTCACCTCCCCAAGGGCGGAGGACTTCTATGAGGATCTTCCAACCCGTCATATAAAAAAGAAAGAAAAGGAATTACTGGTTCGAATTGAAAATATATTTAAATGTTGGATAGCCCATTTATCGAGGAAAGCTATAGAATATATAACATCACGCTACGACTAATAGGAGCGGAGCATCAATGAAAAATATTGCAAAAACGGGGAAAATTTACAAACGCAGACAAGTTGCTAGTAGTGTAAATGTTTATATTATGCACGGATGGCGCAATGGTTTAAATGGTCGCCTCCCCACTACGCCACTACGTAACGCCGAATATTGTGGGGTTCAAATCCCACACGAGACAAAAAAAAAGTGTGTGATGCACAAATAGTTGTCCCGAGTCAGGGTGTTCTTTGTGTCCGATGTTTAAATGTGACACAGGAATATTACTAATAATAAATATCTAAAAAAATAAATGGCCATTAAACGTTTTATGTATTGTACAATTAGTATTACTTGGGACCGACAGATGTCGTTGCGTGCTGTTTACATTTTTCTTGAAAACTTTAATTTATTTTTTCTATGGATAGAGAGAACTAATTATGATCAATCAAATACTAAATGTTATACCGAATTAAAAACAATACTTGGGCATAATACGATTCTGCGATTATTTTGTACTTTTTATGTGAAGCCACCAAACAGACAAATTCCACGTCTATAGATTTATTATACATAAAGATATAGAAGAAAGAAGATTACGTGACAATCTACAAAGTACTTTCTTTCCAACAAAAAAGGAATGATTGCAATCGGACTACGTGTTAATGAATTACAACGCAGTACACATTTTGACTTTTATCCCCCTTTCAAGGAAACCTTCCTGAATTTCGGAATAAAAGTATCCTATGTCCTACCTCGTAGTATGAACTCAAATCATGCCAAGTTTCATTTGAATCCGTTCAGTAGTTTCAGCGTGATGCGTGGCCATGATACAGACAGACAGTTTTGGCTTCAGTTTCGATCATGGAGTGCCCTCCAAAAAAATGTTCTAAATATCTTCAATGTACAGAATTGGGCCTGTTACAGTTTTATTATAAGTATAGATAATTTTTCTAATTCTTTTCTTTTCTTTGAGCTCGTTCTCCAGCGTTAGTTCTCCTTGATTTAGGGGCGAATAGATTAAGTTTATTTGTGTTTCGTATTCTTAAAGAGCTACTAGGTATGCGAATGTAAATTTGGTTCATTAATTCATTACACTCAAAATTATTGTGACAGATCTTATATGGAAATGTTTGGTCGCGGTAAAGTCTACGTAACTTGACTGTAGTTAATGAGAACTTGTCCAGCAATGTATTATAAGAAGACTAGGTATGAAAACATTTGTAATTAACGAATTTTATAAATTTGCGTTGAACTGTCTCTAATTGGTCGCTATTTTTATAATAAAATGGGTTCCAAACAGGTGTAGCGTATTCAATAAAATTCAATGTGATCTTATAAGTGATTGATTTAATAGTAAATAACTTGCAGGGTTTTTAAATTTATCGCAAGTTCGTTTAACAAAACCGTAAAGTTTAAACAGGGGACCTATTTATAATGTAATCGGCATGGATATCAAAGTGAAGTTTAGCATAAAAAAATCTGATCAAATAAGTATATTGCTTTTCTATTTTAGAGGCTCTTGATACTGGCTATAATATAATTAAGTAATGCAATGTAGTAGTAGCAGCTCCCATACTGAGAAATAAAGTAATTTATGTAGAAACCATCTTAAGAGTAAGACTAGCCGTCGAGGAGGCCAACTTATCACTGTGTGTAAAACTAAAACATTTGTTAACTCAACTACGCTTTCTGGACCACGCTGGTAATGTTCACAAACTAAATGCAACCACAATTGGAAATAAAACGAGAGAAAAGTAGACAAAAACTTTGTTCTGAGTTCCCTTAAAGTAACCTCATAATGTATCAAGGTAAAATTGTTATTGTATTGTAGTGTTTTATTGCATTCTACTAACGTATTTTAACAACCAAACACATTGATATAGTGCTTAATCTTAGATACACAATGTCAAACAGTCTATAATCTACTCCTAAAGTTAGGATAAATAATTATAGTTTAAAAAACTAAAAAACACGCTTTTATAGAAAATTCAATTAAAAAAATAATAAAAAATTTAATCGAATTATTGCATTGTCATCGGTCTTTGACAGGTGTGCAAAATTTGAATGAAATCTGGCCGTTTAAAGTGGGTCAAAATCGTGCCCAAAGGAGTCGGTTACAAACATACAAGTGAAGCTAATATAAAGCGTGTAAACTACAGGAAAAAAATCCCTATCTGCAATTCCTCTTTCCCCAAATTAATGGTTTCTTTCACAGGAGATTTGATCTAATGATCGTCAATACTTAAGCCACTAAACGATTCTTGCATCTACATTTATCTCCATGGTCTACTTTATAGTTTTCTCTAGAGGCATCATTAAAGTTTCCCCTACATAGTGAATTACTACGCTCCCTTCCCCCATAACAAGTGATAAAACAATAGCTGATATATTTTATTTTCCCCAGAACTCCAGACAGGTGGATATAACGCAAGGTGACATTGAAAAATTGCCTGATCTTTTTTGTATTCTACTTGAGTCTAGTATTAAGAATCTGTACACATAGAAAAAGACAATATTCGAAGGAATTTGTATTTCCATAAAATTTCTGTTGAATTTACCCTCGACGGGTCCATTATGAATTGATTTGTATTCAATCGGAGTGTATTCAAATCAGTTATTGTGTTCTTTGTGCGAAAGGGGCGGTCTTATAGCTAGTAATATTCGCCGCGTTGCGTGTAATAGGCTTTTGCGGTAGCGGGTTACATTGTATATATGTATTTATGTATAATTATAGTACTTGCAGAGTTGCCTGCAAAATGTAGCCGTAAAAGCCTTTAATTAAATATTTGGAGGATTGGCGTCGACACAATTCGATTGAAAATCTAATCAAATTGTGCGTGAAATTGTTCTGTGTGGAAGTCGTTTAAGAAGCGCAAGCCGACCGCAACACACAATGTGAAGTTTGGAATATCTACTTAAAGTTTTTATGTAGAAAAACAATATTGGAAGTTCCAAATAGGTTAAAATTTAATGAAATTATGATCGAAATACGACTACTTCTCTTGTTAAAATAAATATTTTTCATGTACGATTTGAAGATGCATATAAAAGCTACGTATAAAGCAACTGTCGTTCCCACTACATCAGAACTAATAGTTTATGTTCAATCACTGTGTATTAAACGTCTTGACACCACCAGATATCAATCACCCGGCGCCCTAGCGTTGAACGGACTGGGAATCAATCTCGAGCCACGAACCTTGCTTCTAATGTATTGGAAAATTGAACAAACTCTTGATCTTATTTCGTTTTGTGGTTTAAATGTTCTAAGTTTAAATTTTATGTATTGAGGTTCTGTTCAAAGAAATTTTGAGGTTTTGTTTTGTTAACAATTTTTTTTTGTTGTCTTTCGCTTAAACTTCCACTTGAGTGAACTATGAGATTTGTCGAGCTTTCTAAGATTATCATTTAACTTATTTCTACTATTCTTTTTGTTAAAGGGCTCGAGCTTCCCGGCAACGGTCTAGTTACAGATATGTGCCCCTGACCAGCTTGAACTATTACTAACACTCCCCAATCCATCTACCGCCGCCAATGGGCACCGCCAAATTTTAGAAAATATTTCCGAAAATCTGTCTAGTTCGATAGATTTTCGGAAATATTTGAAAATTAAATGATACGACTGCATACAAAGAATAGTGTATAGGTAAGGTACCTATACACTATTCCTTGTATTTAATTTATTTTATTTTTATTTTACATTGTTTGGAAAACTTACAGCTAAAATTCGTACAGTAAATAATATATTAATACCAAGGTGAAGGCCAATTAAAAGTTTTCACAGATAATATTACGACTTTTGTAATATTTAAAAAAAAGAGATACCTACCTACATCGAAAATTTTATGCGTGAGCTTGATATGAGCAGTTGGTTATTCTCGGAAAGTACAAGACTTTTTTAAGTTTGAGAACACATGTAAAGAAGAGATCTATATCAACTTCCCGGCTTGCCACCTTCTATGTACGGCTGGCACGTAGTTGATAAGAATTTTGCCTATCCTTCCTATAGGTCCTTACCTTATAGGAATGTGCAGTAAATTTGGCTTCCGCAGAAATACTGTTGGTACGCACAGGCCCATCTTGTTTACCAGCTCCGGTACATCTGCTGATGCGTTGAAAATTTTCAGCAGAAATGTCAAATCTTTTAGACAGCTTTTCGCTTCTTTTCTACATATTTTGAACATTTGTTATCTATACTAATATTATAAAGCTGAAGAGTTTGTTTGTTTGTTTGGTTGAACGCGCTAATCTCAGGAACTACTGAATTGAAAAATTCTTTCTGTGTTGGATAGTCTATTTATCGAGAAAAGCTATAGAATAGGGAAAATTTACAAACGCAGACGAAGTTGCGCGGGTCAGCTGGTTAATATATATATAGTTGTCATATTGTCAATGTCATTCTTCATATTATATTCTTCCCATATAACGTGTCCTAGTCAGGGTAAAAATAACGTTGTGCCATTATTACGTCAGCATAAGTAACAAATCTTTTGTTTTTCTTTGATTGAATCAGCATTATCCTCAGGTATGTATCCTTTAATAAATTGCTATCCTGAATTCCGAAAGCTTCCATAACCGGATTTTTTTGCTTGACAAGCAATAAGAGAAAGGTCGGATAAAGGCACGATCTTGCTCAGGTTATGACAAATCTTGTGTCAATTCTTTGTTGGATTTTTTTTGTGAAGGTAGTCTTAACCTAATTGGATATGGTGTGGGTGTATTTTTTACAGTTGATTCTAATGTTCATTTGGACGTGCATGTTAGTCCAGAGATTATTGACCCTTACTTCTGATCTTGAGATCCTGAGTGTTGTCGCCACATCAAAAACTCTTATTTATTTGATTAAAAATAGTGGCACACTATAATAGATGATAACACAGTTCACTATTTAATAAAAATGACTTAATACACATTAGTTTGACTGGTTACACCGGTAACGCAATGCTATTGGTCGATTGATAAATATTAATGATTAGTGGGGTTACAAAAGGATAACAATGTATTATAAGCGGAGAACTATCACTTGAGTGCGGAGACAGGTACGAACAACTTGGCAGTTATTGTTAGTTAGTGATTTTCAAACTATGACCACACATCAGTGGTTCTGAGACTGTTTCTTACATCAGTCCATTCCCACCCAGGACTAATAATTGTGTGATGACCACGATCATTTGTTTGTTTGTAAAAGTGTAATTTATCTATAAAATGTATGTATTTAGAAATATATTTGTATGTTTATCAGCGGTCTGGTTACCATAGTACAGGCTCTGCCTAGATCGGGATCAGACGGCCGTGTGTGAGATGCGTGACTTTATTAGTATTATTATTAATCATAAGTAAGCATATTAATTAAAGGTCAAAAAAAATATACCATATAACACAAGTAAAACATTATTTATTCCAAATCCAAGATTTATCCAGACAAAGTGCATTCTGGTTACCATTGTACAGGTCTGTCTAGTTTGAGATCAGACGGCCGTGTGCGAGGTGTCTCAAGTTATTACTAGGTAATGTGGTAATGATAAAAGTTTATTAGTTTTAGCCTTTAAATAATCACACGACCATTTTCCTCACTCTACCAAGGAAGTATGACGGCCTATCTCATCATCAAAAAAACTTTACTACCCCAGTAGTGTATGTTACTGTAGTACGTATGTAGTAAGTAGTTTCTGTAGAATAAAAGCTTTTTACATAGATACACGCCCAACAAAAATGTCACAGGTTTTAGTAATACTTATTAAGTACCTGGAAGACCGACCTTCGCTCCGTAGCTTTTTGTATAATCGTCATTCGTTCAATCGTTTTTACAGGAAATACAACTATGCAGTTGAACTTAAAATGCTTTGCAATGCAAAACTGTTTCTGTATACAAAATTTCATCAAAATCGTTAGAGACGTTTCCAAGATACCCGAAATATAAATACATACATCCAAGAATTGCTCGTTTAAAGTAATAAGATTTAGGTAATAGCCGTGAACTCGACTTTGAAATAAGTGCTACCATTTTCTCTTTAGGAACCATTTAATTTCAATTATTTTAAAGCATCCAATTTAGTGAGGCTATCATCATTATAATAACATCTAACGAGGACTCACGGTGATTGTCATCCCACTGAGTAACAAGAAAAAAATTGAGATGCGCTAATCATTTTAAGGACATTTATTTATACTGGCATAGCGGCAAACTGTCAGATGGTCCCAGTGGCGTAGCTAGGTAACCAAAGGCCCTGGGGCCAAAAATAAACTAGGGCCCCAACTAAACTATTTAAAATCGTTTGTTCCGTATTCCGTTCGTGTTCCGAATTCGACGAGCTCCAGATTTGTCGCAATCTAGATTCGTCGTATTCTATATTCAAGTTATCAAGTACGCAATTTAATATAAATAGTGGTTTAGTTACAAGTCTAGTAGAAACCTGATAACTTCTGGTTCTAAAAAATCTGGTTTATTTATATTCTGAATGTGCGCGAAATTTTCACTAGTTCAATTTATAGTTTGTAAGTCAGAGTCCGAGGGGCCACCTGAGCTTGGGGACCCCGGGGCACTGCCCCGTCTAGCCCACTGGATGGTCCGTTCAATAATATGCCGAATTTCTGATAGTAAAGGAATAGTTCGGAAGACCTTCCATTCTTCAGAAGATTGTAGTTAAACGCTACTATTTGTGTAACTTTGTGTTTCAGCTACTGAGCTTGGAAATTGGTAAGAGTGGGGCAATCTACGAGTTATATAGTTGGTGTTATGAGTATCTGTAGGTAACGATAACCGCTTATTTTATTTGCAATGATGGTAGAATATTAATAAAAAAACATCATTTACGATTATAATGTAACCAGTGGAAAACCTACATAAATAGTTCACTAATGATCAGATGATAACTTCTAATCAACGGACTCCTCAAGTCTCCTTTAAATTGTGTATTTTTTCAAATATCTGCAATGTACGACAATTTAAATTAAACTTTTTTCGTTCAGGATTAAGCATTAAATTTGTTTAGCAATCATTTCACATTACAAATACGCCGCGTGAAGTACGAGCTTAACGTTTATCTCAGAGTTTAAAAAGGAAACATGATTCAGAAACTAAATTATTAAAAATAAATTTATTAATAAATGGTAAAAAGTAATAACTACGAATGCGATATTACAACGTGTAAGTAATTCTGAATTAAAATAGCGATTTCCGAACACCGAAATATTTCATTTGCACTTGCATATTTAACAATATTCTAAAAGTAAATGTACATGTCTGGTTGGTTTCGAGAAGACAACGCAGTGGAGCGAGGAGAGAGGTTCGTATTTAGTATGTAACTCGCGATGAGACACTCAATTGATGTATCCGATTGAGTGAACAAAGTATTTAGATAGAGATGTTAATACAACCTGCTAAATACATATTTCATTGATTACCGCTTACATATTAAACATTAATAAATATCTTTATTTAAAGCCTAGAATTTTTCGAAATTTTCAGTTGCTTTAGTCCACAGTTGCAATAAGAGATGCAAAGCATACTAATTTAGTTAAAATATTAATGTATTTATTAATTTTTAAAACATATAAAAAAATTAAGATTTTAAAATTCAAATTTACCTTTCAGTAACACTTTGCATAACAAGGTAGCAATAATAGTGGTTTCAACAGCATTAGACAATCCTCGCGGTAGGTAGAAATCGAATCACATACTCCTTGATTTTGAGAACATCACAGACGGAATACCAATGACTTAGCATCAATTCGAGCCGGGGTAGTGAGACTTTGCTGCCCTTTGCAGGTCACCATCTAAGTAATGCGATGCTTCAAGCACACGTGTGGCTGGCACGGGGTGTGGTATTACGATTTGTTGTTATAATAGTTTTTCCTTATTGCCTCTGAGAAAATTGATTTTCAGTTTATTAAAAGAAAATGCTTAGCTAAGATAAAATGCTTAAAATTATTTTCGTATCTTTATACAAGTTAAGAAGAAGAACAGAAAGAAAGAAAGAAATAATTTTTATTCTGACTCATACAAAACAAAAACAAGTACCATGTACCTATCGTACATGGTTTTTAACAACGGAGGAAAAAATTCAAATAAATAGCTACTTCGCGAGCGAAGAAGCGCTAGTATTCTGCTAAGGTCAAGTGATATAGGTACGGACATCATGCTGTCAAACAATTATATGAGACTAAACTGTAAACATGACTACACATTGATTATATTATAAATACTATGATTATTTATCAACGACCACTATTTCTATTGAAAATTTGTCCATTGGAATAAAAGGGTATGCCTCATTCTTATTAAAATACAAATCTGCAGGGACACAAAGGGGAATATGTAGGTAAATTCAAAAGATATGCAATACTCAGCACAATACAATTAGAATGTACTCCTGAAGTAAAAACAACAACTGAAGTCTGTGTACAATTACGAACTTGTAAGCATACACTAGTTTGGCCATAGTAATTTTCCGCACAGCTTTTCTGTCCTCTGATTGAAGATAAAATATCGTATTAGCTAGCATACAGGTATCTATAAATAAAGTCGTTTCCGTACTTAAGTAAAGCAGTAGTTACCTTTGGATTATTTAAGAATAGCAATGCACGAGACAGTGCAGAATTTTACGACTTTCTACAGTACACCTATAAGACTTGCAATATTATGTATGAAAAATAATTTTAAAATACATTTTGTTCTTTTAAAATTATTGCTTTATTAGTGTCAACGACAAAGTCATCAATGCCTGATATCATCACTCGATATTATATTGAATGAACATGAATAGTAATCTCTCGTAACAACATGCAAAGTATGTGAGTGAGTGAGATCACGGTGCGACATCACACGATACAATGATCTGGCATTTAGAGTATTTACCTATAGAGACGACATCAGCATGGCTGGTCACGAAACGGCAAATAACTTAAAATACTTTAATCTGCCATGGTAAATCATAATTATAACAAAACAGTAAAGCTATTTACAGATTCTGATTATTTTGTCTCCTTTTGTACACAAACTCATAAAAACTGTGAATAACACATATATTTCTAATGATAAAATAAGATGTTGGCTTAGTAACTGATGTCAGTAACCAGGACAAAGTGGCACACTGACTGAGACAAAAAAAAACCGCCTTGATCCGCCTTTTTCACTTCTGACATGTGATTACTAATCTAAGGAATAAATAAATAATGTTCTCTACAGTATTTTGTATTCTATAGACTCTGTAGTGTTAATTATTTAATTTTTTACGCATAAAACTTGTAATTAGTAATTACTGATTACTGATTACAAGTAACCAGTAATCAGTAATTTTTTTTACGTAATTACGTAAGTTCAAAAATAATTCAATGATTCGAGATGTAATTTCATTAACCTTTCCATGATCATGGTACATCCTGATATTGTACATAAAAATCATTGATGATTATTTCATTGTGCTTCTCATCGACATTGAGATCGAGAAATACTCGGCCCTCCTCTAGTGGTTCACATAAAGACATGGCACTGTTCACAATTGCAGAATAAACATCGACAAAAAGTGTCCTAACTTTCAGAAAATCTGCTGTTTATACAGGCGTTCAGTATGAGCGTGTTTAAATGAAGCTAGTCAATTTCATATATGGAGTGAAAAAACAGTAGTCTTGCTTTACAGAATACTAATTTACCCCGACATTGTTGCCATCTCTAGACTTTTCTGGCGCTCTGCCCAGAATTTAATGCACTATTTGGAGTCTACCAAGTAATAAAAATAAATAAAAAGCAATAAGAGAAATCTATAGAAAGAACTTAGCAGTTATTATAATTTATACAAAATATTTGAAGTCAACGGTTATTTAGGGACCCGATCTAATCCTGAAATTGATGGTAATACCTAAAATTATTTAATAAAGAAGTACCTATGGACATGGGCCTAATTAATTTTCTTGAGTTTATCCATAAATGTGTTTCCGTATCATACAACCATTTTGAATTTATTTCAGCTAATTTAAAAATCGACGATGTCGAGATGAAATGAGATGAAGTTGAAATGAGAAGAGCTAATTTAATGGAATTGTCGGGTAAGAGAAATTTATTCTGAAGTACATTTTTTCATTGTACTACACTCATTCTAACGCCTCAGTGAATGTTAATACGGAAACGAGGTCAGAATTTTATCAACTAGTACTACTTTACTTACTTTTATTTGACAAAAATAAGTAACTTTACAGAAAATTAAGAAAATAAATTAATAAGTAAATAATTAACTCATTATTAAAAGATTTGACAATTAATGTGGAGGTAACCCTTAGTTTATCATAGGACCTATACTTAAAGAAATAAAGTAACCTATTCGTCTTAGTTGCTTAAATTATTTTTTCATTGGTAACACCCATTTATGATATTTATGATAATACTAAGCAATTGACATACGATTCTTTGTTTAATAATTCAGAAAGTGAGTTTTAAATGGCATAAAATACATGACCGTGCAGGACGCTAGTTCATTTCCGAACCTTTCCTAAGGATGTGCAAAAACAAAACACGTGTCGAAGTATCAAACCGTGTCAAAGAAAATATTTAGAATCAGAAATCACGTAGCAGTATAAATCTCGTAGCATTTTTCCCAAACATGATTGAAAATTTAGAAGTTAGATCCTCGACCTTACTCCGCGCAGTAAGGTTTATACAGCAAAATACCAACACGACAAACAACAATTTATTTATAATTCGTATAAAAAGAACAAGTAAATAAAAACTTCCTCAACTTTACAGCTGGTGCGCAATTTTCCCTTTTTACTGTCAAAACTTTCCAGAATATAATTAAGCAGGCTGTACTGTTGTGTCACCTGAGAAATACTCGTATACTGTAAGGCAAATAATTCTTTGGTCAGCGGCTGTTTAATATTTCACATCGTAATCTCACCATCCAGCGCGAGGAGTTTTATTGACATGAACAGACCTCTGTAAAGTTTCTCCTCTTTACGACTCAACTGAAACTTTTGCAGCCTTTTGTTTATTAAAACTAATTAATTTATAATAAACCTTACTGCTCCTGAGGATTATATTTCGATTACCATAATACGCTCGATAGTATTGAAGCGAGAGATACAATGTTCCAGTCTTGTTTTTTATTTTGCTTTTTTTTTGGAAAATGATGAAAGTCGTTATGGATGTCAATAATCTGCATCCATGAAGGTCACATTTGGTTCAGTTAAAAAAATAATTATAGTTTGCAAATAGAACTAAATGTTTTTATCAAATATGGCCTGTTTATTTTGGGAGCTTGAAAAAAAGATTTTTTTTCGGAGAATGCTTTTCCTAGTTACACGTTTCAGGTGAATTTCAATGATTTTTTATTTTTTCATTTTTTCATGTAGACATTTTCAGAAAATCTGGACATTCCATCAACATCTTTGGTATTAAATACCTATAGGTTTATTCATGTAAGCCCTCTCATACGAAGTATTAGCTTTATCGTTCAATTTTCAAGTTTTTTTTTCAGTTTCAAAATAAGATTTCTGTATTGAAAATCACGAATTTTTTGAAAATTGTTAGCGCTTTACGTTATTCACGGGGTCTAGTATACGACCCTAAAATATAATCACACCTATCTGTTACACCCTGTGTATGTTGTTTAATATGATATGATCCATTTTTATGACGATACGGGGTCTCTCTTGTACCTAAAGAGAGATCGGAAGTGAGAAAGGAAGAGCAAATCAAGATGTAATAAAAATAGATAGTTCTTTTCATATCGGAGATGAAAAGAGCTATGTATCGGATATGAACGACATTGTTTAGGGAAATTGGTTGAGGATTTGTGCAAAAGCGCAACGCGCACGTCCCCGGCATTTTGGTACGGTTACACGCTACTACTCCTTGATTATGCAGATGACATCTATCCAGATCTCACCGAGACCCAATTAAATAAACTCGAGTGGCTCCAAAATGTTTGTTACCTATATTATTTATATTTGATTTACGCAAGTATGATTACGTCTCAGAATTTCGTCAAAAGCTTGAGTGGTTATCTATATGCAGTCCCCGGAATGCTCATATATATATTGTTTCCTATCTTAAGACGCTTTGAGTTCTTTACACATACGAGATTCTTAATATCAAAATGCATTTGCAGTTCGGATCTTTACTAAACACTATCTATCGAAATAAGAAAAGCTCAAAAATTAAACGCATTCGTTGGTCGTTTCAATGCGTTTAATGTTTGAGCTTTTCTCAATGGTAAAAAGTCACTTTCTAAACTTATAGCTCCATCAGCAATGTTTATTTGCTGAATACTAACTTTTAAACTTTTGCGTTCCATGATATTATTATGTATTTATACGGGAATTAACGCGTCACAGGCTGAAACCACGTCCAGTGCAACCTGTTCGAAACGTAAGGCAATCCAGAGGTATGTAAAACCTCTTTCGTGATCGCGTATATTGATAATATGTATTCCTCTCAGCATATCATTATTTATATAATTACTTCGGTATGTATGTATACCTGGCCACGCGTTACTGTGACTAAGTAACTTGCAATAAAAAAAATATTGTGACCATAAATTGAGATAAAAACTATATATTTAGGTATATAAGAATAGAATAGAAGTATATTGTATACATATGTATAATAGGTATATGTTTGTCTGGATATATTTAGTTATGTGTAAGTACACCGACAGCTTCTACTTACCTAATCCAATCTAAAATAAATATAAAGTTGTCTGGGAGAGATCGCTTATAGCGATAAGACGGCCTATTGTATCTAACACTAACATTAATATTAAGACCAATTGTAGTTTAATGTATATGGTGTACAATAAAAAATATTCTATTCTACTCTACGGTTGTTGATTTCTTTGCGGTCCGCTCTACTCTCTCAGGCTATGCTTCACTTCTCTTTATTCCTTTAGTACCATTTTATATAATTCTTCTCGTCTCCGCTATGACCATTTCCTTTGAATCGAAGCAGAGACGAGAAACCAATTTTAAACATCATGATTGATCGACTTTCGCAAGCATATTCTTTGCTTCGCTCGTCTTTGTTCAGTCCTATCCAATAGTTCTTGCAGTGATGTAAATAGTAATATTGAAGATGTATCAAAAGTGTTATTATTATCAGCTAAGTAATCGGCAAATGTAAGAGTTTATTTTTTCAAGATTGGCAATGAAGCATTTTTGTAGTCAACATATTTATGAGATTTGGTCTTGAATATCAGTAAAAATCAAAATACAAGAATAATATTTCACATCTTTATTAAATAATTTTAATCTACCACTCAAAGTAATCGATATGTGCGCAAGAGTTGATGTTACCACAGTGCTTTCTATCAGTGAGTTTTGGACATTCCCGTCCGCGAGCCTTCTTCTGCCTCAGGACGGTCCGTTGACGGAATTTGTCGCCGAAGCCGCAAGTCGTCGAGCAGGGGGACCAATCACTCCATTCTGACACCAGGCAGTCATTGGCTGGAAAAATAATAATTATAATATCCTGGGATGTATTACACATCACTGCCTAGATTCAAAACTTAGCAGAGCTTGTACTATTGGTTATAAAAACGCTTTTTTTTTTGTAAATACAAACATATTATACATAGAAACACCCAGACCAGAGCGGGAATCGAACCCAGTGGTGTGGCAGTTACATACACTACCACCGTGCCACAAAAGAAAAACAATTCTTAAACCTTACCACTTCGTTCATACCACTTTATTAAAAAAAACGCGTGAGGCGTTTTAGGGACACCCGGGTATTACGATGTTCCTTTCGCTATATATAAATATATTTAATGGATTAAAAAGTATCAAAATATAGTAAAT
This sequence comes from Euplagia quadripunctaria, assembly GCA_963859945.1. Lineage (NCBI taxonomy): Eukaryota > Metazoa > Arthropoda > Insecta > Lepidoptera > Erebidae > Euplagia > Euplagia quadripunctaria. The sequence continues at coordinate 20,229,649 of OY982569.1, read as the reverse complement.
ATTGTGAAAATTCAAAATTAAAATTGCGCCATCTGTGAAAGTTGCCCGAACTAATTTATGGATAATTAATATACAACAGTAGTATCGCGCAGCATCCACAGATGGCGTAAATAAAATAAATCAACTCGCTGTCAGCATTTTTTGTTGCACTATCACTTTTTTCCGTCTAGCCCCCATCCGCCGAGCGTCTGAAGTGTTACGTGCTATAAGGAACTTGGTTCCAAAAGTATAGTGAATTGATTTCTTCTTACGTTGGATCTTATTGACGGCATGATGTAGTCGTGATCTGAAGTGCCGCGGTAGGTGTTTATGGAGTCCATACTTTCTGCCCTGTGCCACTGCCAGTACAACATCGTCCATACTTTTGAGTTCACCTTCAAACTCTTTTTCTGTTGTTCTGTAACAAGTCAGAGTAATGAAAAGTAACACCATTGAGAACATAGTTTTATTCTTTAGTCTTTTTTGCGATGCTAACAATTTTATTGTGATGGGCTGTTGCTGGCAATATTTAGAAATAACATCAGGGTTAATGTAGTTTTTCAAATTAACCCCTGAAAAGGTCTAAAAAAGAAACAGCAAAAATCTGTGTTAAAAGCCTAATAAAAATATCTTGGCGCCATGAGGTCGAAATTCATGAGTCAAATTTTTAAATTTATATTTCGTGCGTTATTGAGCTTCTTTTATTAAAGAGTCTAACTTCATAATCCTCTATAATCACGCTCCATTTTAAGATTTTGTTCTGAATATGCGAGAGTGTACAAATCTATATCATTTTCATCATCATCTGCCTACCTTGTATCAATTTCATTCGAGGTCAGTGCAATATGTTTTATTCTTCCATTCTACTCTATCGTTCGTCATTTCACTGCTTACTCTTTTTCTAGCCATATCTTCTTTCACACATTCCATTAATCTTTTCTTTAGTCGTCCTCTTCTCTTGTACCCGTCAACTTCCATACATAAAACTCTTTTCAAACTAATATTATAAATGCGAAAGTAATTCTGTCTGCCTGTCACTCTTTTAGGCCTTAACTACTCAACCAATCATCTTTAAATTATACATACGCTTTGTCTTGGGTATAGAGAAGGACATTGGGTAGGACTTTCATCCAGAAAAAAATACTGTTTAAGAACAACTTTAGCTCTAGCTTTAGCTGTTAAAGTATAAACAGTAATAAATATTTTTATATTACAAATATAAATAATGACTGTAAAACGACAACGATTTTTTGTGTGTAAAATGAACAACAAAACGACAAATGGATAAAATACAATACAAATTCCAATTGTCAACATGTCGAAACACTCGGCAATGAAATTACCGACTCTTGTATTATGGTAATGCTAATGGAAAAGTAATAAATGTAACGTAAAGTAAAGTAACACCATGAAGTTGTATCAATTTCAATGTAACTGAAGTGAGTTTCGGTGTAATGTGTTTAAATAAAAATGTTTATCTCCTGCGAAAGCGTTGTGTGCTTTCCGCTAATACACATTTAATTGGATGTGATAGGTTCGCCAATTGAAATTATTTGTAAGAAAATATTTTATAGTATTTGTCTGTGACTTCAAAATAAGGATGTCTTCTTTAGGTTCGCAAGTTACCAAAACCAAAACAATTGGTATTTTTGTTCATCTGTACTGTACTCGTAAATACATTTTAAAAGTATAGAAATTCCTCACGAACGACGTCATTCTTACACTTTTTAGTAAAAATATAGTACTTGATTTATACACCATTGAAAGAATTTTGGTAAGAATAAAACAGAATGCATTTAGTATAATGTGATAGTGTGACCAGCACTGAAGTCTGGGTATACTTTGTGTCCACTATTCAGTCCCCCCGACATACAACTGACACTCTAGTGGCATATCGTTAACTCATCCAGCCCTTAGACCCTAAAACTAACTGAAATGGTAATTTCTAAAAATAGAAAATTTGATATATTCATGAAATTATCTGTTATCTTTCAATATAATTCGAAGCGTAATTAAATGTATGTCCACCGCATTGCGATTGTAAAAATAAATGTATGAAACAATACTTACGAAGTGATAGGAGGATTGGTAACAACAACCACTATGTTTTCCGGAGAATTAGATCTTGAAATACCTACAGGATCTTCTTCTAAATCCTTTAACGTGTCTTCGTTGCTTTTAGTTGTAACTTCCTTGACTCCTTCCATTTCTTCATTGAAATCAATGTCAGCATTTTCGTGGTTTATAATTGTTTTCCTTGGCAAACCTTTATATTGGTTTTTTAGTTTCAGCATAGATATGAGTTCTTTCCTAGCCAGGTCGTTCAATTCTTTTGTTGAGTACTCTTTTACCTGAAATAGATAATTTATAATAGTCTGTTTTGTTACTTACTTATTATTGACTTGTTTCCTGTCAATGTTTAAGGTCAGTTACAAAGAACATTAATGTCTTCATCTTTATAGGATTTCTTTTCTCATCGTCGCGAATTAACCATTCAAGCATCGTGGAACAATGTACCCCACAATCCTAATCTTACTCAGTTTACTAAATCAATTTGCAATAGTATTAAAAAAATCTGCTTATCTCTAACATAAATCTGATTATTTGCACAAAGGATTTGACCGGAATAGAAAATGAATTTGATATCTAGTGGAATTGTTTTAGGGTATCGGATCATCTAGTTATAAGAACATATATTAGAATGTTATTTAGAAACGTTAATTATTATTAAAGTTGAGAAATCAGCCTACGCAAAAAAACGTACCCTAGCTTTCTTTTTTCATGGATAATTGGAATAGGTGTTTGTTAATAATCTCACTTAATCGAAAGTGTCTTGAATATAAATAATAATCTACTACAACATTTAGATGTAAGTATAAGACCGTGTTATATGACCTATCGCGTACTGTTACAGAAGTGCTTTCAGCGTTTAATCGAATCATTTCATTCATATCGTTTCGCTTACTAGCTTTAAGTTAGTTAGTACTTTAGTTTAAGCCTGCGAGTGATGCGTACATTGTGTAACCAAGGCTTGGTTAAGTTATTTACATTTCGGCATTTGCTTTATAGCGGTGATTGAATTTGCGTTCATGTGGCCAGCTGCTATAAGTATCTGAAATTTCTCCTGAATTTTAAAGGTAGTATTTTTACTTATCTTATTCTACATATCAATGAACATTTCAACTACTTGTGTTTGAATCCTTCTTGCTCCAGAAAACGTTAAGATGAAAGAGCCAAATACCAGTTACATTTCCATCTAATCCTAAGTCTTTAGTGATAGAGACCGGGGCTAATAAAACGATAGCACAAACCTTTGTGAATTCCACTTTAGCAATTGCCGGCAGTTCTCTCAGTTCAGGATAGTAGAACCCAGCTGCAGGATGATTAGGATTCTTGGGCTTATGTTTTGTTATTGGTTCAGGTGGGGATGTTTCCCAACGGGGTGCTGTAAATGTCAATCCACTTGCTATTCCGGCGTCTAGAGGCTCCAACTAAACAGAAACAATACACCTTGTAATCAGATAATATACTTACTAAATCATTATCAATTTGTTTAATACCAGGCATGGTTCACTCCATTCTAACCCACCGTGCTTCTCAGGCGTTTAAAATAAGAAGAGTGATTTGCGCATGCCGTATTATTGTGGCAATTACGTCTACGTATATTCGTTAAATGATATCCGTATATATGTAATGCAAAGACGATTTGGACACAAGATCCAGTAACAGAGTCAAATAAAGATTTGTGAGTTTCTTTTCTGAACTCTTTAGAGTATAATTTACTATTGAAAAACTAAATCATTTAATATAAAATGAAAAAAAAATAATTAAGAAAGTCTTACATCAAGCGTGATTTGATCTATCCAAGAAGAGTCAACACAAAGGTTTACACCATCAACACCAATAAACCAGTCTGGAGATGGAATCATGTGGCATATCAGGGACACCTGGAAAATTGTTATGAAATTCTTGAACACAAAGTACACAGAGATTCAACCTGTATTGAAGTTCACCATGCAAATAAAATTAATTGATTATTATCTTATACATTACTATAAAAAGAAAATAAACATTTCGTCAAATAAACGGCAACAGCAAAATAGCTAAGACATCGGACTTGCAGTCAAATGGTAGCGGGTTTAAACTGCACCCAGTTAAGAATGGGTTCATTGGTAGTAGTTAGGTAGCTTAGTTGGATGGCTATACTGACTCTCGATATCAGTAGCTCCCTGATCTCGGGAAGGGTAGTCAGAGTATTACTATATTTTGGTACCACTGAATAGGGGACGAGCATTTTGACGTTTATGGGAACCATTTCTAATACACGTTCTGCTCTTTCCCATTAGAAAAACGTAATAACAATTTGAACCCAGACATCGAACCTAGGACTAAAACAGAGGAGTAACAAATCGAGGGTAAGTGATGGGTTTTCAACAATGGAATGTTTATCTAGTCTAGTTTTTTTTATTTTCACAAGCATGTCACAGCCTATTTATCTATTTTTATTTTTTTTAAAAGACAACTCCCGCCTTAGGAATATTCCTGTGTCGCTGGGGGCTTCACAAACATTCAAACAACGGACACAAAGAACACCCAGACAAATTGGATCACACAAATTTTTGTCCCGAGTGGGATGTGAACACACAACACTCGGCGCGATGTAGTGGCGGGGTGACCACATATGCCACGTTCTTCTTACGGACGGTTAAATTTCATTGAATTTTCATCGAAAATTTTACTGTCTGTAAGCAAAACGAATCGTTTCTTGATTATAGGAACGCGCTTTTAAACCATTGTGCCATCCGTGCAGCCATCATTTGTCTTCAGAATATCACGCTTACGTTCAGATCACTTAAATGTTAGCGTGACTTAGTTTATATTTTACTCAAACCAACAAGTATTACCAAACTTACCAAACTGTGTCCTCCGTCAACGAATACCATGTTCTCCGTTTGTCCAGTACCAAATCCGATAGCTGGTGCAGAGAATTGATCATAGACTTTGGAATCTTCATCTCCTGCCTTAACTAGGTCATCAATCTTGCCAAACTGTGAGAAGGCGTGTACGGATGAACGAGCTACTTCTCCTACTCGATAGAGTTTATAGGTAGCATTGTGGGACTGTCCTGTTGGGAAAATAAATAAATAAAGGTTAGTGCTAATTAGCAGAATATTATAATCATAATCATTTTATTTATTTATTTATTTATTACAAACACTTCCCATACAATCCTTACAAGAAACCCAATGCGATTGTGGGGATTTTATGCATTTTAGTTAGATCTGAAGCGTTCATCGATGTTACGAATCCATCCAACCGACCCTTGATGTCATCTAAGTCTATTGTACCTTTTCGTTCAGACAAATATGTTCCCAAACACCATGGGTAACTCCTTGTTTATTAAGTAAATGAAGATTTCTATGGCCACTTACCAGATCCATCATAAGACTACCTTCATGATAACTGATAACATATTATTGCATTGTCACCGAAGTTAAATAAGTATACAAAAGTTTCGTTACAATATTTGACCCGTACTGACATGGCAAGTTATCAAGTATAAATAAAAAACATAAAATACCTCTGACTCAAAATCCCTACCCCGATTAAAACGACCTTTCAAACAAACAAAAACTGACAGTCGTAGGACTGTACGTCAGAAGTGAAAACACACACGGTCATGCGAGTTTAGTGCCTTTTCCTCATACCAAAACTAAAACATACAACTAAACTAAAAACCCCCTGTTTTTGAAATAGTTTTATAACTAATGTATACTTGTACTTGTATATATCGTGGGAGAGCATGCATCGGCGCGAATGCGCCGGCTCGACTAGATTGATATCACGGCCTTAGTGCTTGCATTATTTTTCGCCGAGTGAGTGAGGTTACCGGAGGCCCTAAACCCCGGTGGGGTGACGGCCCGAGGGGGTTTCCACACGCACAAAAAAAAAAAAAAGGCCCTAACCCTTCCCTCTCCTCTCTTCAGCTCCTCTTGCCCCCTTTCCGTACTCCAACCTTAAAGGCCGGCAACGCACTTGTGACTCTTGAGTTGCAAGTGCCCATGGGCGGCTGTAGTCATTTACCATCAGGTGACCCGTTTGCTCGTTTACCCCCTATATCATAAAAATAAAAAGAACTTTGGACAGGGTAAACCGAAGTTTGACGTTATGCTTAATGCGTTATGCCTGGTTTAATAATCACAGTCTCACAAGCGTCTAATTTTAGCACATCTTTCTTCTTAATATATATAAATCTCGTGTCACAATGTTTGTCCTCAATGGACTCCTAAACCACTTAACCGATTATAATAAAATTCGCACACCATGTGCAGTTTGATCCAACTTGAGAGATAGGATAGTTTAAATCTCAAATTATAGTCGCAATTTTAATTTATTGCTAATTATTTGTCTGTTATTATTTGACAGTCACAATTATCTGTTAACTCCAAATGATTCTAACAGATGTCGATACCTTTCGACTGGGTTGAGTAAGTAATCAATAGATGGCGCTGCTATGGTAAGGGTTTATATTTACTATTGTTTACGCTAGATGGCGCTGCGATAGGGATAGATAGGAAAATTTACTAATGCAGACGAAGTTGCACGGGACAGCTAGTTTATTATATAATATACCTATCGACCTCTATTTATCAACATAAACGTTAGTACTCTCATGTGTAGTATATCAAGTTAAATTTAACGTGAATGCTCTAAAGGAAATCGTCCATCGAAGCGTCTCACTATCGTGCGCTGGGTGATTCTCAAACGGTTCGGAATATTGTCGGTAATATTAAATTTAATTAGAAGAGTAATAAAAATCTTAATAAAGAACAATATTAATTTTATGACTATTTTACGAGTACGAGTTAGGCATCGTAAATCAGTAGACACTGTCTGGCTTATAATACAAACGATATCTTTTTAGCAGAAACTAGACAAACAAAAGCGTACATAATACATTCAAGAAACAGCTTTCAGCAGCAGCAGCAGACGCCATTGTCAGTGGTCTGGATACACTATTTGTGTTAGTAAATAATTATATTTCTATTTTCTTTTAAAAATAGCTAAAAAACTAATACTAAAATAAATAGATAATATAAAAAATGCGTTTCATAATTTATTTGATGCTATAAGTATAGATTTTACTTGTAAATTGCATCCTTACAAGGGGCCACACTATCTTCTCTGGAATCTTTAATCCAGTAACTAGCAGATCTGCTCAATACCATTAAGGCATGTTGGTAATTTATTAAATCGTTTTAACCCTTTTTATCCGTTCCTATAAAGATTCCAAGGTATCTACATTTTCAGACATTATTGTTAACTAGATACAACGTGTTGTAATAAGACATTCATAAAATTGCCATCAAAACTGAAAGCTTTCATTATTCATAAATTTTTTTAGACGTTCAATCTATACTTAGTTTAGATAATACTAAATACTATAATTACTACATTATACATTTATTAAACAATCTACATATGGGTTTACAATTTTGAGCAAAAAATATTTAAATTTAAAAAAGTCCACCCCGATCCCCACCCAGCGCAAAGCTGCTCATAACACAGGCCGCGTTTCCCTGCTGTACGGCAATGGACAACCTTTGCGCCAAGTAAGACCCGGAGCGACTGTCAAATCCCCGCTCTCTGAGGCGACGGCCGATCTCTCTGATGAACGCAAGGGCATCAGACCCCCAACATCCCGACGTCTCGAAATATTCTATTCATAAATTGGTAACATGAGACCCATAAATGTAAAGTTATGTAATTATTTGTTCACATTTGTTGACGCTAATGTAAAGCTAACGATACATACTGAAAAGTTATTTACATTCCAATTTCAAACGCATTTGGCTGTTGTGGAACTCTTGATTAGTTTAATTAAATTCACGACATAGATACGTTAACGTTTTATAGTTGATTCGAACTGAATTAATTATTTTTAAAGCTAAAAACTTCAAAATACTTTTTTTCTAAATAGGTAGAGAAAATGTCATGAATGATGCCCGTTTACCAACAGACCATATTCGTTGCTATACTGAACGATACGATCGTAATCCATTTTAAGATTAGCCGCTCAACTAATATAATTGACCATCTTTTGAATCTAATGCTGACTTATTTAAAAAAAAAAATGAAATAGTACAAATTAAGTTTTTGTTTTGGTAAAGAAAAATCGAAAACATTTCCCGAAAAGTTAGAAAATGTGGGAAAAACTGAAAGGGCTTTCTTTTCTTTTTTATTTGGAATAAAAACAATTACAAATTTTATCGAATATCGACAGGACAACGCCTGTCGGGTCAGTTAGTATTATTATAAAAATATGTTTGAAATTCTTAACGGGTAATTCTTACAGCCTCTAAGTCTTAAAGATCTATCTTTCTCTTTTGTCTTCTAATAAATAAATGAGTAATAATTTGCATTTGCAGAATAGCGCAGCGAGATTTCACCTCAGCCTTTATCGAAGCATTTTATAGGCCATTTGCTTCGGAACAAGCCGAGTGAGATATGCAAATAAAGCAGTTTTCTAAGCCCTGTAATGTCCCTTTTATTATAATTACAAGATAGTCATCGTCTGAGTGTGCTTTCGAATTATCAATAGATTTTAATTGTGAATAATTTTGGTATGTAAATTGAACTGGGTTTCTACCCCTTTCTTAATGAAGGGTGGAGATGAACGCTAAATTTGAAACGATTGATTTATAGCTCGTCTTTAACACGGAAGATGGATAAATAAAAAATCTTTTTTATTTATCAGTCAGGGTAAAACAACCTTTTTTGAAAAGTGCTTTAATTTGAATATAAGGAATTTATTCAATCGATAAGTGGCATTAAAATGCAGTTAATTTATACATTTTAAATTTCACACTTTACTTAGATTTTTATTGACCTGATCGTGGCGGCTTGCTTTTTTTTATGGAATAGGGGGCAAACGAGCAGATGGGTCACCTGATGGTAAATGACTACCATCGTCCATGGGCCCTGCAACTCAAGAGTCACAAGTGCGTTGCGTTGCGTGCGTTGTTAAGGTGGGGGTAGGGGAAAGGTGGAAGAGGGGGAGAAGGGGGGGGGGGAGGGAAGGGTTAGGGCCTCCGGTAACCTCACTCACTCGGTGGAAAGCAAATTGCTTCACTACCGGTTTTCTGTTTTATAAACTGAAACTAACACTTTTATTTTTTCGGATTGCCTAAACCAAAACCCACGTTCAAAAAATTAATTCGAATCTCTAAATTCTCTTATGCTCTTCAAGAAGTAAAGAATAACACTAACGATGAAACCGCCCTCGTCACCTACTATGCGTACGCTTTTATGCATGTCTTAGTTACGGTGTAATCCTATGGGGAAATAGCACTGATGCGCCCACACTATTTATATTGTAAAATAAACTTGTACGGATCATAACTAATATTGAAATAACACATAGCTGCAAACCCCACTTTAGAGAACACAAACTGTTGAGTCTTCCTCGTATATACATATTAGGAACATATAAATTTGTATGTAAATATCAGTGATTCTATTGTAAAAGTGTCTGTGTCTAACCTGCACCACAGATAAGATAATAGTTATTTCGTAACCTGCACATGCACTCGAATAGTCCTTCCGTAATGTTAGCAAAAAATATACAATAAGCTTCCAGATGCAATAAAAAATCTAGAATCTACTTCGGCTTTTATAAATAAATTAAAAAGTCTCTGGATAGAAAAGGGTTACCACGCTATCAACGAATACCTAGATGACAAACCAAACAATTAAACTTAACTGCACAGATATATATAAAATATATTTGTATGTAAAATTACAGTAGAGTCAAGTTCAAGTCCTATATAAAATAAATATTCTTATTATACTTTACTTTCTCTCCTACTTTACTGTGCCCGACAGCAGCAGGTAAACACTACCTACTACCTAAATATACATTGTGAATTTAATTATTGCTCTTAGGTATTGAGTATTGAAAAACCACAGATAAAAGAACATAATTATAGTTTAAAAAACTAAAAACACGCTTTTATAGAAAATTCAACTAAAAAAAAAAAAAATAATCGAATTATTGCATTGTCATCGGTCTTTGTCACGTGTGCAAAATTTGAATGCAATCTGGCCGTTTAAAGTGGGTCAAAATCGCGCCCAAAGGAGTCGGTTACAAACATACAAGTGAAGCTAATATAAAGCGTGTAAAAATAAAGTCTGTTCTCAAACACGTTTTACTTACAAATTAAGTAGTAAAAGCAATGAAATTGTGCTTTTATGATGTTAGGATAATTATACTACGAAAATCCAAGATCACGTATTCATTAAGAGTTCGTGGCGCTTATATGTGTGTATGTATCGTTAATTGTTTCGCACCGAAATTGTAGTAAGTGTGGCAAGAGTACATAAAAGCAAGAGCTTAATTTGGTTTTGCTATTTTATTACTCGACGGTTGGTGTATTCTGAAAGTGGTGCCTCACTAAACACAGTAGTGTGTACACAGCCCGGCATTCTTACGATAAAACATAGCAGTCCAGATTAAAACTTGTTTATTTCAATATTAAAAATAAATTAATGTATTTAGTGGTAACGTTGAGTTTGTGTTCTAAATATAATCACCTCAGGGCTCCATTAGTTGTCTAATAGTTGGGTATGACAAATTCATTTTTCAAATATGGATCAAGATAAGCCAGGAAATATGTAACTCATAGATTGATCACCACTTGTGTTATCACCACATCAAGAACTCTCTATTTATTTTATAAATAATAGGGCAAACTGTAATAGATTTTAAAATAGTTCACTATTTAATCAAAATAAGTTAGTAGACATTATTATGACTAGTACAGGTAGTGCTACGATATTCGTCGGTTGACAATAATGAAGAGTTAAAAGGACAGGCATGCATTATAAGTTGATAACCATCACTTGAGTGCTGATTGAGGTATGAACAACATAGCAGTTACTGTGATTTAGTAATTTTGATAGTTTATAGCCATAGTGGTGAGATTGTTTTTAACACTTGTCACAGAAAGTCCCCCGCCGCGTCTGTCTGTCTGTCTGTCTGTCTGTTTGCGATAAACTGAAACACTACTGAACGGATTTTTATGCGGTTTTCACGGGTGGATGATTTAGGTATATATTATTTTATATTATATATATTCAATTTACACATTGAACGTACAGATGTAGGTACTTTTGGCCGCATTTATTTTTATTGGTGTTCATCTGTGTAATAGTGATGGCTTAGTTCAGCAGTAGCTAACGTTGAATTTATTCCTGCAATTATAACTTGTCATAGTTGAATCTGATTTTTTTTAATTTAATAACCTAGACGAGTTATTTGTTTTCAAAGTGCACTGACCTGTTTATTAATAGCGGTAAAACTTCAATTTAAAACGTTCGTACAAAAATAACGTCTCATAAGATTCACTCGCGTGAAGAAAAGTTACGTAATATTGAGATCTTTAGGATTTATTTATGACATGCTCGGTGAAGATGTATAAGCGAGTGGATTGACTTTTGACTTTTTATAGAGATTTATTATTTGATGTAGAAACTTTAATCCAGTTCAGATCCAGTCATACTACATTTAAATATTATTATGCATATATGTATGTTACAGTGTTGTAAACGGCACAGGCGCCTCGCCACTACGTCACGCCGAGTATGTGGGTTCGATTTTCGCACGGGACAACAATCTGCGTGATCCACAATAGTTGTCCCGAGTCTAGGTATTCTTTGTGTCTTTTGTTTCAATGTTTGTAAACTCCCCCGTGACACAGGGATTATTTCTGAAGCGGGAGTTGTCTTTGATCCAGCAAGTAAAACCACACAGTATTCAAACATAGGATGAATAGTCAGAAATCTGGTTGAGCCTAGAAAAGAATTCCCTGTAGAATTAAATGCTTTTGATTCTGTGGCCACTTTTTGATGGAAATGGACAGATAATCAAAGTCAATAACTTGAAGAACTATACTTACAGTTGGATAATCCTGAAAATATTTCCTCGAAAACAAATATATTTGTTCACTTTAATAATAGCAATAAATCTTAATCTTTACTTCTAACTTTAAATAAATTTTGTTCGTGGGAGAGTCATGCTTCGACTCGCATGGGCCGGCTTGACCGGAGTGATACCACAGCCTCCGTTGGCATTGTGATAAGTATCCAAAGAAAGACGTTTTTGTAAGTTATTCGAGACGGTGATAGGGGTAAACAAGAATACTAATAAAATGTGAACCACGTTACTAGTAGTTTACCCTAAAAAAAAACATGCAGTCGTAGGACTGCACGTCTGAACTGAAAACATAACAATGTAATTGCATATACATACACACACACACACACATCTGTATATATATATAATTAGGTTAAAAATAAAAAGTAGGTAATAACATATCTAAATGTATACATAGGGTACACTGGAAGTTCTGCGCTCTTGGCCGCTCGTTTAACTGTTAAACCTTATCCTTTAATACCAAGTACTAACTGCAAGATTCCACCTTACCGTTTGTTGTAGAAAATACGGTTCGATACTCGAAAGTTCTAAAGTCATCCTCCGTTATTATAATCCCGAGGAACCCAACGGAACCCGTCTGAACTATCCAGAGCGCTTGACTTATCTTTAAGTGCAAAAGTTTCTTAAAGTTGTTGCACTAGCCTTGCTACTAGTACAATTTTTATTCTTACTTATAAGTTTTATGAAGTGTGCAACCAGTTTTGTTTTAATATTATCATCTGCAGTAGCTTTCGTTGCTATTGGAATATTTTTATGTCTGACGTATGTATGTATGCTTAGTAACTTTATTATTGATATTATAATCCAAGCCTCTAAAACTAAATGGTAAATTTAAAGTTAACATCCAAGATAATATATTATTCAACAATTGGTTGCTTGCGACTAGGTTAGTTCCTAAACTTAACATGCTAACTAAGTTTATGAGTTAGTTAAAGTCTCACTGTTGGACAGTAATTAATGTTTTTCAAGTGACAAAATAATCTAATTTTTTTTTAGTACCTAGTGTCTTTTTTCATTCATCATTTTTCACATTTTGGTTGTTATCATATTTATGAAATCGTTTCGTTTTGAAAACTTATCAAAACTATTTGTGAATCACATTACGTATCGTACAAAACATTTTAGCTCCTAAATTAATTAAATTAGTAAGTCTTTTAATACAGTGAAAGAAAATGAACTCAAATCACCAATTCACAAGAAAAAGTGTGATTTGAGTTCATTTTATTTCATCACAATTTCAGAGATCAATAATGTTTCAAAATGTTATTTTCTTTTTTTTTTATGGTATAGGGGGCAAACGAGCAGACGGGTCACCTGATGGTAAATGACTACCGCCGCCCATGACCACCTGCAACTCGAGAGTCACAAGTAGGAGAAGAGGGGGAGGGGGGAAGAGTGGGAAGAGGGGGGAGAGGGGAAGGACGGGAATAAGGGAAAGGGAAGGGTTAGGGCCTTCGGTAACCTCACTCACGCGGTGAAATGCAATGCAAGCATTGCTTCACGGCCGGTTTTCTGTGAGGCCGTGGTATCGAGCGGAGTCGAGCCGGCCCATACGTGCCGAAGCATGGCTCTCCCACATAAGCGTTGTGAGTCTGAGTAGGTTATCTTATTGTGTAATGTGAATAAAAATGACACAAATATATGACTGGCCTGTTGATCTAGTGGTTAGCGATTTTTAATTTATAATATGTGTGTATTTAGAAATATATAAGTATGTTTATTAGCTGTCTGGTTACCATAGTACAGGCTCTGACTAGTTTGGAATCAGACGGCCGTGTGTGAGATGTGTCAAGTTATTATTATTTGTGATCATGTTGACCCTGTTACAGCCATCGTAATGTTTGTAACTGTCAAAACTATTGCTCTACTGAACTGTTTGAAGCACAAAGTAATGCCGTCTTTTGTCAAGGTTATCCATCACCGAAATGGACGTGATGAATTTACTACCATATAAAAGGGAATAAGGATCTATATTACCTTTTAAATCTTTTAATGACTACGGCCTAAATTATTTCTGGTATTTTGTATGTAGATCAGAGTCATCTCATAATATATATAGCCAGTGTAACTAACCGTCCCTAAAGTTACTGAAAATCGTTCATTGTTTACCGTTCAGTGGCTATAAACATCTCACCCGTATATCAAAAGTTTGTACATCCTAATGTAAATACAAGCGATTAATTTCTAATCGAGTTTATTAAGCAATTAGTGCTTGACGAAGTCGTATAGAAATTAATCTTTGAGGTGATTTAAAATGAGAGTTTTATTATAATCTAATTATCGATCCTATCATTTCAATTAAGTAACATAAGTAATACTTGAATATTAAAAACTTAAATTCCACTGTCAACTCTTTTTCGTAGTACTTTCTCTGACTAAGAAATTCTTTCCTTCGTTAAAAATTCAGCATTTCTCTATCTAACTGTATTGAAAAAATTCAAAGTAAACGTTTATTTACACAATTCACAATAAAATGGTTGGCATAGAGGTGGTGGTCAAAGGTTAACAGTCGGCCAGTGATCACGGCATTAACGCAGTCAAAAAATGTCAGACACTTCACCATACCTAATCCATCACGTTAATTCCCGCAAATTTAATTGTCTCGTGTTTGTCAAATTGTTTTTAGGTCTTTGTTACATCGTACAACAATGTACATTCCGAAAATAAAATCCTTCCAACTAAAATTTACCAAGCAAGAAAGACGTGTGAGGGACGGTAAATATATTACCTGGACGCGATAAACTTTTGCTTACAAAAGGGTCCAAATTCTGTGCCTTTTTTGGCCTGAATATCGCACTACGTAAACACAGAATTTCCAAGCAAGATACGAACCACACCAACTCTATTTGTATGTAACACAAGTCTTAGTGTTTATCTGATTTTAAGAGAATCTAATATCATATTGGAATAGGGTTGTTCAATAATTTCTTATTTTAAAAAATAGGATCTATTAAATAACTTAGGAAACCGTAGCTTTTAATTTAAATATATTTATTAGAAACAATATCTTACTCTTATTATTAATTTATATTTCTTTGGTGCGCTCTATCCGTATGCAACACCGTATTAATTTTTTTTGCTTTGGTCTAGCTCAATTTTGAACTATGTTAATCACACCTGCCGCCTGAAAGTAAGCAGTTATTACTAGCTTTAAACATGCAACCCTAGTCCTATTCTTTCCTCCCTCAGGATTGATGCTCAATAGATTTAGCAATCCTACTCACAATGAGGCCTATGACACTATGTTAAACCATTACACCGCGGTCTTCACATAAGGCTAGGCGGCGTTCCTTCATTCTAAGCTACAATTTGATCCTAGAATATAAGTATTTAGGTATTTGTTATAGAGGAAAATAATTGTAGGCTTTATTATATTAATAAATTATGAATAAGAGTTGTAAAAAAGGGCATTCGAATCACGTAAATAGAAGTACATTTCAAAGACTACAATGTATTCGTGTTTTTTGAGCCTAAAAGTGACACATTAATCATTCGTAAAGTCACTTATTAATTTAGATTTGTGGGTCCAAATGAACTTAATACGGTATGCATTTCATTTTACAAGATAAATTATCATTACTTTAAACATGTCACTAAATAACATATAAATTGACACTGTGAGATAATGAAGTTCAAATGTTCAAACAAAGCCATGGCTAAGTACCTATTAAGGTAGGTGCAACAATTTACCAATTATTGATCGACCATTTTCCTGTAAAGTTTAGCGAATTGACGAAAAAGGTTGATATATAAAGTAAACCCCTTTTAATGTCGTTACGAATTGAAACCTTAATACACAATAAAGGGTACAACATTTTATTTTTCGTCACATCAATTTTGGACAGGTTCGCCACCCCTAACATCAAGCCTTTTTTGATTAAAAACAGACAAAAGGATTTTTTAGATTCGATAAAGCATAAATGGTTTTCAAATATCTGCCTACACTAGTGTCATGTGATTCAGGCTCGTGAAATGAAGATGGCTTTGTTTTTTTATCAAGACTAGGCATATCTTTTTAAGGACTGTTAATAACGTTGGTTGCAAATGCTGGGAGAAGACATAGTTTATTGGGTGGGAAGAGATAGAATAGGCAGTTCTGCATTGTTTTACTTAGCGTACAACGGACAAGTCGGAGAAGTCGTAGCTAAACTACTGCGGTCTCGATGTTATGGTTTCATGAGTGAGGTGTGCTACAGGGGCGAAAGCTGTAGACTTTAGTCTTTTGTGTTTTATTTTTGTCTTTGTATAAATTGTGAATGTCATATTTGTATTATTTTATGTGTTATTTTAAAAAGAAAATAAACTCAGTAAGTATCAAGTCACTCCGAAATAGAATAATCAATTTTTAGATAGAGATAGTAGATTTATTTCAAGAAAGATGTTCAGTTTAGAAATGAGCACTAGCTATGTAAGTTCATACAACCTATACCTACACCAACACCAACTATCTATATAAAGTAAACGAGGTTTTAAAAGCTACTAATTCCCTTAAGTGTTGTACGACTTTATTGTCAGTAATAAATTTCCAGACGTAAGTAGATAAACTGTGGAATAAATACGACAATAAAGACACAATGACAATGACTTAGAGAGAACTAATATTTTTGGATAATATCGGCACTCTTTTGTGTTGAAATGAAAGGCACAAATAAATAGAGCGTTATCAAAGTCGAGCAAAACCGCAAAATGTCACTTAAACGTTCGGAGATAAGCAGAAACTTATATTTAGTTTCCCTTTTTGTTTTTCTCGTGAGCCGCTTTGGGTAGTTCGATTTAATTATATTTTCGCGGTGTCCGTATTAAAATAAAGAGCGTAGAATGAAAAAAAGCTTGTTTTATTTACTTTGTGGTCTGTTTGATCTACTTTTATATTAAATAGGCGTCTTTAAATAGCCTTCTCATTGTATTTTGTCTAGTACCTACACATTACTGTTGTTAAAGACTTTGTCAATACCTTAGCAAGGTAATTATATGTATGATGTAATGCATGGGTAATGCAGGGCTGATCACTGCTATAGTTCGCGCAGGTTTGTCGAGATTCTTTGGGGTTTCCGATGCAATATGAATCTACACGAAAAAAGTAATGATGGCCCAAAAATGTTGACCTCACCAAGTCGAGCCACTACATTAAGTGTTGGTAAAAAGATTGTACAAATTGGAAGACAATATTGTTCTATATTTGACAGTGTACCTGTGTCTTACATAATGTATCTTTAAAATAAATCATACAAATAACAATTAGCCTTCCCTAATAATTATATTTATTATATTATTAGAGCGTCTTCAAACCAATTTATATATAATTTTTCTAAATAGGGATCTGTGTGAAGCCATAAACAATTACTGGTCATAATTCATTCACACCTTTTATAACAATATTGGAAAATTGTTATTAATAATAAAATAATGAATAATGAAAGCCGACCCTAACTTAGTTGGGAAAAGGTGCGGAGGACGATGGTTATTATAATAAAGAAACAAAAGCAATTATTATTAATCTCAAAAATAGCTTATTCCTAGAATCTTAGTCCTGATAAGAAACAAAGTGTTTAATCTGATATATTGCTCTAATTGTAAGATGGGATAAGGAATGGTGTCACTTGTGCCTTTAAACTTTATACCTCAATAGGATAGATTGCCCGACTTTTTTTATGGCATAGTATACCATGGTATAGGGGGCAAACGAGCAGACGGCTCACCTGATGGTAAATGACTAACGCCGCCCATGGGCACATGCAACTCAAGATTCATAAGTGCGTTGCCGGCATTTAAGGTCGGAGTAGGGGAGTGGGGGAAGAGTGGAAGAGGGCTGGGGAGGGAATGGTTAGGGCCTCCGATAACCTCACTCACGCGGCGAAAAGCAATGTAAAATTACTTCACTGCCGGTTTTCTGTGAGGTCGTGGTATCACTCGGGTCGAGTCGGCCCATACGTGCCGAAGCATGGCTCTCCCACGTAATATCCTCTCGAAATCATTTATTTTTAACACAGGAGTGTACCCAATTGAACTATAGAGGGCTTTTATAGACTGATTCTATAGGTTAAAGTTATGTCGTGTTCCTATAATCAAGAAACGATTCGTTTTGCTTACGGACGGTAAAATTTCGTTGAATTTTCAAGGAAAATTTTACCTTCCGTAAGCAAAACGAATCGTTTCTTGATTATAGGAACGCGGCATTAGAGGACTCTGACTTCTCAGCAACAGCCAGTTCAAGGTACAGGTATGCGACCCTGACCTGCTGGAGTTATTACTTACACCCCCCAATCCATCCGTATAAGCAATATCCCTTTCCTTCCATTGCCTTCTTACTACCTACCTTTCCCATTCAATATACTCCCAATGTTCCCATTTAATTCCCAAAGTGCCCGGTGTGTGGCAATAGGCTTGCCTCCTATTAAGTAAGTGGAACCAAATTATAGTTGGTAATGTGGGTGTTTAATACATCTCTGTCTACCTCTTCGGGAAATAAAGCGTAATTGTGTGTGTAGTACTTCCCTAGTCAATTGTTTGCCATTCGAAAAGAATTTATCGTGCCCTTCACCCAATCACAGAAAACCGGCAGTGAAGCAGTATATGCATTGCTTTTCGCCGAGTGAGTGAGGTTACAAGAGGCCCTAACCCTTTCCTCACCCTCTCTCCCCTCCTCGCCCCCTATTCCCTCCTCTCCCTATTCCCACATTAAAGGCCGGCAAGGCACTTGTGATTCTTGAGAGTTGCAGGTGCTCATGGGCGGCGGTAGTCATTTACCGTCAGGTGACCCGTCTGCTCGTTTGCCGCCTATACCATAAAAAAAACTTTAAATCACTGATATTCCGTTTGATTAACGTGCCATATTAAATTACTCCAAATTTAATATCAGTCCCTGTTTGATGAGTCTGTTTAAATCCACTAACCGAGTATCAAAAATGCATTACTCATGGCGAGTAAAATTTCAAAATTAACTAAAAATATTTTGAATTATATTATTAGACTGAGGCATTCCGATTTTGAGTTTTTTTTTTTTGCCCCCCCAAAAAATGATAAACATTTCCTACATCTAGATAATAATTTACAGACATGCCTTGTGCTCACTTACTTACAGGCAACCACATCTAACAGTTGTATCGAGGGAGACACATTATTACATTTAGATTCATCGTTAGCGTGAAGGGTTCTGCAAATTAGTGCAAGTAAACAAGAAAAAACACATCAACGTGTCTTCTAGTTTTGTATTAGTTATTAATAATTTAACATATTTTTCTGTTTATAATTATTTCACTTTTAAAATAAGCAAGGTGAGACGAAGCTGTTATTTTTCTCATTTTACAGGTCCAAATTTACATTCCAATGAGACAGGTAGTATAATAAAGATAAAAAAAGCCTATCGATAAAATATTTGTAGCTTACTTACCGAACACCTGGGACCATTGCGCCTTGGGCCGATTCTGGGGATAGTCTTTTGGAAATCTCTCTTCACTCCAGAGCATAGTCAACGACACTTTATACACAGCCACATCCTCCACGTCACATCCAGCAGCGAAAGCAAAAAATGCAACTGATAAAAACAAGATGGCGGTCATTTGATACGAAACCGCCATCGTAAGTGGACGTGTTTGTCGGAACGAAAATTGTATTTTAAAATTTATTTTCTAATTACGTAAAAGTAGTACTGATTAATTTATTCAAAAATCATTATTTTCGTGTGCGTGTATCTGCTTCGGAGAGATGCGGTGGACTTTTCTATTTTGGATGCCCGCTCCTCACCGGACAGAAATAAACACATTGGCGACGCACTACGCGCGAGCCGATGACTTGTGCATCTGGTTTATTTATACAAATGTAAACAATTTACACTTCTTAAGAAAAAAAGTATCGTGCGTATTTAACAATACATTAAATTCGTGACAATAAATCCAAATTTGAATTTGTAACCTCGCCTCGTAGTCACTTAAAATTAAATTTTCAGTACAAAAATCTAGTTTACTTTGAGCAATGGTCTCAATTGTCATAAAACTAATAATTGCACTATTTTTAACTTTATGATTCGCCTACCAAATTATTTGGCGAGAATCTATGTCAACATTACTATAATAAAGATGAAGAGATTGTGTGTACTAGAAGTTTCTGGAACTATCGGTCAGATTTCAATAATTATTTTTGTATTCTACGACTATTCATTAAAATTTAAAGCTTATATAACATCACGCTACGACATTTAGGGGCGGAGCGGTGACCATACAAGTGAGTCATACTACGGGAACAGCTAGCAAAGAAATAAAAAAAATGTTAAGTAAAATATTCTACCATTTTCAGTCTTTAATTATATTATTGGTAGAAACCCAAACTGTAAGGCTAACATCATCCTCATCCTCCGTGCCTTTTCCCAACTAAGTTGGGGTCGGCTTTCAGTCTACGATACGGCCGAACTGCGACATTTTACGCGAAGTGACTACCATCAGATCTCCACAACCCCAGTACTAGGCGAAATCGAAGTTCTGTAGGCTAAACTGTAAGGCTAAAATCAATCTAAATATTTTTTTGAGTCTTCTCCTCAAAATAACTCGAAATTTTGGATACTTCATTAAAGCGTCAACCAAAGTAATTATAGGGTATTCTTCTTTATCGATCCTACTAACTAGTAAAAATGTAATACCAGATAGCATAGGTGTGGCAACATTTTTTTGTCTTCCTAGGGGAGAGACAACATTTTATTTTTCGGACACCGCGTATAAAAAATTTTACTTTACCATTACTTCAATAAACTTAATACTACGTAAGCCTAACTTAACACAAGTCCGTGAGGGGGGGGGGGGGGGGGCAAGGTACCATAATCTAGTAGTGCTGATGAGTCATGGCCTTCCGACCTGTCCTGTCAACTCCTGTCCGCTCTTTAGAAGTACCTCTTGCCTAGGACATAAATTTCCAGACGGATAGTTTCATTTCAAGCACAAAATTCCTTTGCCTCCCCTCCTTATGGAGAAGATTAAATGTAAACCTGTTTGTAAACTTATCTTCCACATTAAATGTGTAAATAAATGACTACGCAATGTGCTATAGATACATCAGAAAATACATAAAAGTTAACACAGCAAATAATGTAAGCTTCGTCTATTAAAGCTCACTATTTATTTAAATGTAATTCTTTCCAAACAGTTCTCCGCGTTGCCAGTGTACAAAGTTTATTGAGTGAAAAGCTGCTGTTCGCATACGTCTGTACTAGGGATGTTACGGATACGAAATTTTATATTTGGATTCGGATACGCATATATGAATAATATTATATTTGTTTCGGATATGGTTACATATATAAAATATTTCGGATTATGCGATAGTTTCGGATAGCTTTAGTTACGGATATTAGATTTTATTAAGGTATTGTACCAGAAAAATATATAGGTAAATGTAAATAATAATAATAACTTAACACATCTCACATACAGCCATCTGATCCTAAACTAGGCAGAGCCTGTACTATGGTAACCAGACTGCTGATAAACATACTTATATATTACTAAATACATACATATTTTAGAACAATTACACTCAGACACAGAACAAATGATCATGCTCATCACACAATTATTTGTCCTGGGTGGGAATCGAACCCACGACCTCTGACTCAGTAGTCAGGATCCCTAGCCACTAGACCAACAGGTCAGTCACAATGATTTGACATTATTTGGAAGTTATCATTTCCTACTACAAACAATTAGCCTTATAAAATAATTATTTAAGTGTGTTTACTTCAAAAGGATTTTTATTAAACCACTGCGACATCCCAACAATATCCGAAAATATTCGAAACTTTTATATTAAATTCGGTTACGGTTCATAACATCCCTGGTTTATACTACTAGTTACAAGGTTTAATGTTCGTCAATTTAAAGGAAACCAACTACGGAGCTGAATATTTAGCGTTGTTTTAACCTATTTATCTGTGCTTAGAGAAAAATATATTTGTCGATCTTTAGTTTCAATTTTTGTTAATGACAAAAAGGTCTTGAATTTGAAAATAAATACGTGAAAGGAAGTCCTTTACTACCGTCTAATGAAGTGGAGCAAGCTAAAGTGTTTAATGAATAATTATGTTATAAATTATGCGAAAACGGCTACAAAAGGCAAGTGTCCAGTATTTATGTTCATCTGTCATGGTAAGGAGGACCTATATAATGACAGTTCAAGTTATACTGGGCATTGATATAAAACAAAACATTTTTTTTAATAACTTGAGACATCTCACATATGGCCGTCTGATCCCAAACTAGGCAGAGCGTGTACTATGGTAACCAGACTACTGATAAACATACATATTATAGATAAATAACACAAAGACTCAGAACAAATGATCATGTTCATCACACTATTATTTATCCTGGGTGGGAATCAAACCCACGACGTCTGGCTCCACACAGGTGCACTAACCACTAGACAAACCGGCTAGTCAAAGTTAATGAATTTTGGTTGAAATTTGACCGCCATAAAAATTTGTATACACTTTGTCAGTGGCAAAAAGTCATAGTGTACCTTTCATCCCAAAGAAGAGTACTGTCCCGAGGGATATTTGAATTGATAGACAAACTCTACATTCACGCGAGCGAAGTTGCTGACAAAAGCTAGTAAAAAAATAAAAGTCAGTTAATGGCAACTGAAAATATTTTTTATTCGATGATGTTGAAAATATTATTTATTCAGTGATGTTCATATGTACATTAAAATTTAACTTATTGCAATTTTATTTTTATTTCAATTTAATTTAATTAATTTAATTAATCTAACTAGATCAACTTAACGAATGTAATTAACTAATTTCATGTAATGATGTAACTTAATGAATGCCATCTGATGATATTTATCAATGTAATATAGGTAATGTAAGTATGTCACCTGTTCAAATCCATATAATGAAATCTGTTATTTTAATTTAATGGATGTAATCTAATGAATTTAAATTAATGAATGTTAGTTAATGAATTTAATTCATAGATTGTTTTGTAATGAACTTTGTTTATGGCCGTTGACATTTACGAATAATATCTGTTTTTTATAGTATAGTGGGTAAACGAGCAAACGGGTCACCTGATGGTAAGTGACATACCGCCGCCCATAGGCAGCTGCAACTCAAGAGTCACAAGTGCGTTGCCGGCTTTTAAGGGGGGGAAAAGGAGGAGAGGAGGAGAGAAGCGAAGACGGGGGAGGTCCGGCTTTGGCCTTGGGGCCACCGGTAAACCTCACTCACTTGGCGAAAAGCAATGCAATTATTGCTTCAATGCCGTTTTCTGTGAGGCTGTGGTACCACTCCGGTCGAGCCGGCCCATACGTGCCGAAGCATGGCTCTCCCACGAATAAAATGATTCCCATTATGTTTGACTTTTAATGCATGTTGTGATCTTCTGTAATTAAGGATACACCAGATCAATGTTTTGTTACTTATCATGAATGTGATGTGATATTCTTGTTGAAGATCCACATTATAAATAAATATATCATAATAATATGATGACTACCACTAGATACATTTTATTTAATTAACATTGTGGCTCGTATGGTGCGGTACTTGTAATGTTTTTAATATACTTAGATTATTGTTGTTTTATTAGATACCAAAGATCGCCTGATGGTTGAATTGAAAGCCTAAATTATTAACTTTAAATATTTTGAGTAACGCCTTAACTTAATTAATTAACTTTAAGGATTTTGATTAACGCCTTAACTTAATTAATTAACTACTGATCATCATGAAATATAAGAAACTTACTTTCGCATTTATAATATTTTTTTTTTTAAAGAAGTAAGGGTTTGCTTATCGGTTGCATGTCACGTTAAAGACTTTATTGTTTAAAAAAGGTGTGTGTAGTGCAATTTACACATGGCAGAAGTGAAACTTCAAATTAACACAGATGTGTTAAATAATAATAATTAACATAAACTAAATTAAACAACGAATTTTAATACGTAAATGCACAAAAATGACACACCACGTTGACTATGACGCATTTTCTGAAGGCTTCGTAGTACGTAGGCGAAAAGACAAAGATTATAGGAAACACTGATTACTTGTATTCTATCTCATTCTCTCGCAGGCTAATTCCTGTTTATGAATATGTTTGTCTTTTTTAGTGACTTTTTCGTTCCATCGAATTTCCAAATCACAACGATTCTAAAGAAATCTTTATTCATTGTAAAAGTAATAATTTAATTTAAAAGTGCATAAATTAAGATTAAGCTACACGATTTTTTAAACCAACTTGAAGTTAATGCCTACTTCAATATGTTAATGTTTATCGTATTAATATTTCGTTTTGTGTGGATTTAAAAGCTTTTTACGATAATGTTGTTAGTTTATTACTTCCTTTTTTTGGTAATGGTGTCGATTCTGTTGTAGTTCTCACCAAACTACTTTTAAACTTCTTTTATTTTATCGATTAGACTTTATTAATTACTCAATTTCATTGTAACATAAATAGCGCCCATTAAGACGGTGTCGACTTTCTTAAAGCTTAGGTGATGGTTAACTAGGACGAGTAGACGTAACGCTAACGAAATGGCAATAAAGAAAATCTGGATAAGGTTGAGTAACTTACCCATTTAAGTTGTGCCAAACTAAAATGTAACGTGAAATTCTAAGTTTTAGAATAGGAAACGTCGGTTAAACTAAAGCTAAGTGATTTTGAGTGCAATTTATTTATTTATCTATTTAATAGCAAAACCACCTCAATAAAGGAGTAGGTTTTTGTCTTTTTTTTTTTTTTTTTTTTTTTATTTAAGTAATAAAATTATATTACAGAGGTGTTACATAATTCTAAACTCGCCAAACTTTTACGTTTGATGGCGAGAGGCGCTCTTTTGCATAACAATGAACCACCTTATGTACACCTAGTATTAGACACAATAATATACAATTCTACATAATACAGTAACATATATACCTATGTCTTATTGTTTATTGTAGGACCTTATGTAATTTTAAATATATTAATTAAATACCTACTGCTTACCTATATATTATGTTTTTTATGGTTTAATCTCAAACAAAAACAAAACAAAAGTCTCAAACACCCTATGGAAAGTGATGACGAAGACGAATATGGTACATATATTATATTGTAAATCTTCATATATATATTTCTTCTGTACGTGTGTATATCACTGAACTCCTCCTAAACTGCTGGACTGATTTTAATGAATTTTTTTTGGTCTTCAGGTGGATTCGAGAATGGTTTACATTTACAATTGGACCCGGTAGATGGCGCTGCGGTAGGGTTCCAGGAATAATATTTTTTAAGTTCCGGTAGGACAACGTCTGTCGGGTCCGCTAGTCTATATATATAAATCAATGTTTGTTTGTTTGTCCTCTATGCGTTGTAAAATCATGTATCAGATTGTGATGAAACTTTGGTAGTATGTTTTGGCAAAGGTTCTTCACCCAAAAAAAAATTATTTAAAAAAAGGCATTGCGGTGCATGCCGGGTGCAGTTAGTATATAATTGTAAAATAGTATTGTGTTTAATATGTATGACGTTCCTACATAACATTGACTAGTTACAGAGGAGTGCAACAAAAAGAAAAAATGTTAAAATGTATACTATAATAATTTGTATGATTAAACAAATTAAGACAATTAACAAGTTCAACAAATTTTTCATTTCGTGTAGAGAGTAACAACAGAATCGACACCATTGTATATCTAAAGTATTATTTGAAAATAAATTCTTTGATAAACAAGGTGTTTTGGGGGCAGGTGCACCCGATTGGACCTCTGCTTAAATCTTGAGGGTCTTAACCCGTCCCTGGCGTCCACCTGATTGATTGATAGTAGACCCTCCCTATCGCGCCTTTTTTGTTCCATAAGGCTTTAGCGGTTTTGGATACATTATTTACGTAAGAAAATGTTCTCTTTGACGATAAAATTTAAAGATTTTACGTTACTTCCAAAAACGGTTTTAGTGGAATACTTAATTTTTCAATTTAGGTCTTTGTTCAAAAAAAAAAAATCTTTTTTGAAATATTATCACATCACACAAACTAAACAAAGAAAAGAAGAAAGAATGAAAGAAAAACTATTTATTTTGCACAAACATTGGACGCACAAAAAATCTGTGGTAGGATAAAAAGTCTGTACTCTGTGGTAACCTGTAGCTTGTATTATGAGTAACCTTAGGTATAGGTATAAACTTAGGTAGGTTTTGTTTTTGGAAATACACACATATTTTACATTGAAACACCCAAACCAATGCAAATAGGCATATTCATGCATACAATTATTTGCATCAAGTGGGAATCGAACCCGTGACCTGCGGCGCGGCAGTCGCGTACACTACCGTGGCGCCACAGACGTCTAATAAATCACTACATAGTATAAAACAAAGTCGCTTCCCGCTGTCCGTCTGTCCCTATGTATGCTTAAATTTTTAAAACTAGCCACGGATTTTGATGCGGTTTTTTTTAATAGATAGAGTGATTCAAGGGGAAGGTTTATATGTATAACACACGCATAATATAGTAGAGAAACACTGATCATTTTAGAGGTTTCTAATGTGATGTCGTAAATAAACACATTTTTTTGCGCTTATTTTGCAAACGCTGGCTGAACCCTACGAGATAGATCAAAATAATGTACTACAGTATTGTACACCTGAAAAAGGTCTATGGTCTAAAGAGAGAATAAGTATGAAATGAGGAGTTGCAGTGTGCGATTAATATAACTCTCAGATATAGATACATATAACATTTGCGTTTTTTTATAGTAGGTATATAATTATAACTATTATTGTCATCGTCATAGGTTGTATACCTACATAAATCTATATCCATACACATACATACAAAAACATATATATATACACATACATATAAATAAATTGGATGGTATCCTGAGACCACTCAGCAGCTCGAGTAATGTTCTTTTAACAATTTCTTAAAGTTATGGAGTGTTTGTGCCCGTCTGACGGATAGTGGCAATCCATTCCACAAACGTATGGCCTGTACCGTGAATGAATTGTCCATGAAATTTGTAGTATGCGTCAGCATTTTCAAAATCAAATTTTCTGACGATCTGAGGAACCTTGAATGGGTGTCGTGTAACATTTCAAAGCGTGCTTTGAGATAAAGAGGAGTGTTGGGATTGAACAGTGTATTGTATAATAGTGAAAGGATATGAGTATTCCGGCGAAGGCGTACGGGTAACCAGTTGAGCTTTTTCCGATATTCAGAAGCGTGGTCAAATTTGCGTAATTCAAAAATGAACCGTATACAAAAGTTTTGAAGTCGCTTAAGCTTATTCAACGATAGCTGGCATCTGCATAATCTAGAATTGGAAGAAGAAGGGATTCTGCAAGCGCAATTTTAGTTTTAACTGGTAAAAAGTTACGCAGCCTTCTTAAGGACCCTGCAGAGGCAAACATTTTCCTACTTACTTCCTGTAGTTGTGGACCCCAGGACAAGTTTTCATCAATATAAAGTCCCAGATCTTTTACTGTACCTGAGAAAGGAATGCAGGCACCATCGCAGTATACTTGGGGTTGATGTGACCAATCTATTTTAGATCTTATTCTAGTGCTACCGATGATGATTACTTGTGTTTTCGACGGATTAATATTCAACCCGTGATTCCTACTCCAGGCACAAATATTATCTATGTCTTTGTTAATAGTAGAAATGGCTTCTGCTAGTCGTTCTACAGGTGCTTGGGTATAAATTTGTAAATCATCTGCGTAAAGGTGGTAGGAAGAAATTAGTTTATCTGAAATAGAGTTTATAAAAACTGCGAAGAGTAAAGGAGATAGCACATCACCCTGTGGTACGCCTGCAGACGTAATGCACCAGTCAGAATATTTGTCATCGATACTATTACGCTGCCGGCTCCCGTACAGGTAGTTACGAAACCAGTCAACTGCCGCTGGAGATATGTTGAGAGAGCACATTATACCAAGCAAAACGTCAAAGTCAACGGTGCTGAAGGCGTTACTGAAATCAAGCAGCGCCAGCACCGTTAACGTGCCGTCTTCCATGCCTGACCGTATATCATCCGTGATATGAACCAGTGCGGTGGAAGTGCTATGTCCATGACGAAAGCCAGATTGCACAGGATTTAGAAGGAAATTTTTAGACAGAAAAGGATTAATTTGGTTGTATACAAGACGTTCAAGGGTTTTGGAGAGAAAGGGCAAGATTGATATAGGACGATAATCGGAGAAACAGGATGGATTAATTTTTTTAGGCAATGGAGTCAATTGTGCTTCCTTCCAAGCAGTAGGAAAGCTTCCACTCGTTAGCGAGAAGTTAAATATGTGAGTAAGGACGGGTATGATTTCTTCCAGGATTGGCAGGATCATATTACGGCTGATACTGTCACTCCCAACTGCAGTGGAACTTATCGAAAGTATGCTCTTCCTAACATCACAATCGGAGAGTTGACTAAAGACGAATGTTGGAGATTTTGGAGTTGGAAGAGAGGAAAGATAGTGTAACGTATTTTCTTTTATTGTCCTGTCAAAATTAGACGACGCAGAGAAGTGTTGATTCAATAATTCGATATTTAGTTCTAGGGGAATTGTGTTTTGTCGTGACTTTCCAACTCCTAATGATCGAAGAAATTGCCAGACTTTAGCTGGGTCCCCGTTTTCAACAGAGGAATGGATGTATTGGCGCTGTGCATTCCTACAAGCCTTGTTGCAGCGATTTCTGATACTGACATATTTCTCCCAATTCGCACTAGTTGGGCATCGTTTGAATTTTGACTTGGCTAGGGTTTTTTTAGATAGGATCAACTTTATGTCTGCAGTAAGCCAAGGAGGACGGCAGGTGTTTGATTTTTATTTTGCGCAGTGGAGCGTGTATGTTATAAAGTCTTGTTAATGATTCCGTAAAATTCTCAACCTTTTTATCAATAGGTACTTTTTTTATATTATATTATGGGGGCCAACTAGCAGACGGGTCACCTGATGGTAAGTAACTACCGTCGCCCATGGACACCTGCAACTCAAGAGTCACAAGTGCGTTGCCAGCCTTTGAGATGGGAGTACGCTCTTTTCTTGAAGGTCTTAAGGTCGTATCGGTCCGGAAATACCGCAGGCAACGATTTGTTAGTATAGATAATTAGATATAGATAGATATATACATAACTGTATAATTAACGCCTTGCACATCATAACTGCGTGCGTGGTACTTGATTATTATTTTGTTGTTGTAGTTATTTTAAAACTATGATATCTCCTAAGATATTCATTAAAATCAAATGATGTCAAGGGCAATTTTATTTAAAATTAAATACTTGTGTTGTATGTTTTCAAAATTAAATAAGGTTAAATTTATTTATTTGTGTAAGTATTTTCGTAATCACATTATACTATTCTAAGATGGCCTTCCCAAATGTCTGATTGCGGTAGTAGACCGGTTGGACTCATGGAGCTTCCTAAGATGATTGAGTTGCGTGATTTGACTGGCCTGTTGGTCTAGTGGTTAGTGACCCTGACTGCTAAGCCAGAGTTCGTGGGTTCGATTCCCACCCAGGACAAATAATTGTGTGATGAGCACGATAATTTATTCTGTGTGTGGGTTTAATTTATCTATAATATGTATGATTATGTAATATATAAGTATGTTTATCAGCAGTCTGGTTACCATAGTGCAGGCTCTGCCTAGTTTGGGATCAGACGGCCGTGTGTGAGATGTGTGAAGTTATTAGTATTATTGTTTATCATAAGTAAGACCATTAATTAAAGATAAAAACATAAATATACCATATAACACAAGTAAACTATTGTTCATTCCAAATCCAAGATTTATTCTGACGAAGTGGGAATCGTTGAATCTCTACTGGAGCAACAAAACGTTGAAAATTATGCGCCTCAAGCTTTCCTAATTGAGAGAAGGCTTCCATCGCAGTATTGTAGTAATCGACTGAAGTAAAACTCGCCTTGTATTGGAATTCCATTCCTTGCAGCGGTATTTTTTACTTTAATAAATTGGTTCACACAAGACGCTTCTTTCAATAAATAAAGGCTTTTATGGATATTGATATAAGGTATAGTTTTGTCCGATATGTAATTTTGCTGAATGTTTAAGTAACTTTGTAACTATTTTGAAGAAAAAAAGGCTCGAATTCTCAAATACTTATGGCCTAGACTAAGATTTATAATTTTTTAGCGACCCGCCCCGACTTCGCTCGGGTGCTATGCAGAAACTAATGTTGTGAAAAATTATCGTCATATTTCAACAAATTAACACAAAACAATATTAAACTATGCGTATACACATTTCCTTCGAATCACTCTATAAATTTAGGAAAATCGCATTAAAATCCGTTCCGTAGTTTGAAAGATCTAAGCATACAGACGGCTGGAAGCGAATTTGTTTTATACTATGTAAAGTTTGTATTATTTTAACACTCTTTTATTAATTGTTAATTTCTTGGCTGTGTTTTATTTTTCAATATCATACGATATAATTGTGTTTCTGGTAATTTATAGCGATTATAACTTAGTTTTTTTTTAGGTAATGGGGGCAAACGAGCAGACCTGTCCGGGTCACCTGACGGTAAATGACTACCGCCGCCCATGGGCACCTCACGAGAGTCACAAGTGCGTTGCCGGCCTTTAAAGTGGGAGTAGGAGAAGAGGGGGAGGGGGGGAAGAGTGGCAAGAGGGGAGAGGGGGAGAGGCGACGGACGGGAATAGAATAGATAGGGCCCCCGGTAAACTCACTCACGCGGCGAAATGCAATGCAAGCATTGCTTCACTGAAACACTGAAAAGTTACGCACATACTTTTAAACTGCACTGTTGCGACCAGGTTATGATATAATCAGATCTACTATTAGTGTATCTCTCAGGGATTCGAATTGGCAGTTGTCACCCAAAACCGCTGCATCATCTGTGTAGTCGTTCTGTACCATAATAAAAACTACGATCAACAAAGCCCACAGAAACAGTTTCTTCTGCCAATTTAGTCGTTGTAAAGCTTACCCAGCTTTCAAAATTCGAATACACAACAAGTTCTCGTTCGATATTAAAAAAGTTTGAAAATGCTCTATGGAGGTATGATGGTTCTTATCGAGTATTTAAAATAGGAGATACTGTCTGGAATCAAGACATGGTACCTATATATATTTTTATACCACTAAAGTGGTAAACGAACATACGGACTATCTAATAAGACGTGATCGGCTTAGAGTATGTATGTTTGCAAAACCTGGAATATTATAGACGTGTTTAAGACGCAATAAAAGCCTATGCCACCCATTTCGAGGACCAGAACTTGCGTGAGCACACATCAAATTAAAGTACGACTACGGTGCATGCAATGTAGCCAGGGAACAGTATCTGTTAATTCTTTAGAAAATAAACCACTTTGGAAGAATGACAGAAAGAAAATTTGTGTATTTAAATACAAGCGCAATACACAGGAACAGCAAATAATATCTTCTTATATTAAAAATAGTAATTTCAGAGCTCTCTTCCTGCACTGCGACTGCGCCAGAAGGGTTACCCACTCAGTAAGAACATTTACGTATGACGTAAAGGACGATGCTAACGACCATTATTGCTTTGTGGTCAAAGTTCATAATTTTTTTTCACAGGTGATAGTAATATAAATCTCTCCAGTTTAAGTAAACTACTACACATGCTCACGCCCTATTCCTGTCGAGGTAGGCAGGATGATACAGCGCGAGTATACTTACCAGTTACCTCAGAAGTTACCTTAGTTTTGTACGGTTAATGACCTTCTTTAGGTTTATACAGATCGTGAATGTGTTGATCTACCTACTATTACTACTCTCTTCTAAGCTATTTGTCCCACATGTAGGTGGGGTTAGGTTCCTCGACATTCTTCGTCTTCGGAGACCTGACACTCTCTCATATTTGTCTGCACTATATGCCTCCACCTTGTCTTTGGTCTGTTTCTGGGTCTTCGCCTGAGGATAGATAGTTGTAGCGTTAAGATTCCAACGTAGTCTGGCGGCCTCTTCTAAAGGTAACCGTAATATCGCAACCTATTTTCTTGCAATTTGTTCCTCGAATGAACTTATTGTGGATCTTAAAGAGCCTGGTGAAATCCACCTTAGCATCTTCATTTCGGCAACTTGGATGGTACGTACGCATTTCTATGTAATTTTTAGTATGTGTGTAGGCCAGGTTTCGCTGACATACACGAGGACTGGTCTAATGATGACCTTTTAGACAAGGCCTTTAAATTTAACTGGCATTCGTTTGTCGTAGGTAACCCCAGCAACTTCTCTCTATTTTAGCCACGCTGCAGCTATCCGATGCTGAATGTTATAGAAATATGCATCCACTACCAATCACATATAACATTGATCACATAAGAAATTGTTATGTAATATTCATCACACGAGGTGACCGACCGATGTTAATAGGGTAGGTAGATAAAGTAAGGTTGATCAACCTAATGATGTTAATTAACTAATTATTTCAAAGTTGTTTTAATTTCAATTATTTTATGTTGGGTGCGTGTTTGCGTGTTGCCTAAGTCCTGACAAAAAAACCATTGATTCGAATCATAAATATTGCCTATAAAACTTTCCAAAAGGTTTAGAGGCAGTTATTTTACGATCAATAACGGTAGCCGTATATGTTGCATTAATATTTTGTTCAGAGATGTGTTGGTACCTCGTGCTGCACTTAACCCACTTTCCTAGATGTATTTATGAGCTGCAACGTAAGCGTATGATACATATGGACTTATTGTAATATCTATATACAAAAAATAGTGTGCTTTAGAATTTGTACTATTCTTTAAAATTGTCTCTTCGAATCGTTTTGTTCCACCCTAAGATTGTCTGAAAGAGATTGCATTCAGGAATAAAGCTGCTATTTGTTACATTGCCTACCCGACACATCTAGGTGTGATATCTACTTCAACTTTAACAATTGGTGTACAAATAAAATGTTATTTATTTATTTCTCTGGGAGATGATATTATAAAGCGATATTTATACCAAACTAAGTTTAATTTGTACCGTGGGTTCTAAAACATGAAGATTATACACAGAAATACCTTCACCAATGTTATACTATTTGTGTATAAAAATATTTGCACTGACTTAAATGTTCTACCGTTTCGCAACATAGTTGGTTAATATCTATGTAAGTATATCAGAAAGGGTCTTCAGTGATGTTGTGTCTAAAAGGGTTTTTCATTAAGTAAAAACATTTTAGAGGTTCTTGTCACGCAAACCGCTAATATTTTGTATCTGTATAGAAATAAAAGAGGTCAGCGCTCTTCAAAGTCAAGCCGTAGCAGATTCACCTATGAAATTATATCTAAGCAGCGTTACATTTATTTTGAGACATGTATATTATTATAGCTAAATACATATATAAATATATAGCTATTAAGATAAGAATTTAAATGCCTATTAAACAGAATAGCAAGAATAAAATAGAAAAAGAAATTTTGTAACCCTAATGCTTGCATATCTACAAAATTATATTTCAAGAGTCTTCAATCAACTTGTATTTCAATTACTTAAAGGGAGTTTAGATACGTGTTATTCTTTTAAACCACGTGATTAGCTGCTAATACGGAAGGGCTTTGATCGATGTTCTGTTCAATGGGTTAATAATTAATTATAATTAAAATTTACAAAATAATTATATTCTTGGCATCAGCGGATTATAATACTTTCCTTTCCTTTTCCTTTCCTTACAAATAATTGTCTTTATTTAAGCTATTTTTTTTCATTTTTATTTAAATCCACGCCGGCCACGTGTGTAGTTGGGTACAGCAAAAGGAAAAAAATGCTTAACCTTGGTGAACCAAAATCGGTCCCGTTCACAAATCAGTCATAGATCACGCGGTTTAAAGGATTCCGATTAATTCAATTTCACCTAATAGATGAAAAAGTATTGAAGGTATTTTTCATAGAAGTTTTACGATCATGTACGAGTAGTTTTGACAAATCTGACTTGTTATCAGAATTGAGGAGATTCTGTCTGTCATTCGGCAAACTCCATCCATATTTCATTTTTAATATTAAAGTTTTTGTAAGAATCAAAAAAGGTTATGTAGAACATTGTAGCTGTAAGTCTTCCATGTTCTAAATAAATAAATAAAATCCAGTATTTGCGACACCTTACGTCAACAATTCATTCAATAAAAGGAATTCTATAGGTACATTACTTCGTAGCTGTTATTATCTACTCAGAAATATATAATATATTTGATAAGACATGTATATTTAATACACTATTTATTTAATATTTTAGATAAGATATAACTTGTAATTAAAGTTTAATAATAATATGTAGAAAGAATTAGAAAATATGTAAAGTCTCATTTAGTATAGTTATGTCTAGCTAATAGAGAGTAAAGTCAACTAAAAAGAAACCGGACAAGTGCGAGTCAAACTCGGTTCCGTAAGCAAGTTCATCTCGGAAATCGGAACCGGAAGATTACTGCCCGTCTTTTCCGAAAGACAAACTTAACTTTGCGGTTCTAAAAATACTCTTCTATACATCGTTGTAGGTACGAGGGGGCGCCCTCGTACATCGATACAACGTCAAGGGACCGCAGACATCAGTATTAGGTATTAATTTCAACTTGATGCGTCCACGGGTTCCTGAGAAAAAGGGTCTTGACAGACACACCATCAACCAAGTGATCCTATAAGGGATAAAACATCCTTTTTCCTTTTGAGGAACGGAATCCTAAAAATGGACTCTGGAAACTTTTCATGTTCGAAATTACTTCTTCCTGTAGAAGCACATATCTACATAACGTCTTATCTAGATTTTTATTCTGAACGTCCGAATAATATACATTCCGAACAAAGCCACACTGTATGTCTACTTTCCTGGGATTTATTAACGGTTGGAAAATAAGTAACTGCTTTTGTCCGTTGCTTATCCTTCATTTTTTAATTAATTTATTTATAGAAGCAGCTAGCAGCACTCACAGAGATTGAAATGAATGATATACGGCTTTACTTTCATGTGTGTTTCAGGCATCCCCAAAATACACACCTGGTTTTACACACATGCTTTTACCCATGTGTGTATTTCGGGAAGGCCCGAAATACTCACGTGAGTAAAACATACACATATATTAATTTAAAAATAAATTTAATTAATATTAATTAAAGATATATGGTTTTAAATGCGTGTGTACAAATAAAAACTTTTGTGAGTTCTACTCATATGAATAGAACTCACGAACGTTAATAGAAGAATAAAATAAAAGACAATCGTATGAAAGTTAATCGATGTCAAAACTCTGATATATGTAGGATCATGGAAATATTACATAAACCTGAAACTAGATAGACTCAACTTGATAGTTGGACTTGATTTATTTGACTTTGCTTTTCGGCCGACAACAGTCTGATATCCAATTCAGTTTGAGTTTCCTCTGAAGCAGATATAATGTGAACTAGTGAACTTCATTGTGAAATTTGGGGAATGGGTTTTTGGTTTTTCAATTGTTCCTTTTTACAATTACATAATTTACTAAAAATTCACGAATGCTGAATTGCCTAAAAGTATAAAAAATATTTTTACGGTGAAAGAACTTATAATTTTTAACGGACTGACGCTAAACTATCATTTGTGCTGACGCTCAGAGGTATTTCAAAGCGTTCAGGCAAATACTATGTAGGCCACTGCGTATAGAAAATCCAATAAAAAACTGTTTAAAGGTAAACATTCTGTACGGGATTCGTGGCCGCAGCCTGTGTTTGAAAATATACCATTTCAGTATGACGCAGTTATACATCTAAGCTAATAATACTAACTACCTACTTCTCAGTCATGTAAACAAATATGTGAGATAATGACAAGAACGATGAGTAGACAACACCATATCTTCGTGTTTTCTGACAATTGACAGTCGGGGTGAAAACACCAAAACAAGTCCGTAGCTAGCGAATAAAAACATATTGCAAACATTAAGTGAGCTGAGCGGGAAATACGGTAGCTATGCAATAATGCGTCGGGTCGGTTTCGGTCGTAAAATTCTGTAAGTTGAGCGGAAATTACAACAAGAATATATATAAGCTGGTGTTTTTGGTATGTTTTTGAGACAATTTTTCTAGCTAAACAACCACTTTGTACAATTCAACTTGTTTTTGCTGGTGTGGAAATAAATTATTATTACTATTATTCATTTTGACGATTTTTCTATTTAGTGTATCATATCTGTGGAAGTTTAACAGTTTTATTTTGGTTGAGATTTTTCACGATGTGATGATAGGAGGACTATGGATTAGGATGTTATTTATTATTTTAATGTTATGATTATAAAGGTTATCATGACGAGAATTCGTGAAAAGAAAATGACATTTGTAAATATCTACATGACTGTGAGTAGTTATTTGTTAATAGATTTTGTTTGCTAAATAAAGAAAAAAAGAAAATTAAAAGTTAAAAGTCGATATTTTTATCCTCGACTGCCAGCACAAGCTGGCCTTTAGCAATTTCCGGCTCAAGCAAAAATTAATGAAGACCAGATACGGCAGCGAACATTCTTGTTATAACACGGTAATGAAATTTCAAATATAAATATGTTAATAGGTGCGTAAAAATGTACAAAGACTGTTATTAATTCCTCAAACATTTAAAATTGGCTGTAAACACCTGACGTGTTTAGACATTTTATCAAAAGTATGTCTGTTGAAGACATTAAGTTGATGATTTAGAATAGAATAGAAAAGAAATGAACTTTATAGTACGCAAACAAAATATGCAAGAATGCAGCTCGCTGTGAGCAATTGCTTACAGGCAACCTTTATATAAACAAAACGACTATAAACAGATTCAATCATGGATCATTTTGGTGTGAAAAGTGCTGATATAGGAGATATTTTAATTAGTTTTTCGTTTATGTATTAGTTACAAAGTGTTACGCAAAGAAGTGGTTATATTTTACGGTAGAGTAGACACCGATAATAATGTAAGTTTTTTTGATTAAAAATTGCTGTCACTTTGTTTAGTAATGTTCACTTACACGAGAAAAAAGAATTTCCGAAGAAAAAAATACATTTCTTTTAGCCTTCCTATTTTTTTTGTAGCTGACACAAGTTGGCAATAATTTCGTACTTCTCTTGAGCAAATAGATGGTGATTTTTATGAACGGTTAAAACAATTGCCCAAGTTAATGAACTAACTACCTTTTTTTTAATACCCATATATTAAAAGACAATAAAATATTAATATTAGTTAGTGTGTTGTCGATTTTAGTACTTTTGTGGACCAAAATAATAGACAGAGACCACACACAAGTACGTTCTTATATCATGAATTTATCAGTATAATAATTTAATTAACGAAGTGTCTTTTGTCTTTATGTCATATCATTGTGAATACACTCAAAACCGAAATTCTTTTAATTTTTTTGACGTATTTCTGACAGTCGGAAATTCAATTTCGAAAATAATATTAACTGGCCCTCAGTTAAACAATAGTATTGTAAACATGAGTAAATTGGCAATTTAGCAGCTCTTTGTGAGTTTGTTTGTTCTCGCCCGCAGGTTTCCTATTAATTAATACCCCTATTTCAAATTACAGGAGTTATTTATCGCCTCCATGTGCTACGATTATTTTGTCCAACTAATCGCGAACCATGATCGCATGGCATGATTTATTTTAAATATGGTATGTGTTTGTAGTTATTAAGTACCTACTTTATCTGACACTAAAAATATTTTATATTATATTAATTTATTTTTTATTTTTATACATGGTGTTCCAGAAAGGTGTGTGATCTTAGGGTCGTGTAGTAGACCCCACAAATAACGTTAAGCGCTAACAATTTTTAGAAAACTCGTGATTCTTAATACAGAAATCTTATTTTGAAACTCATCAATTGAAATAATTATGTATTTACGGGAATTACCGTGATCACGAAAAGGTATTACATACCTCTGAATTGCCTGAAGTTTCGACCAGGTTGCACTGGCCGTGGTCACAGGTTGACTGGCTCAGTGGTGCACACCCTCAATCGTCGAGATTGTGAGGTAGAAAGTTCTTCATCTACCCGCACATTTTAGATGACGTTTTTTTTTTTAATAACCGGTTTTTAATATATTATTAAATTTATTAGATATTAAAAAGCGGTTCTTTGAAAAATTAAAAAAATACATATAGTTTTATACGTCGCGTAAAAAAGATATACCTCAAAATATCGTTATAAAATCGGTTAAAATAGATATTTCTTGAAAATTCCAACGGGCTCGTAAACTTAAATGGTTTATTGAATTTTCTAAGGTGGTCCGATTAGTTTAATTTAGAAAAAAAAATGGCGCAATTAAGGCTAAAAATAAAAAAAGGATCGTTAATAATTTAAAAAGTTTTAAACCAATCTCGGTGAAATTTATAGCACTTTTTAATATCACAAGCTACAATTTCAGAAAGCTTCAGACTTCTACGAACGTTCCTTTCAAAGTTATTAAATGTAAAAAAAACGCTCTTTTTTTAACTTTGACCTTCATTTGCTGTTTAAACAAAAGCGCTTGGCGGACTTTGTACGTTTTCCATTTTATAGGTAATTTAATGGAGAACAAAAAAGCTTTAAGCACATATGACAAAAAACGTACTTGAAACGAGATATCACACGAAATGTAAAAAAAGGTATTTTTTTTTGTTAAATTATTAAAAAAAGAAGAAAAATCGAATCGAAGCGAAATTCTTAATCAGCGCATTTTTTTACTATTTACCTAAAAATAAAAATGCGTGGTAATCTAAAATTTTGGTATTTTAGTTCCTTGACTGGGCTATACTGTGAATGTTCATAGTTCACAATAGGTCTCTAATAAGTATTGGATTTAGTTTATTTATAATTTATTGAAGGGGAACTTTTATATTTACATGAACTGTCAAATGAATTTTTCAACCGTATGTTTGAGTTTTTAGGGACTTTATTATTTTGTTCAGTATAATGCTCAATAAGCTTCGTTTGGCAATCGCTTCTTTTTTGTATCGTGTGGAAAACCCCACGGGTCAACACCTCACCGGAGCCAAGAGTGAAGTGGTATGTCGGACTCCAACCGACTAAAACTACGCGTGTCCCGTAATAAGGGGGTAGACCCCCTTATTACGGAACACGCGTAGTTTTAGCAATAGATTGCAGGGTAGGTGAATAGGGACCCGGGATACCCTAATAAGGAAGCAATCGCTTCCTAGTCTTTAAGGCATAGGTTCAACTAGCGCTGTATATCCTTCCGGATGTCTTAATAAAAGCTGTTCCCGGATCCCTCCTATTTTAGGCGCAATACGGCACACCGTGTGGTATTAGTCGGTTCGCTTCCGACACACCGCCCACCGAAAACCGCGGTGGGGTGACGGCCCGAGGGGGTTTCCACACGCACAAAAAAAAAGCGCTGCACATCCTGCGACTTAATTGGAGCCCCCGGCCCCCTCCCCCCCAAGGCTTCCGGTAACCTCACTTACTCGGTGAAAAACAACGGAAGCATTGCTTCACGCCAGTTTTCTGTGAGGCCGATTGATCACCCCGGTTGAGCCGAATGATGATTACTACTATCTTTTTCTTCAGATGGAACCAAATATATAGATAGTGCTTACATCTAAGGAGTACATACATGTAATACTTGTATCTACTACATACGTTTACTCTACACTACACCCTTCCAAATAACTAAATAAAAAAAATGTTTAAACAATTTTTTTATACACTTAAGAAAAAATAAACATTTGAGGTTATAAGGGAATTTTGATAGTGGCACCTATAAAAATAGTATTTCTTATAAATGGACTTTAACACAGCTTGGACAAAACTTTGTAAAAAAAATTGTACAATTCTTCGCGGAACAAATAAAAAAAAATTCTAAAGGATGAAAATTCGTACAAATTTTAGCGTATACGCTATGTTTACAAAAGTGTAGTAATTATATTATGCCTGGCTTTAATGTATTCTTTAACTCAAGTTTACACAAGCGTTCTCGCGAGAGTCCCGTCCTTTTAATAACACGATGCTGCCGAGCATGTAACCGCATAACGCTACGAACTTCCTTTGATGTGTAAGTAGGGCAGACTCCTCTAGTATACATTTTTCTTACATTTGAAATATTTGTTAGGATACCTCATAAACGTACTTTTATTAAAATCAATTATGATGTACATATTTTGTATTTTGAAGTATGCGCAAGATAGTCACTAAACTTTTAAATTTAACATTATTTCACTTAGACACTAAATCTTAAATATTTACGGACAATTAGACTTGCGTGTCCCGTGTTCTAACTTGTAACATAAAATCATTTATGTTATCTACCCCAAATTCATAACTTCGAAGTAATAACAGTATCTCACATGGAATGATTTTCTAGGAATTCTAATGAAACAATGAATTTACGCGAATCGGCAAAACAAACGTCAAGTTTACACGCAACTTTACTTCCAGAGCTATTTCGCATTCTTTTGTTTGTTGGTATATTATTTTGACGTACCTAATTTTAGGAAAACTAAATCTTCATAACGAAAGCAAAACTTAAAACACATCTTCGCATCCTTGCTACCATTTAAGTAGTGAAAATAGATGCTTTGTAAGCAAATCATTCATTACAAACTAGACTAGTCATGTCATCGTTCCAACAAAACTTTTATTAATAATTCTTTAAAAAACCGACTTAAAAAAAACTATTCCATAAAAGACTTATATGGTTTTCTCATGAATGCCATTGTCAGAGCTGGACTAAATTCAAATGGGACCACGTGGGAAGCACCAGCTTTCAAATAAAAAAAGAATCATCAAAATCGGTTCACCCAGTCGAAAGTTCTGAGGTAAGAAACATAAAAACAAGTCGTATTGAGAACCTCCTTCTGTTTTGAAGTCGGTTAAAAAATAAATGAAAAACTTCAATGCTGAAATCTACATAAAAGTTGTTGTCAAATTACAAACGTTTCAAAAACACAATATCGATAGAACAAAAAACCAAACCTTTCTAACATAATGTAGTTGGAGTACTGTATATAACTCGTAAAATCTTAAAGAAAAATACTGACGATACTCACATACTTACGAACGAACTATAAATTACAGAATTTATTGGGTGTAGCAATGTCACATTCCGATTCGGCCTAGGTCAACTTCTAAACTATTCTCGAATAAAGATGGCGGCCAGCTAATCCATCAAAGTGGGCGTCATGCGGATTAAGCTGTAATGGACGTTAAACATTTACACAGGCGAAACGTGCCCCTCCAGGCGGTTCAAGGATCAAAATCCTTTTCTTTTAACTAAAGCACTGCGTTGCGTCTTTGATTTTGATTTTATGCGTGAGTTTAAATTGATAGATATAATTTCACTTCAATTTAGCTGATTAAAAAAAAGTATAAATTACTTTAATTATGGCTTAAAGGAGATAAGTTTTGGTTATTTTTTGTACAAACGATTCTGTTTTAAAACTAGGAGTGGAAATTTTAAAATTGTCTGTTGTTAGGTGGCTTTTGACTGTCTTAAACTTTTATAACTAGGCTAAAACATCTATTTGGTTTAGTTTGCAAGATAAACAACAATTATTAGTCACTTCTACCAGTCAATCAGTTAGGCGACAGTAAGGCCGTTAGACTTGCGATGAAGAAGTTGTAGATTTGAACAGCACTTATTACATTAACAACGTGCATCCACTTCTTACACAAAGATTTCGCTTAGTTGAAGAGAAAAATAAGAATACAGGCTCACGTTACTAATACCACGGTAATGATAGATAATATTATCGTGCTAATTCTCTTTCGGAATCTAAAAATAAATAATTGTGGAGAAAAAGAGAGAAACTTTAAGGAGGCTCATCTGATTTTTTTATCAAATTTGGAACACGTATACTAAAAGCATAGTTTTTTTTTGTTTTTGAGCAGGGTCGTCACATCTCTAATTGGAGTATAGTTGTGAGTGGAGGTTGAGAACCGATAGCGGTGTGTTTATTAGCCAACATAATCGTATACTGTTTGTTTCTTGAGTCCAGTACTTTTTCAGTATTCGCTTATCATTTGTCGCCCCATATGCATGATTGTCATCTTATCAACATTACAAAAAAAAAAAAAAATATAATACTCATTTTCTCAACTAATACAAACTCTACTTAATAAAAAGAAATAAGCTCTCTTAAATTAATTTGTAATAAACTAAGTTCCTGAACTGAAAGTTGACCCTTATATTTCTGAACAAAAAGCGCTTTGTGGAATCAAGAGAACTAGTCTTACCTTAAATATGCTTTGTAAAGTGAAGAGAAGTAATAATCAAAGTTGTTAGGTTGAAACTAAAACGAAAGGAGATAAGAATTAATCCTAACAACAAACACTCTTAGCCAATATAATTACAAGGTATTAGAACACTTATCAAAACAACTCAAATTCCGTAATCCTACACCACCGAAGCATTATAAATTCATCAATTCAAACTTCTAAGCGAAATCAAACACTACAGATTAATCGATCCGCTAATCAATTCTGTCCAAACACGGGCTTAAATTGAAGGCATCTGGAGATTACTGGAGTGTCCTTGGCCACATTACAAGATAGTTGAGGACTTGACGACGAACTTCAAACTATAAATTGTATCGGTACCCTCGGTGAGTTTAATATGAAACGACTAGAGGGTGACTTGATATTATGTATATGTTTTGCCAACATACATGATAAACATAAACTTCTTCTATGGTTTTTTAAGTTCTAATGACCTTTGGTGTGGATCGTTGGATGCCGATCAGTGTAAATAAGAAAAGGTTTTATTATTTTTACTTTTAAAAACGTTACGTTTACGTTTTTTTTGTGTGAGAAACAGTCTCACAACCACTGATATAAAATATGAAAATCACTACACACAGTAACTGCCAAGTTGTTCGTACCTCTCTCCGCACTCAAGTGATGGTTCTCCGCTTATAGGACATTCCTATCTTTTTGTAACCCCACTATTCATTAATATTTATCAATCGACCAATAGAATTGCGTTACCGGTATAACCAGTCTAAATAATGTTTATTAACTTATTCTTATTAAATAGTGATCTGTGTTATCATCTATTATAGTTTGTCCCTATTTTTAATAAAATAAATAAGAGTTTTTGATGTGGCGACCACAATTGACAGGAGTTTTTAGTTGCCCTGCCCTCGGACTGCCCGGCAACAGCCAGTTCGAGGAGAGGTATGCGACCCTATTTAAGCTAGGGTTTCTAATAACTTTAGATACGTCATATCCTCTCGGATGAAAATTCGTAAGCTGCTTGTAAATATGAACTTGTTAGTTACAAAAAAAATTAGCTGGCAGTATGCTTAGGGAAAACTCATTAGCTGGTGCAATTAAATAGGCGATAGATGCTCCCGCCTGGCTCCTGCGTTATGCCTGGGGATCAGCTGATAATCTTTCCACCGAGGTACAGCCAGCTGACATTTTTATTTATTCACAATAGCATATAGACTGTCATCTGATAAATTTTCAATTGAGAGGAAATCACTGAACGTATAATTATAAATTTTTTTCACGTTCATGTGACCAGCTGACGGATAATCCACCACTCTATAGTCAGCTGACTTTTTTATTTTTTCAAGATATTGGGTTAGCTATAATTTGATCTAATTCTCAATCGGGAGGAAATGACTAAAAATAATATTTTTTCTACGTGCACTGCTGCACCTCAACCCCCCAACGGAACCGCAGCTGACGTTCACGAGGCCTCATGATACAACTTTCTGAAGCATTTTACGAGTTTTCGCCCGAGAGGTAATTGGTCATGAAAATCTGTTGCTGGCTCGTGGGCCATTCATTGAATAACAAATAATAAGTAAAATTTAATCGACAAAATAACATAACATAGTTAGTAACATATTTAGATAA
Source organism: Euplagia quadripunctaria (assembly GCA_963859945.1). NCBI lineage: Eukaryota > Metazoa > Arthropoda > Insecta > Lepidoptera > Erebidae > Euplagia > Euplagia quadripunctaria. Next base: position 20,185,900 of record OY982569.1, on the reverse strand, counting down.
CTATAAAAGTTTAAAATTTTGCTACCAACTTAAACTAAAAATGATTTGTATATTTATAAACTATTATGTTAATTACATCACAGTCTTTCGATTAAACAAATCATAAATTTAAAATTCAAAACACGCACTTAAATCGGTCTATTCGTTTGGGAGCTACGATGCCACAGACAGACACACAGATAAACAGACACACAGAAACATACACACGTCAAACTTATAACATGAGGGATGCACTTTTTGCGTCGGGGATTAATAATTAACTTTCAATACTATTTTGAGCATAGCAAACTAAACTAGTAACCCGCAAAATAATCAACAAAGAAATTAAATTTGAATTCAACGGTTTTTTCCTTATAAAATAGGCTTTTAGAAATACAAGAGAAATAAAAATGCAAGAGCACGGAATTAATTTCTCGAGTTCCTGAGGCATTGAGTTTTTTTTCTTATCTCGACTAAAGACAAATTTCTCGAGAATTCTCAAGCAGAAACCCAAATTCAAGCCATTAGTTACAGTCTCTAATCCATCCGTTTAAGTAATATTCCTTTCCTTCCTTTACCTCCCCTTTTTACCTATCTTTCCCTTTCAATATACTCTCAATTTTACCATCTTTATCTCCCAAAGCACCTGGTTGACGGTATTGCCGTCAACCGGGCTTAACCTCTATTATGTGATTGGGAATAAATTCAGTAGCAGTATGTCGGTAGATATTGTACCGACCCGACCTTTTATACCTTGGCGCTGTTCGATCAATTAGATTGCGTTTCCCAAACTTTCAGCCAATATGTTCGCGTGCAAACATTGTGAAGTTGAAGCTAGGGACGGCGCAGCTACATACTCATATTGCGTAGGTCATTTTAACTTCCCTTGCGCGGGAATAACTTGATTTTCACGGTTTACTTTAGTTAGTTATTAGGGTTAAGAAATATAAATTTTTTTGTCATTAGGAATCTCACCCGTGTATTCAAATAGAATCATATAGTTTTCTGTGTATATCGGTAAAGGTTCTAATTTTAATTAATTATTTTTTTTATTTATGACTAGATGACCGGTGAACTTCGTATCACCTACAATTTATTTAATTCCGAGCATTTTCATATTTATTCACCTTTTAGACCTTCTCTGGACTTCCACAAATAATTCAAGACCAAAATTAGCCAAATCGGTCCAGCCGTTCTCGAGTTTTAGCGAGACTAACGAACAGCAATTCATTTTTATTGCATACATATTAGCAGTATTTTAGACAATTTGCTGTTTCCTGACTGTAGGTCTTTTCTAATCGTTGAACGGAGTTTTGAGTCGGGGGTATTTAAATTTGTAATTACTTGTAAGAAACATTAACAGGCTACCAGCCTACAATACTTTAATGTTGGCTATAGTTGCAATCGTAACTATTGTATTTCTCTTCGAGTCTATGTTGTTATGTTATTAATTAAACTTTACTTAGTGACCGACATAATTAAGTTGTTACTACAATAGGTTCTATTTATTTCTAAATTTTCGACTTGCGTATAAGATAACTCAGATACCTCACAAAGGGTCGTCTGATCCCAACTAGCCAGAGCTTGAACTATGGTAACCAAACTGCTGATAATAAGAGATAAAGATAGATAAATTACACACAGACAGAGAACGAATGATCGTGCTTATCACACAATTGTTTGTCCTGGGTGGGAATCGTACCTACCCATGACTTTTAGCTTAGCAGTCAGGAATCATTGACCACTAGAACAACAGGCCAGTCAAGATGCGTACATCGGTACTTAATTGCGGTAATATTTTTGTTTACCGGACATTTCGATCAAATTGCACCGATCGTGGTTGTCATTATTATCTATAAATCAAAATGAAATCAAAATCAAAATTATTTATTTCAAGTAAACCCATTGTAGGTATTTTTGAATTGTCAGGAGGAGTCAGTCAGTATAAGTAGGTCGTGAAGCTAGTTGCCTGTTCCAAAACGTAGATCCTATGGAGAAGAACAGGCAAGAAACTCCAAGGACACTCTTTTCCAACATGTTTACGTTTAGTAATATTATAAAGCTGAAGAGGTTTTTGTTTGATTGTTCGTTTGTTTAAAAGCGATAGTCTCTGGGACTATCAGTCAGATTTGAATAATTACATTTGAATTGGATAGAGTATTGATTGAGGAAGACAACTCTTAGGAGCTGAACAGTGACCATGAACGCAGGTAAAACCGCGGGAAATGGGTACCACCGCAAATAAGTCCCGTTTTACAAATATACAAAAACTATTACCCTTATGGAAGCTCAACCTAAAAATGGGATTAAACCTAAATGTAGCATTTGAACTTTGAATTTTGTAATCAACTCCAATCAAATCCCTTAACTTTGAAATCAAACACTTCGTCTGATGAGAAGTCAATACTAATAGGTCTATTGGTCCAGCGCCGCAATAACATAAATTTATCAATATATGTGTAATTCTGAAGGTGACATGTCAATATTTGGTAAACAACGTCAGAAGACTAGATATCTAGGAAATCTATATATAAACTAGTAAACTAGACCAGTAGTAGCATTAGATACGCTACAAAATGTTTTAGTTTAACAAGTATAATATTCAAACAATTTCTGCTATTCCAGAGAATAATTGATAAACTAATAAGCTACGAAAGGTAAATATGCTTATCCTCATCAAACGCCTCGTCTAAGTCCAACAAATTTGAAGGTGCTTGCATGCAATTCACTAGTAGTTTGAGTAGGGCTGACTTCACTATATCTGACGCGCATACATACCGGGGCACATACCATAAATTGTATTAACTATTGTAGTTCAGTTAAATGCGTAGATAGCTAAGAAATAAATAAGAAAGAGGTCATCCGTGACCACGATCGGTGCGATTCAGTTGAAACGTCAGACAATCAAGAAGGCATCGTACCAAAAAAAGACAAAGGTTGTAAATAAATATTATCGTGATTAACTGTCGATTTACACCTCTCATAAAAAAGCAGAAGAAAAAGAATTTGGAAACGCGTAAGTGCATAGAAAATTATCTATTCGTGGGCGAGCCATGCTTTGGCCCGTGTGGGCCGGCTCGACCGGAGTGATACCACGGCCTCACAGAAACAAAGCAATGATTGCATTATATTTCGCCGAGGGAGTGTGTTTATCGGAAGCCCTAACCCTTTCCTCTCCCCCCCTTCTCCCCCTCCCCGCACACTCCCTTTTCCCCTACTCCCACCTTAAAGGCCGGCAACGCACTTGTGACTCTCGACTTGCAGGTGCCCATGGGCGACGGTAGTCACTTACCATCGGGTGACACGTCTGCTCGTTTGCCACCTACACCATAAAAAAAATCATAAATGTACAGAATTCTCCATTTATTTCTTTATATAAACAATAAAAATATCGGTTTCTTCTTCTATGAGGTTTAAATTGCAGAATGCGTGTCATTTGTCGACTCGTCTTCACTAGGCTAGAGAAGCAGTAAGTAGGTTACACTTACCTACTTACTACTTCTATAGCCTAGTTCTTCTCTTATACAATAAAAGAATAATCTTCTCAATATCCAAGAATAGGCAACATTTTGTAATACCGCATATTTCTTTAATTCGTTATTATGATTCTGAACCTCGAGTGGTCATTGTAATATTTATTTCTAATTTTTGAAAAATAAACTGACATAGTTAATATTATTAATAAATAAATAAATATTTAAATTTTAAAATTTATCAACGTTACCTTCCTTGACGGTATATAAAATTCATGATATCAGATTTTCTTTATTAAGTACTATGCAAACTTGTAGTACTTAATAAAGAAAATTAATAATAATTTGTAAGTGATATTAAGACGAACAAATAAACAGGTCTATTTAGTAACGTTTGTTCAGCTGACCCGTAGTTTAATTTGAGGTGTGCTAGACGTAGGTTTTAATTATTCTGTTTTAGTTGTTAAATAGTTCGGGAGAGTTACTTGAATTTTGAGGTGTAGTTAAATTGTGTTTAGTTTGCTTATGGAAGCAAATGTACCTTAAATTATTAACGTTACATCATAATAGTTGTGAAGTTCTTCAGACGAACACTGTATGGAATTTTGAAAGAATGGCTAGTTTTAACAACCACACAAAAAGTAAAAGAACTCAAATACTGTTTTAATAATTACATACTATTATGAATATACCTAACGCAAGGGCAAAATCTGACCTTCATAAAACGAATTCTCCATCGCACTATAGAAATTTAAAACACTGGTTGAATGATGATGTGGCGACTTACACATACAGCAAAAAAATATACTTCAACATCATCTAGCGAGGACAAGCTGAACTACGTAGGAACTACTGATCCTGCATCGCGCTTTGAAAGTTACAGCTTTCCAATGTCAACCGTTGGGCCACGGCCTGCCAAACATGAACACCTAGCATGGTCGGAGGATCCTCCCTTTGTGTTGGAGGGACATACCACCCGTTATTCTACACTGTATACATCATTAGGACAGGAGTCAACCGGATGCAGAACACCCAAGAACATTCTAATAGCCTAGAATATTCTAATATTCTAATAGACCAGTTGTGGTGAAGAATTGTTACAACGCATTACAGTCTAGTCCTTAATTATTTCTGTCTGCATTAACATTAAAACACACATATAATGAACTGATAACATTTATTAGTGACAGTTTAAGAACCAGGTAAATAAAAATGTGGGGGGGGGGGGGGTTCACTTTATTACTAGTTTAAAAAACAAAAAGTAAAATGAAATAATTAAAACCATTTGTCAAACAGCGCGGAGACCTCGTAACAAAAACACAGAAAAGTAGCGTAATTTAAAACTTCCTTTTTTTAAAGCTCTATTAAAAATTAAGTCACGGTTTCAAAATTAAAATGTGTTTCTATATTCTGTATGAACGAGCAAATTGTAAACGAATGTAAATGCCCTTGAACTGTGAGCTTTTAGCAAAATTTTTATTTAAAAGGATCCCGCATTACAAATAGACAGACGTATCTCGGTTAAATATGTCCGCATTGTGGTCGTTTTAAGCATTTTTATCTTTATTTGTTAGCTTTTTAGGGATCCGAGCTTTAAGTTAAAAAGGGCAAACATCTACAACCGCACAGGTATAATTGATATGAATGCCGTTGAAGGTTACAAAGGTGGCAACTTTAGGACCATGAATAACTGTGAGATTCTAGATAAATAACTTTTAGCCTACATCAGTATTGAAGCCCTCTCATCCGTGAAGGTTTATTCGTTTGTAAATTAGTTTTTAAAATGGCTTTAGGTATGTACCTATCTATCGAGCAGACTGATAGAAATATGGATTTGCTGTATTTTTATAGTCAAGATTGTTGTTTGAGGACCTTTCTTTCAGACTTTAAAAGCCCCTATACCCTGACACTTTTTCACAATTTCGACTTTTGATCAGTCACTAATTCCCGTTGAACGCTTTAATTACGCTGGCTAATGCTTGTGTTCGGAATAGGTTCAAATCATAGGTGTGCATAATAGTTTTCAACGCAAGTTCTCTTTTGCAATACTGTTTTTTTACCATTACATCCTACATCCGCTTAAAATGCTGCAGAACCTGCTCTGAGTTTTATATTTATTTCATAGTGTAAATCTCGTAATTCGGGTGGACGGACTTGGGGACATTTTAATTATTTGTTGGCTTGTTTCCCTGTTGATGAGCGCCCAGGGATGTGCATGATAAACGTGTTGGTTTACTAGTTAGAATGAGTTGACACTTTTGCATTTTGGTTAACAAATTAGCGGGATGGAGTGACAATACTCATATATAAGTTTTTAATTTCTCTAAATTTACGTGGAGCAAAGCGGCTTACCACAGAAAAAGGTTTTATTTCACCCTTTATAAATGGAAAAGTCACATTGCTTTTAAAAAAAATAATTATAGTTTAAAAAACTAAAAAACACGCTTTTATAGAAAATTCAACTGAAAAATAAAAAAAATTAATCGAATTATTGCATTGTCATCGGCGTTTGACAGGTGTGCAAAATTTGAATGAAATCTTGCCGTCGGTTACAAACAAACAAACAAACAAACATACAAACAAACATACAAACAAACATACAAACAAACATACAAACAAACATGCAAACAAACATACAAGTGAAGCTAAAATAAAGCGTGGAAAGAGCCTGGTTTCGGTACGTATGGGCCGGCTCGACTGGGGTGAGACCACGTCCTTTCAGAAAACCGGCAGTGAAACAATTCTTGTATTGCTTTTCGCCGAGTGAGTGAGGTTACCGGAGGCCCTAACCCTTCCCTCTCCCCTCCTCTCCCCCTCTTCCCTCCTTCCCTACTACCGCCACAAAGGCCAGCAACGCACTTGTGACGACGGTAGTCATTTATCATCAGGTGACCCGTCTGCTCGTTTGCCCTAACCCTTCCCTCTTCCTCTCTCCTCCTCTACTCCTCTTCCCTCCTTCCCCTACGTCCCCTTAAAGGCTGGTAACGCACTTGTGACTCTTGGTTTGCAGGTGCCCATGGGCGGCGGTAGTCATTTACCATCTGGTGACCCGTCTGCTCGTTTGCCCCCTATTCAAAAAAAAAAAAACTTAACAGCTTGATTTTTTTACAGCTTCGAGGGACCGCAGACATAATTATTTGGTATTAATTTCAACTTGATGCGTCCACAAGTTCCTGAGAAAAATTGTCTTGACAGACAGACCGACAGACGGACAACAAAGTACTCCTATAATGGTTCCTTTTTTCTTTTGAGGAACGAAACCCTAAAAAAACGTAAGTATATAATTTAGAGATTACTGATTTAGAACATTTAAAGTATTACTGAGAAAGTATGTAAGAATACCGTCACAACAATAACCGTTATTAGTATTTAGTAAATATTCAGTTGTATAACATTAAGTTCTTAAATTGTACAATCTATTGATTATGGTCGGTTAGTACAATCAATATGCAGACGACGAGGCAACACGCAGACTATTCAATTATTATCGATTGTGTTGATTCAATACAAACATATACAAGCTTTAGTAACATTCGAATTTTATGTTCGATGAAACAATAGCCAAAATAAAGACTATAAACCACAAAACACGCGTATCTGTGTTGATAATGAATTTATACGCGATGAAAAAAGCTCATCACACACTATACCGTCACGGTAACGGCACGGCTCCATCCCAGTAATTAAGTTGTCATTCATAGCTCAGATTTGAATGTAGTAATGTGTAGTAATGGCAGTATAATAAATTTCATAATGTCAAAATGAAAAGCCAACGGCGGGCAGTAAGCGCGCTCGCAGTCGGCACGCTGTAAGCTCGCGGTCAGCTCACTTAAAGCGCGCGGTCCGCGTGCTTACAGCCGCCACCAAAAAAACTTCGCGTCGTGTTGCACATGAAGACGATGAAATTAGCTTCCACCTTGTGAGCGGCGCGCGGACTGCGAGCTTGCACCTCGCCGGCGACGCGTGGTAAAGCACGCTGGCGGCTAGAAGTAGCCTTAATTTCAGGCGGCGCCGTGCTGTAGCTATGCCGTTCCAGTGCCGTTATAGTGTGTGATGACCTAAAGAGTTAAACTGAACCCATTGATACACTTTAACGACGCGCCTAATAGTTTCGAGGCCGAATGCTTATACTACTTGCTGTTGCTATGGTTGCAACAGCAAGTAGAAATATGCAAGTAGGCATAGATTTATGACTGATTTCATAATAACAAGGTTTTAAGTTCATAAGTCAGGATAGCAGCAATGAGAGAGACAAACTTTACACAAAGATTAAATTCCTATACAGAAAACTTTGAAGTGTGCATTACAAAACAACTAAGTTTCGAAGTCTCAGGCGCGTGTTTTTGGTTTAAACTTCTAGTTTGTAGTTTGCCATAACATGATTTACATTAAAACTGTTTACTACAGATCTAATTAAAACATGTATAAATAAATTTATATTCGCAGCAATATTCCATTGCTGTAAATACTCAATTCAATTAGTTGAAAGCGATTAAATTTTAATAGCATCCATTTTTAAAGAGCTCGACCATCGAGAAAACCTGTTGTTTAATTTTTCATATGCGGTTAACTCAATTTAGGCTAGCCTTATTTAGGATTAAATAAATTATCTCATGTAGCCCAGATTTAAGTTGATGAAATCTAAAAAATTGTTTACCTTATATTTCATACTATGGTGCATTGGTGCCTAATTTGATTAGAATTTCATAATTGTGGCGGCTCACCACAGAAAAAGTTTTAATTTCACCCTTTATAACTGGAAAAGTCACATTGCTTTTAAAAAAAGTTCTTATTAAGAGACGAAGATCTTAATCAAAGCAATGACATTTTTTAATGCTAGTGATTTTTTATAACTGGTTTCTTAGAAAGTGACTATGAACAAATAGTGGTTAGTCATCCACTATTTTTTCATAGTCACTTTCTAAAAAACCAGTGCATACAACTTCGTTAATAACAAAACGCACACCGTTTATTGTACTTTAAACAGTCTTTTATAACGGAATGCTTTTGTACTTACCCACATTTTTTAACTTTTACACAATTATAACAAGCGGTTGAAGCAAGTCGTTATATATTTCACTATATCATTTTTACGCAATGACAACGGAGTTTCCACAAAAAGAAACTGAGGTTTCCATTTTTCAAACTTTCAAATGTCCACTACCAGACAATGAATTAAACTCTTTGATAGAAAAATCTGTATCGGACTTTTGTTAAAGGAATTATATAATATAGCTATGTATGGCTTTTGCCTTCAGTTTCGCTCGCATTAACGTTATTTTTCGATCCCTGGGGAACAGTCATTTTTTCGGGATTAAAATTAACCTATGTCTTTTTCCGTATTTTATGATAATCGATTGAGTAGGTATTTAAGACGTGAAAGCGTAAGTAACAAACAAATAAACAAACAAATGAACAAAGTCACCTTCGCATTAATAATATTAGTTAGTGATGTGAGTAATGAAAGTACATAGTTCGATTTTAAGTCTTAATTAGGGACTGATTGTTACAGTTGTTTCATTTATTAGTCTTTGCAACACTACTTAATTACTTAGTTATTTTATTATCTTACTAGCTTAGATTTTTTAATAACATAGGTTTTAAGTTTGACTAACACATGAGTCAGTGTTACTTGAATAAAGAATATTTATTATTACTAGAGATCGCGTGGTGGTCGAATTTCGACCATAGTTTATTTCATTGGCCAATATTATTTGATCTGTCATTGTATAGACTTTTGTACCATGACAGATCAAAATATATGCTGGACACTCATAGCTGTATGTACCCGTTTTTACATTTTTTTTTAACTTTGTAGCAAATATTGTTCAAAAGTTTTAGCATTCGTCACTTCTTCTCTGTATAAACTATAAGTGTGCGAAATTTCATACTCCTCCGTACGCCCAATTTTCGTAGAAAGGGATCCAAAGTTTTCGCTTCACGTATTAATATATAGATTATTATGTTAAACCTGATACTGGCAGATTATATTATCTAGCCACACTATGTCAGGTTTGGCACCCGGAATAAATGTTGTTTTGAGTTTTGTTGCCAAATTCTTTCCAGTGGTTTTTTTTTCGGTCTTACTGAGACAAGGTCGCTAATAGAAAAGCTCAAAAAATCAGATAAAAAAGTGAACAGATGTCATTTTGGTTTCTTATTTATAACTTCGAGCGGCTTCGCTCGCGTGTACATATTTATATATTTTGCGGGGCACTGTAATTCTTTTTCCAAAATAAAAGTACCTTAAGTTACTCCTTATAACATCAGCTATCTGGCAGTGAAAGTCCCGTGGACATCGGTCCACCCGTTCTGGAGATTAGCCGGACATTACAAACAGACACTTCAATTTTATTTATTTGTATTGATAATAATAATAACCTTTATTGTCTGGCCTGTTGGTCTAGTGGTTAGTGACCCTGACTGCTTAGCCAGAGGACGTGGAGGATGATCATTTGTTCTGTGTCTGGGTGTAATTTATCTATAATATGTATTTATTTAGAAATATATAAGTGTGTTTATCAGCAGTCTGGTTACCATAGTACAGGCTCTGTGTGTGAGATGTGTGAAGTTATTATTATAAATGTGGTACAATTTATAGTAGGATTCTCTGACACCTGCGCTAGTAAAAACTGTGTTGCAGTGTCAGTGTCTTCCCCCTAATGTATTAACAACAAATTTTATATCACAGGAGACAAATGAAAGATATTTAGATATTAACATACATATCTTTCTTTCTTTACCATAATGTACTTGCCAGTTCCTCTAAAAGTCTAAACACAGAGGACGGTCTCCGGTCTCATCGAGTTTAATCTCAAGATGTCGGGACCAAGTTGTAACTAAATTTTAAACTCCCTACAGAATATTCGATTTACGGTACCGGACCACGTTAACTTAGCACTTAACTCCAACTTAGCCTCACTTAACCGTATCTAAATCTTAAGTTATCTTGAATTACGGTCCACCCTATGCAGCGTTAAGTTTCCGACTTGCTAAAGTTTACTTGCATAAAATTGTGAAAATGATATATTGGATATTAAAGGACTTGCCTAAAAGTTTGTGTCTGAAGTCCAGCGTTTAAAGTTAGCTTAATTTGTGTATAAAATTTCAAAATTAAAGACATCGTTTTAAATATTACAACGTTTTTTAATCTGTGATTTGTGAGCAATAATTACTCATCTGCACCTAGTGTAGTTGAAATAGGAAATAAAAAGAAAAAAGAGGTTACAGTATTTGAAACTTAAGGTTGGTAGTCGACTTGCCACTTCTTCTAGAATAATCCAATCTTAAATTTTAGAATTCTTTGTGTAAAATATTCCTCCCTTGGGTAGTGTTTACCTCGTCGAGTTAACAAAGCTCGGGCGGACAGAAGTTTTCCTAACAACCCTCACCCCTTGTGGCCACAGATAACATCCCATTTGAAATGTCGCATTTCACAAGATCTTCGCTCCACAATGATTTTTAAAACCGTGAGCATAATTCAATGTTGGTCGCACGTTTGGACTGGTATATTACCGTCCGATATTGAATTCTCGGTATTCACAAACAATACTTGTTCTAGTGTAACAAATTACTACAAGTAAATTTATCTATCTTACTCCAATTATGCGTAATTGTGCATGTTCAAAACATGTACAATTTTATATAATTTTAAATAGTCACAAACGACCAACAAAACTAAAAAAAATATATACTAACCCTATATATTCGTCGAAGTTAAGACATCTTGGACTAATGTCTATAAATAGGCTGTTAAAAACTATAACATCATTAATATAACATGATATGCATACATGTATTAACAATAACGATTACGATAATGGCAGCAGTAATTATGTTAGGCGCACGTGGTGAGCGAAATTCAACGCGTTGTTACATTTCGTATAACAACGTAATCGTATCAACGTAGGCTAATATTGTGTTGTAATAATAGGTAATATACTACATTAGTTGGCGATGATGTTGTACTTTTATATTGTTATATTTAGATAATAATAATAATAATAATAATTCTTGACACGGCACGTATTGTGAGGAGGTTTCTATCTCTGGAACCCTAACCACCGATAGCTTGGTCCCTGTACTCGATACCAGTGGGACACTATTTTTTATATTTTTAAATTTATATATTTTTTTATAATAATGTATTTAAAAATGTAATTTGTATGTTTTATAGATGTTAATAAAGAGAATAATAATAATAACTCCACACATCTCACACACGGCCGTTTGATCCCAAACTAGGCAGAGCCTGTACTATGGTAACCAGACTGTTGATAAACATACTTATATATTTTTAATACACACATATTATAGATAAATTACACCCAGACACAGAACAAATTATCGTGCTCATCACACAATTATTTGTCCTGGGTGAGAATCGAACCCACGACCTCTGGCTTAGCAGTCAGGGTCACTAAACACTAGATCAACAGGTCAGTCAAATGAATGAAGGTTGTTAGAAAAGCAAATAGAAAGTTTAGTGTAGCTTTATATATATATCTTTAAATACCCTAAGACTAGTTCGTTGGTCGTGTAGTAATTAAGTCCTAGGTGCGATTTCTGGGTCCAGAAAACTGTTTAGTTTTACTAAACTTTATTCGAATTATAGTTTGGTAAAACTAAAAAAACGCTAATTTAAAAGAGAAAAAAGAGTTCTACTATCCACCTCCTGGCTTCATGATCAGACCATCGTTACTGCCCAAATTCGAGGGGTTCCTAGCAGCCACTTAAGAATTCCACTTTCCACCTAATGGATCCATCATTTCATTCATTCTCATCCAAACTACATAGACATACAAAGTTTCATTTCGATACGACTTAGAAGCAGGTTAAAATTGATTTCTAATATTTCTTTCCATAACTAATTAATTTATTTTACAAGTAAAGTGTATTAAAACAAATATAAATTGATTTCAAAATGTCAAATGTATATACATAAGACAATGACGATGGATTGAGAACCTCGATTCGATCATTCCGAAGTCAGTCAAAAGTATTGCTCAAGCAAACATTGATGATATAATAGTTAGGAATAGATACTCGCCAGGAAATGTTTCCTTGTTATATCGTATTCCCAAAAATAGAATAGAAGATACTTTATTGTACACCATTAAAATATTGCTTACAGTGAGTAAATAAAGTTAATATGTACAAAGGGCTTTTCGCTAAAATGCTATTTCTTCCAGGCAACCTTATTACCAGAAATACCAGAAATTATTTTAACTATCACAGTTACTACACAGCCACACAATAATTTCATTGATTTTAGTCGCTTTTCTAAATTATTAAAATTAAAATGAACATTGGCTTTTACATTGCGGTTTATTAATATCTTTAAAATGAGAAACATTAAGAAATCTGGTCCTCTTGTGATGGTATCTCTATGAGCCTAACCCGAGTAAAGCAGTTATTCGTCTAATCAACAGAGTGAACAATTTCACTAAAACTAGCTCCCCTCTGATTAGGGGAGGTCTAACGCCCCGCCTTATTCCGCGTTAGACTATAAGACTCGACCCTGGCTGGACATCTTTCCACTGGTATTCGATATAATCAATAACAAAACCACGATAAGAGGGGATCCAAAAGTTAATTACTATGATTGTACATTTAAACCCTTTGGCATTGGTTTAGTTTACACACATATTCCATCTTAATCATATTATCCCATAACCACCCGTCGCTAACGACTCACTCGAAACTTGGACTTCTACAGCAGACGAGATCAAACCGGCAATGGTCAGAATATCGCTGCCTCTGTTAAACCTCGATTACCATAACCCGGAATTATGGTACTCGATAATTCGACTTCTTCAGCAGACGACAGTTAGGCCGATGATTACCAATGCCGCGTGTCCTCTGTTCAAGATCGAGTGCTATAACCAGGAGACTTACAGGATAACAATATCCATTCATCTCGTCCAAAAGCACCTTAACCAATACCAAAGTAATTATATTAAATTAATACCTTGAAACCGATATGTACACGGGAGGTAAATTTGATTACCTGACGGATACTGCGTTACTCAGTGTAGGACATAAATACATATTAAATATAATGCTTATTAACAAATAAATCATTAACGACTCACCGAACTTCTCCAACGTTCTATGTCAAACTTACGTGAATCGACCGTCTCCCCTGAAACCTGTCAACCCGATGCCTCTGATGGCACCTCTATCCACTTTCCCGTCCTCAAAACGACTGCCTCCTCGCTATCACGAAAGACGATCTCCACAACGCCCTTTTCCACCTCTGCTACTCATAACCGTCGCTTCTTATAGAAATATTCTAAAGCGACCCTTTTTTTATTACACAACCTATTCATTTATCTTAATGAATGACCTTTCCTGGTTTGCCAAATGTCCAATTCTAAGACACTCATACTTAAAGCAATAAAATATAAGTTTTATTAAGGTCCTAATTTTTTACTATGTCTCTAACTCCAAACTATTGAGCGTCCACATGTTATAAGTGTGGGAAAGCAATACTTAAAATATATACTACGTTGAAATTCAATAATAACGCGCATTGTAGCAAAATAGTGTGAATGCAATACCATCACACTCTCACCCTTGAAGAATTAAACAGTTCATTTACATTACTCTTAAAACTATCATAAATGCAATCATTTGAAGAATACAATACATTAACAATATTCACAGTCTCACAAATGTAGACTTCTCAGCTTATCTCCCTTCGTCGATGAATCTGGTTTGGTTAGAGTGGGGGGCAGACTAGAAAATTCACAATTTGATTACAATAAAAAATATCAAATATTATTATCATGCAAACATCGTCTTACCAAACTAATATTTGAAGATGAGCATTTAAGGCTCATGCACGCAGGGCCGCAGTTATTATTAGCTTCCGTTAGAGATCAGTTTTGGCCTTTGGGCGGGCGCAATCTCGCCAAGCTTGTCACACATAAATGTCAGAGATGTTTCAGAATGAAGGCTCGGACAGTCAATCCTATAATGGGCCATCTACCTGAGCGGCGCCTCCAATCAGGTTATCCGTTTCAAACCACGGGTGTAGATTATGCCGGACCGCTAACCGCTACTGACCGTAAGGGGCGTGGATAATAGTAAACATATATGCTTCGCTATCAAAAGTTTACATTTAGAGCTGGTCACCAGTTTGACCAAGGAAGCGTATATTGCCGCCTTACACAGGTTTATTGCTCGGCATTCTAAGCCAGAGGTAATGTTTTCTGACAATGGTATACAGTTTGTTGGTGCCAAAAAACGACTTAAATTCATTTACAAAATAAAATTCAATTTCCATATCCGAATTCATTCCGGCTTATGCTCCACATTTTGGCGGATTATGGGAAGCAGGAGTCCGTTTTAAATTTCATTTAGTTCGCGTGTTAGCCGATTCACACCTCACCTTTGAGGAATTATACACAACTCTTGTTAAAATAGAAGCAATCCTTAACTCGCGACCACTATTTCCCATGTATTCAGATCCAAGCGATCTCAATCCATTAACACCTGATCACTTCTTATTTGGACGACCACTTACCGCTCTGCCAGTTCCAAAGCTAGATGAGATACCTCCGACTAGGCTGCAACGATGGGATCGAGTAGAAATACGACGACAGCATTTTTGGATACGATGGCAAAAGAAGTATGTATCCGAATTGCAACAAAAGACGAAGTGGAGATCCTCAAAGGGCCAACCTGAAAATGGTACAATGGTCATCATAAAGGAATATGCATTACTTCCAATGAAGTGGAGTCTTGGGCATATCGTCGGCATTTATCCCGGAGTTGATGGTGTGATCCGAGTAGCAGACATCCAAACCAGTAAAGGCATCATACGAAAAGCCTTCAATCGCATCTGTCCTCTTCCATTAGACACTGAACCCGTTGAAAGGTGCCCTTTCAACGCCGGGGGGCATGTTAAGGATGATAGTCTGTTAAGCGTACGAGTATAACAACAGGGAAAGAGGATGCAATGACGCGGAGCACGCGCCATCTGTATTAGAAAAAGGTACTACAACACTTCTGCACCGTCGCTCGCTGTTTGCGCATACAATTTTTATAATCCAGTTTTATTATCCTATATTGTTCGCTATTCACGATTCCAAATGTAATATTGGTATAAATACATACAAGTTTGTTACGTCGAAATCGCAGTTTTACTTCTACATCCAAATTCAAGCAGTCATCATCGGATACATCAAGCCACATCTATACATTGACACGATAGTCCACATACATATTTCGTGTGTTTCCTATATTTAAAAACGCTATAGCAGCCTGAGATGCTGACAATGACGCACTTAAACACCTCGATAAATATAAAACTCTTACAATAAAATAAAATAAAAATCCTCATTGATATTACACAGGAGTCCAATAACTCACATTTCAACATGTCTTAAAAAGTCGAACAAACAAAGTTAGAAAGTGTTATAACAGTGATGTTTTACATTCTCAACAAGTATAAGATCCTACTATCTAGTACCATCTGGTTGTAAGTTCGAACTCATAAATCTTGTAGGCACACCCTCGGGATGTCTTTGACCTTACACAATAACACAAAGTGTTACTTACAAGGATACTCTTGGAAATTTATCGGGCTTTGCCATATCTTTATTTATTGCTTAGTTGTTTACCGTTTTTAAACTGTAGTTACTGTAACTGGTATTTACTTTAAATTTTAATTTATCCTGTAGTCTAGTGTTTAGTTATCCTGACTACTAATCCAGAGATCATAGGTGCGATTCCCACCCAGGATAAATAATCATGTCAATCATCATGGAATGCCAGGGTACCTGAGGCGGCTAGTGGCAATTATTTAGAGGAGCGTACCGTCATGTACGAGGACCGAGATGGAGATTTGAGTCGTCGGCGGGCAGCACCCTTTCCTTCCAACTGACGCACGTTCTTTCCGGGAACAGCTGCTTCGGGAAGTACCTGCACTCGGTCGCTAGGAGGAAATTGAGTCTCACCTGTCACCACTGCGACTACTGTGAGGACTCCGCTCAGCATACGCTGGCAGTTTACCCCAGTTGGGCGGTGCAGCGTCGGGCCCTCACTGCAGTCAAGCGAAGGTTGCGACCGCGGTAAAATTCCGGCCATCATACGCTCCATGGCCGGTAGAGACAGGAATTTAACCGCGGTCGTAACCTTCTGTGAGGAAATCATCTCGCAGAAGAAGGCGATTTCCACACGCACAAAAAAAAGGATACGACTTGCTACCAGAAAAGTAGTTTAGGTTAGGTTAGAACTGCGACCCCGTCAGAAATTACCTCAGAGTCAAAGATATGAATTGAAACTTTTGGAAAGTGTAACTCGATAAAATGCTTTTCTTGGTAATAAGTTTCATATTAGCTAAACAATATGAGGATAAAGAATATTTGATTTGTTATTTAATGATATGAATATGGAAATATTAAATTTTATTTGTAACACAAATTTATGATTTAAATTTTTCCGAAGTTCTGCGAAGAAATTCTGCGTATTGACTATTCTATGAAATGATAATATGCGATTTTTTTTATGTGAAACGAAATTCTATAAAACTATTATCTATAAAACAACGTATAACCGTAATATGCATGTATTTAGAAATGTATAATTATGTTTATCAGCTGTCTGGCTCTGCCTAGTTTGGGATCAGACGGCCGTGTGTGAAATGTGTCAAGTTATATTATTTGTTTTTGGAACTTCAGTTCCGATGAAACGGTTTGAAGTGGGGAACAATTTCCCATCCGTGGGATAATCTCGCAAGCAATTGAAGCACTGCACTTGTTAAACGCTGTTATATTTCGATCTCATATAGACTGTAGCATTATTTAAGACTTCCAGGGGATCCTTTACAAACATGATAAATTATAAATCGGTGAAATTACTCCCATGAATTATTACTGAGGTCTGAGTGGCATTTGGGCAACTGCGAATATTCGAAACAGTCGATTGTTAAGACCCATTTATAGAGTGGTAGGTAGTATTTTACGTCTGTGGATGTAATATCGTTTGTCGACTAATCATAATTTTGACATTGCGTACCTCCTCCATTTTGAAAATCGTATTTTAAAAAAATAGACTATCTATAAGACGTTTATCCTGCCTGAGTGTTGCCTTAGACCTTTGAAAAAAGAATGCGTTTTGCTGAAACACAAAACTGATGATCAAAAACAAGTGATGAATAACATAACAAGCCCAACGTTTTAAATAAGCGTATGTTTTAACCTTAGATGAAGATAATTGATTGATTGATTTTACCACGGCCTCACAGAAAACCGGCCGTGAAGCAATGCTTGCATTGCATTTCGCCGCGTGAGTTAGGTTACCGGAGGCATTAACCCTTCCCTCTCCCCTATTCCCGTCCTTCCCCTCTCCCCCCTATTCCCACTCTTCCCCCCCCCCCCCTTCCCCCTCTTCTCCTACTCTCACCTTAAAGGGCGGCAACGCACTTGTCACCATTAAATTTAGATTGAGTTTCAACCTCGCGTATTTCCCAGCTTAGATTTTCAACAAAGTCCAAATGTCTACTTTGTCTACATCAGCCGTTCAACATACAAAACACATAGTTAGTATTTCGTTAGTCAAGAGAGCTCAGTTTAAATGAAGGGCAAACATGTACTCTCTGGAACAGTACGTAAACACAACTAAAACACAAATGTTTGCCCCACGATCAACGAATAAAAGCCGTGTTGAGATGTTGTGTGTTAAGGTGTTTCATACTAACGCTTGTCGCAACAGTAGTTTTATAAATATTCAACTATTTTATTTATTAATAACTATTGTATAGTTTGATTACATTGCCCATACGTAATATGTGTATCAAGTAAAATAGCAAGATCGACATCTTAAGGATATTTCAGAAAAGTCTCTCTCAATTCTATGTTATATGTGATCATATAGGGATCAAGGCAAAACGGTTAACTTTGCCCTTTCGAATGTACAGAATATACTTGTACATATGTATGTATTTAAAGATTGAGGTTAATGTTTGAAAACGTTTTTATGAGTTCCAGTTCATCAGTTTCCACTGGACATCATTTGAAAACCTTTACCATTTCATTTTACTAATACGGATTTTTTTATTCTAAATCATGTCTCGGAGGAAAACAGCCCGCAATGCAAAACATTTTTTCATTACACAATGAATTATAAGTCATTTATATATGTATGCATACTGATATGAATCATTTTTATTTCATGAAATATTTACGGTACAACCTTTTCATAGTCTAACACACAGAGCCGGTCAACCGTAGCTTTAATTTATCAGTCTGGTACAATATATCTACATTATCATAAAATTATTAGCACTGAATAAACCCTTTCATCACTCACCTTGACATGAATTTGTTTAAACTTAACCGAAAGTTGAGCAAAATGGTTGATGCAGAGGAAGGTTAATAACCAATTTTTATGTTATTTCATTTATCATTTGTTCATTATCACATTCGTATAATTAGGGCTATGAGCACTTCGTTGAAATTTATGAACATATGCGGACTTGAAACTATCCCATACTATTTATGTAGATCCGTGAAATAAGGCTCTATAGCTGGTTATTTTGACGGTCAATTTTCTTTATATACTTTAGTTACGGGTAATTAAGTATAATAACAAGTCTACCTTGGTTCATTTACTGTTTTCTAAAACTACCCAAGGCGTTGGGGCAAATCTGAATATCAGTTGGCATATATATTTGATTTTGGTGTTCACCCAGATACCAGTGGGTTTGCGTAACGTTGTCTAGGTAATTTTAAGAGGTCGATCATTTTAAAGCATATGCTACAAAGCAAGTAATTAACATACGCAAACATATTTTTTTCTGTGTCAAAATAAATTGATTTATATCAGGGTTTTCTTTTTTATTGTATGTAAACCTCTGGGTACTGAATTGACTAGCACGACGAACTGATTATGCTGGAGTCAATCAGGCTAAAATTATACGTCATACCATACATTATTTCTTGAGGGCAGACCTGCAATCTCCAGGCAGAACTACTAAACTGTCCCACTGCTTTTCTCTGAAGGAAGCTTTCAAAGAAAAGAAGCGTATCCACTTCTGTTGTCCTGGAAGTCCACGGGGACATGTTTCAGCCTCGCACCAAATGATTATTCACGCTAGTATAGATAGTGTATATCAAATTAATGCAGAATGATGTTGCGTTATTTTTTTTTACTATCTACTCCCAGGAGTTACGCTGCTCGTTCGTCTGGTAAGTATCTTATAGAATCAATCGCAATAATGAATGCGTAGACACGTATAAGCGATTTTTTACTCTAAAGGTACTCTGACCACCCCACAATGTTGGCAAAAGCTTTCATTGCTGAGTGCACTACAGAAATATTTATTAATAAAAGTTTAGTGGTAGGTATGAACTCTATCGAAACAGATAAAAATATTTTCGTTTGTTTATACTGGTAGCTAAACAAGCAAATGGTAGGAGATAATAATTTTTTGCACAGTGATTTATGTTTTTTTTACACCAATAACATATTGCTGAAAACAAATACACAAAGCAGAAATGTACAAAGGGCGGTCTTTTCGCTAAGAGAGATCTCTTACAGGCAACCTTTGGGTGGACAAACTCGATAATAGAATAATGCTATATCTCCATCCTTTGTCTTCAATGCCATATTTGTCTGTGGGTTTCCATCCTTTCCTATAGAAGTTTTATTGCTTCGTAAAGCATGCAAGGGATGAATTGGCTTGTCACATTACACTTTCTTACTCATTTCTGCGGTTTTTCAACATTTTGTATAAAGAAGAATACACATAAAATGGTAGCATAGACATATTAGTATCACAGAATAATATACATAAGATGGTAGCGTAGGCTGCCATAATATGGGTACTCTTCGGTGATACTAATATGTTACAAAATATTACATCATCTTTAAAAACTAAATAATAAAAAAAAAGAAGTTTTATTACTTGTTTAAAAAAGAACTGAAATGTTAAAAATAATAATAACGCGCGTTACACCTTCTTTGTTTCTCTTGCCGTCAAAATGTAACACGCTTTTATTATTATTTTTAACTTTTTAGTTATTTTATTAACAAGTAATAAAAGCTTGTTTTTAAAGAAAATGTTTTTTCTTTATTTTTATTTTTAACTTTTTAGTATTCATGATTCGGGATTTACTATGAATCAAACGAGTCCAAACTCGATGGGGTTGCGTCGTTTCATTACAGAGTTCCTGTGGCCACCTTCCAGCTCCATCATCAGATCAGCTCCATGCCATCATAATATTGCATTGTCACGCAATATACATGTGCGTGCAAAATTTCAGATCAATCGAAAACCGGGAAGTGTGTCAAATTTAACTTGCAAGATTTGATTACAGACAGACAACGGGATAAGTGAAACTAAATAAAAGCTTGTAAAAAAAGGAAGGAGGTTTTCAGTTCGTCGCGATCTTTTTTTTTTTTTTTTTGTATGTTACCCGATTACGCAAAGGCTAGACGCGGCTAGACCAATTTGAAAAATTCTTTTTTTGTTTGGAACGGTACACTTTTTAGTTGGTCCCATTGTCATCAGGTCAGGATCTGATGATTTGACCCTAGAGATATTAAAGGAACTCTTCCAGTCTTATAGGGATTTTACTTATAGTGATTTGGGTATTTTTATAGTAACTAATTTTTATAGTAATTCTTTAGGAAATGGTTCGTCCATTTGGTGAAGTGATGAAACTGTTGGCCTAGTAGTTAGTGACCCTGACTGCTATGCCATGGTCGTGGGTTCGATTCCCACCAGAGTCTGGGTGTTCTTTATGTCCGTTCTTAGTGTTTTTGTAAAGTCCCCCGCGACACAGGAGTAATTTCTAATGCGAGAATTGCCTTTAAAAAAAAAAGTCCTTAGATGGCCGCTGGAGCTACTCAATAATTAGTATGTCTCAGGTTACGATTTAATTACTTTAATGTGGTTGTCAAGCAATTTATGCTCGTCGCAATGCAGAACACTTCAACAATTAATATCTCTGCATCGGGCAAAGCAATATTTTGTAAAAAATGATGAGCAATTGACTTCAAAAAACGAGGTTCTTAACACGACAGTTTTTTTATGTGTAGGCAATGTTACATGATACCTTTGCCCATAGTGAACCAATTTAATTTTTTTTTATTGAATTGGATACTCAAAATTTAAACGGGAAAATCCTTTTAAAGTTGAAAATAAATATTGCGTCTCTAAAGGTGGAAAATAAAGAGATTAATAATACAGTTTATTACAATTTATAATGGAATTTAAATTTAGGAGAATTGAAGTCGTTGATACTTTTTTAAAAGATAATATAAAGTTAAATTGACATATTTTATTGGTGTAGAAGAAAGATTTTATCTAGCTACTAATATACTTATCATTACTTAAATGTTATTTTATATTATTATTATTTATATTACTTAATCCTACTTAACCATACTATCACTACATAATAGTTCAAAACTCTCTGCCCTCGGGAATATGCTCTGTGTCGCGGAGGCTTTACAAATGTCCAACTAAGAGACATAACCTATACCCACACCCAAAATTGTTATTTCAGTGTCTGTTTTCTTACAACACTTGTCGAGTAGCAGTTCGGTAGGTGCAAATATGCAGCAAAAACGTGCAATATAATCTACACGAATATATAATCTTTTTCCGTAGGATCTATTGATGTAACGTCCATAATCAACCATAGGGTTGCGGACTATAATAACCCACATACTTGGAGTTCTACAATAACGAGTACTTTTCCCCACATACATGTAGTCTGATAATGCCTTCTTTGTCTCACGTTTTTTCTCTGTTCGTGTTTTATGCAAATAAAGCGGGAAAAAAGAATATTTTGCAGGAACCACAGTTCCCCTGGCAACAGTTTAGCACTTTATGGTAACAAAATGCATGGCTTAAGTTATTCAACGATTTTTACGTAGATTTAGGAATAGTAGATATGGCAATCCTCTGTATTTTAGAGATGGTATGTTCTAAAAGGGATTTCTTGATCTAATTTCCACTTTTCTTATGTCACGTGAACCTCGTATACTGAGAGCTTTAAGCAACAAGGATATATGGATGAGGAAGGAGCTTCATGGTTTCTTTTACGACCTTTTCCTTAGCAGACCGGATTAACTTACGTCAGTTTTCTGGTAAGGCTTCGGTAGCCTGTTTGGTTACTGCAGATGAGGAGTTTGGCGAAGTTTTCCAGGAGAAGAATTGCGGGTAACCCATGTTTGAAGATAGCGCCGTGGATTGTTATTAAGGTAATTTTGAGTTAGTCTGGAAGTGTCTGTCTGTTAAATGCAGTTTTGTTTTTGAAATGCTTGAAATTTCTATGAGGCCTTTTATTTTTACAAGACGTGCTTTAATTTTTTCCCATTTAATATATAGTGTTCTTCAAAATTTTTTGCTTCCCGCATCCTTAAAGGAAGTTACGGTCTATAGGATGTTAGATATTCTTAAAGCATGTACAGTATGCTGGTTATCCCAAAGTTCACTAGTTGGGTTAAAATGGAGACAAGCTTGAAAGTACGAACTTGTTTGGTAAAGCAGTAGAGTTGAAATACGATAAAATGTGCCTGTTATGTGATGTAGCACACATTCTAAAAGTTTCCATTTTGGCAGCTTCACACATAGGACTTTGCGATTGCTTTCTAATGTATATTATTTGTAAAGAAACACAAATAACGTGCTGTGCTTTTATTGTAACTGTCACACAGTATAGTCGACTCGTATCGACAAACTGTGTAAAAAAAACCCTACAGTATATTGTAAAATCCCGATGCCGTGAAAATATCGAGATAAAAAGTAGCTTATGTGTAATACAGGTGTCCAGCTTTCTACATACCGAGCTTCATAGAAATCGGTTTAGTTGTTTTTGCGTGAAAGAGCAACAAACATCCATAACATCCTCACAAACTAACACGTTTATAATATTAGTAGGATTGCACTAACCTATGTTATATGTTTTATTGTATGTTAACACTGAAACTACCCAGTATGAACAGGAATTTAGGTTTGAGACTCTTTAGTTTATGGCAATCGGATTATTAATCTAAGTATGACATCCATTATAAATCCAAAATCATTGAACTAAGTATTGTGAATCTACCATGTTTGTTGTTATATTTTTCACCTATGCGGTTTCGTAATGCGGTTTAACCTCGATAAACATAATTTGTATTTACGAGTATTATATTCGATAATAGACTCCTTTATTTGCTCTTGGTGGAAGGCATATGAGTTCCTTAACTCTTTTCTTTTTAGATTATTCTGATTTGAATATCACGTTATAACGTAAAATGAGATATAAATATTTACGAGTAAATGCTTCAGGCACGAACATTTTGAGGTAAAATTGAAAATATGGTATATTTTACCAAAGGAAAATGGATTACTAGTATACGGGCTTGTGGAAATAATGAGCAAAATTTAATAATCGCAGAGGATTGGTAAATTAAACCAATGGTTAGAAATTTTGTACAAAATATAACTTAAGGTAAAGATGATATGAAATATGTTGTGTGTATGAAAAATGTAATTGTGTGTTTTAGGAAAAAACATGTGCTTTGGACGACCTAGCTGGCGTGGCAGTGTAGAGCAGTAGAGTATGCGATTGCAACGTTGTCGTCGGTTCTATTTCTCATTGCAAATCACGTATTGTATGTATTTACAAAAAAAAATGCATTTCAATGTGTTTGGTGGTAGGGCGTGTAAATAGCCCAGCCAGGAGTGCACTTGCTCAACAAAATAAATTAAAGCGTACGAGTTGCAAGGAACTTAAACTAGAAAGAGAGAGACTTATATATTACTATACTATACGATACTAATCGTCCCCGCAGTTTCACCTGCGTTTATGATCACTGCTCCGTTCCTATTGCCTGTAGCGTGATGTTATATAGCCTATAATAGCCTTCCTCGATAAATGGGCTATCCAAATCTAAAATAATTTTCAATTCTAACCAGTAGTTCCTGAGATTAGCGCGTTCAACCAAACAAACAAAGTCTTCAACTTTATAATATTAGGATAGATAAGCGCTCCACCAATGTTTATTAGCGATCTAGAATCCACATTACAATTTCTTCGTTGCGAATCATGTTCACTGAAGACAACCAAAAAGATGACATTTATTTTAAAATATGCAATTTAAGAACTAAATTACACGACTTTAAAAAAATCTTTGTCAAAAATGTTACATATTGTGTTTGATATTTATCGTGCGTTTTAGCTTTACGAAAACTTTCAAAAGTTTTTCCATTTTGTAACCGGAGATGTCTTCAACTTCATATATAAGGTTAGTTTAAGCACTAACACAACTTGATCCCGTTTGCAGATGTTTAAAAGTACCAACAACGCTATCATAAATCTTCAAAGTAATCTCAACCCGCTGCAGTGTTGTCAAAAATCACGCTTTCATAAAAATTCAGAGAAAATTTTGAAAAGAAAGTTGGCAGACTAAAGTATTTTATCGTTTCATATCTTAGTCTTGGTCCGAGTAATAAGTGAAATTTTCATATACTTATATGAAAATCTGTAGAATGTCTTGAATGATGCGAAGCGGGAATAATCGAAGTAAGGAATTGAATTTCTTTGAGATAAAGAAGTTTCATTCACTTTTTTGATGCGATACCAGAGTTCAATTAAAATTTACCAGTTTATTATGTTTATGTCACAAATTAAAATGCAAATAGTAAGGCGAAATAGTAATGGTGCCCCGTGACGATGAAATTGGCACTTCTAACTCTCACAATATGTCTTTGTGTGACTGGCACTAGAAATAAATCTGCAAGGATGGCTTTCGATAAAATACGTTCATCATCACTAATATTTATAGACCACAAAAAGCGTTAGGTGTCCTTGGGACACCCGGTTGGAACGAAGTTCATATACATATATTTAATGAATTGAATAACTTGTATCAAAATAAGTACTTATGGTAAATATTGTAAAAAGTCAAAATTAAAATTGCGCCATCTGTGAAAGTTGCCTTAACTACTATATGGATAATTAGTATATAAAACATCAAACTATAGTAGCATTGCGCAGAATCCACAGATGACGTAAAAACTAAAGCAAGAAGTGTCGGAAAAAAGTCTTATTACACTTTTTTTCGGCCTCGCTCCCATTCGCTCAGAGCGTGTAACGTACGATAAGGAACTTCGTACCAATAATATTTTTAGCAAAAAGGCAAAATCATCGTCTTTAGATGAGTGGTTAGGTGGTAACTTAACTGAACTTGTACTTTATAATAACTTGACACATCTCCCACACGGCTGTCTTAACCCAAACTAGGCAGAGCCTGTACTATGGTAACCAGACTGCTGATAGACATACTTATACTTCTAATTACATCCATAGATAAATCACACTCAGGCACAGAACAAATGATCATGCTCATCACACAATTATTTGTCCTGGATGAGAATCGAAACCTTTGGCTCAGCAGTCAAGACCACTAACCTCTAGACCAACAGGCCACTCATATAAATTATATTTGATAAATAGGAAATAACCAGGTTTTTCTGTGAGCATTGACTCCTTGTAGTTGTGCACCCTCCTTAGAATACAGTTTTAACTTCTGCTCTACGTACTTTAGTAGTTTATATTTTGCATTAGCAGTACGGGGACCATAAACAAAACTAATAAAAATAAGTGCCTGTAACTTACACCACAGTAGCTCGGACCCCTAGTATGTCCACCATATTGAATTACCGTTGACGAAACTCGCTGACAGTGCGACGTCACAGCTTCCTATGTCGACGTTTATTTTTACGCCGAAATTTCGAATTTATGCTTCTTGTTTAGTTCAGTCCAGTGTATTTCCTCTTTTTACTGCAACTGTATAACACGTGTTGTGGTGATTGAATGTTTTATTTAGCCTGTGTAACGCGATATTTACGGTGGACTTAAGACGTAAAAAGTTATGATCTAAGACTTGCCTTTATATATACATACATACAAGTAGGTAACAATATAGATTCTTTAGATTTAGCGTAATTTATATTATTTTATAACTTTGATTTAGAAATGTTTTCTATCATTTTTAAATATATATTGTATTTAGCAAGAATAGGTAAGTGAGGAAAAAACAATTCGTAAGTAAAAGTTTGATCAACTTTGATAACTATTTAAGAAAATGGTCAATTTAGCCCTGAGGCGACGAAAAAGGTGTGTTATTTTATTTTAAAAAACAGTGTTTTGTTTTTTGTGGGGCCATATTTTATATGTATAGCGAATTGAATTGGCACCTGTGGATACAAGAAGGTTAATAGAAATGCTGGGTTAAATTTACGGAGTGGGTTGGTTAATACTAAAAGAGATGAAATAGAATGTGTTAATTATGGAGGAATGGGTGTTACGTCCCTCTAACCTAAAGGGAGGATCCTCCTACCAGGCTAGATGATTATGGACCGCGGTCAACCAGTTGATTTCTAAAGTTGTATACATATTGATATAGGTACTGATGGTTGCAAGAACTTTCGTTGCACGATACAGGATTTGTAGTTACGATGTAGTTTGATTTGTGTTCACTAGATGGCGCTGCTGTATGTTATTGTTGTATGTACTGTCAATATTTTCGTAATTTCGTCTTCCTTTTATTACCATTGACATCAATTTCAGTACCTACTGTGAATATGAAAAGCTGTTACATGGACTTATAAAATTTCCGTTTTCGATTCTGCTTGAACAAAAATGCTAACGGAGCACCTTCTCACGCTTTAATATAGGTAAGTAATATGAAAATATAAGTAGATTCGCGTCGTAGACAGATGTCGGGCGGATATTCGAAACTGTCCACGTTATTAACATCGTAGCATCACAGGTGTCACTGACATCTTTGATAACTACAGTGCGTTACAAAAAGGTTAATTTTATTATTATTTTTATTAATAAATTTGTATTTATAAAGATTCAGTTTGATTAGATACGATGAATTTTTGGAGAAATCAGCCCTATATTTGTAGTTATTATAAATTAAGTATGTGTGTGCGTATTGTATGGTAGGTTTTCTAATAGTAGTTATTTTAGCGTTATTTTATTGTTAGTATTCATTATCTTTCTCAATTAAATGTTGTTTGTAAGTTCTTCCCCTTTGCAATAGTTATAACGATTTTTACCTGCTTCAAATTAAGTAGTGAGTTACTATTTTTAAAATACGATTGAAGAGGCCTCCAGTCTAGATCTGGCCTGCCAAGGTGTTGCTTCTAACCCTTGATAATTTCTACAATAGCCTAAAATATTTAATGCAAGACTTGCGTGTGAACGGTTCTCTGATAGCTGGAAAACTGAAAACTGATTTTATTATAAAAGCCGGGGAGGCTTACCGAATCAGTCTTAGCCTTTTAGCAAGCCTGGTGGTCTTGGTCCAGTATAGCATGCTGTACAAAGACCGAAACTCCCCTCTACCACGATGGGTCGTAACCTCCTATAATGACGATACCCTCATTATAACCTAGGAGTCGATCCTTAAAAAGGCGATACGCCTAACTACCAGACTCAAGGCTTTTTCGCTTCTTCGATTCCTAAACCGCGGTCTTGTCCAGTCAATGGTACTATAGTTACACTGTGTGCCCAGAGTAGAGCGCTCTTTAGAGCCGAGCCCTTTGCCAGTGCACCGTTTGTGTGTGCTAAAACTCTTTTGTAGAGTTTGCCGGCGGAAGTGAAATTGACAGACGTCTCGCGCCCGAGGTTATATGCAAGTGTCGTGAGGCCGCCCGAGGCAGCTAGAAAGATCATAATTCTGATTTAATTATCCGTCAACGAATTTTTTCTTTTTCCGTACTTGTTCAAAAGTAAATAGGACTTTGAAAAGGTATTTTCAAAGAATTCCAATTTTCTTCAGTCCAATTTTTTTATAAGTATTTTTATTGGTTGGTTGGGTTGCAACCACGCACAATGCAAATTGGTCGATAGCTTGCTTGAGTTTATTTTTCCTAAAAATGGGACTAAAATATGGTTATATTATTTTGTATTTACATACAAATCAGAGAAATATTTGAAATAACTAGACATGTGTATAATGCAACTTATATAATAAAATATATAGACATCAACATCGCGTTATCACTACATGTTATAAAATTAAGTCCCCCGCCGCGTCTGTCTGTCTATCGGTTCGCGATAAACTCAAAAACTACTAAACGGATTTTCATGCAGTTTTCACAAATAGATAGAGCGATTCACGAGGAAGGTTTAGGTGTATAATTTGTTAAGGTTTTGTGTAAATTGTTTGAAATATGATGATGATTGTTGAAGATGTCTCAGCTACCCGTGCGAAGCCGGGGCGGGTTCTAGCAACCCGCCCCGGCTTATTAATATTTCGAAGTACCTATAAATACAGTTTTAATTAAAGCAAACCACACCAAATAGATTGTAAATTGTTTGTCAAACTGTTTACATTTTGTACATATCATTACATTTAGTATTATAAATGTTTTGGCATTACGTTTATTAACGCCTAATGACAAATTTGAAAAGCTAAAAACAGGTGACGAAAACACAAATGCCACAAGAAAATGAAAATAGACCTAAACTTACAAGAATAAGTAAAAATTGTTCGGAATATTCCAGACAACAACAAGTTTTGGCCTCCTTCTTAGCAAAAGTTGCAATTCCCATTGCCATTACCCACTTTCTAATAAAAGTGTCAATTTACATCGCTGTTCTTATGACTCCACAGTACCTAGAAGCTTCTTTGAAGTAATTTTAATTTAAAACGCATTTGTAAATTTGATGTTTTTGAGTAAATGAGTTTGTTTTAATCGTCTATTATTGCGGACGGAAATTAAGTTTCGTTATTGTTTTTAATTTGTAATGCAGATGATTCTCAGCTGAAATTAGATATAATTATTCCAAAAATTGATTAATAAATCATCATGAAACAAATTAAGTTACTTGGTAAAGCATGTTTCTGGGAACTGACATGTTGTGATAACATTTCCTCGTTGCCTTTAATTGCTGGGGCCTGTGACTTTGTCTGCGGCAGAACATTCTTTATTTCTTAAGAAAAGTATATTTGTGATGATTTTTTAAATCCCTAAAACTTTAGTAATTTATTGGTCTCCCATACCACCTTTTCATCTGTTATTTCAACCCATTTAAATTTGATTTTCACGATAAAAAGTAATATATGTCCTTCTTCCAAAGTCCCGCCTATTTCTATACCAAAATTGGTGTAGTGATTTAAACGTTAAAGCATTGTTAAGCTTTGTCTGGCAGACAGAGTTATGTTCACATTTATAATAGTCAGTATAGATTTATAAAAAATACATTGCGCAGTTTATGGCTCACGAACTATGGAAACTGTATAACTGAAAATTCCAGTTACAAATTCAATATATCAAATGAAAGGATAGTACCTACTGAATACTCAAATACTGAGTATGGAGCAACCGTCTCCATACTCGGTATTTGTTTAAAACTATCAATAAACTTTGCCCACTGCCAAACGGTGTAGGTTTATGTACATTTCCCTTAACTTGCAGGATATTGCATAATAACCAACTTTGGCGAAGGGTGCGCTGCGTGCCATTAGCTTACAAGATAATGTAGCATTTCGGGTTATTTTGTACGAGAACTTACACCAATTTCAGAGATTTGCTTACAAATCTCTCATGAAGAAAATAAAATGATAGGCTACAGACAGTAGAACGGTAAGATGGGTTGACGATATAATCGGAAGGTTTACTGGAAACTTTGATAGAACGATATATCAATAAGAGATAATTATCTTGATTACCGCAGCCGTGAGATATAAGTCGATAAACATCGGTTTCTTTTTATAGCATTTATTATTTTTAAAGTATTCGGATTTTTTTTATAACTGGCTAGTGTTAAAACTAATATATTTAATCCCAAAGAGGTTAAAATGTACAATATTAGATCATTTCAGTTTCTCGGAAAGACAAAAATAATGCGGATTTCATATGACCTGTTGCTTTTTCTATAAAAACATCGGAATCTCAATCACACCAGGGTAGTGTGGACAAGGTAAATGTCAAGCGACAATGTCCCACGAAGTCGCATACCACGTGAAAGTCAGGCAATATGTCTTTCCGCCATGTCAACCCGCGATCTTTATAAAGTCGTTTGTTTATGTTGTAAGTGGATGTTTTACGCTACGTTTTTCGATCCGTGTTCTCCACACCAGAACTCACTGAGTAACAACAACTAAACCAAAGTTTGCCTTATTTTGTTGTCACCAACGCAAATTGATCAAATGTATCACTGAGTTGGGTTGGAGTCGTGAAAGTATGGTGGAGTCTATGCCAGCTGCTGTCAAACAATCGAGACCGTGAATTGCTCTAGTTTATGATTCACGTCAACGTTCGTCAAACACGGTAGGGACAACGTACTGTCTAATGTGGATTGACAATAATGGTCAGAATTGAAAAACACCCTTTGATTTTTTCGTAATAAATCGTCATGTTATATATTTTCACGCTTGCTGATTTGCTCACGTTGAAGCAAAAGCATCTTGAGGTGACCTATGTATATACTTGATAGTTTAAGACTTGAAATATTATTGAGAAAATCATTAATTTAAAATTAAATTAAACCCCTTATTTAATAGTCAATGCTTCGAACTATTTTTTCCAAATTAATAGAGTTTACTCTGTAATTCCCCTAGCAACGATATTTTACCTGCAATTTCACAAAGTTCGCTCCACTGCACGTCATGATGACGTTTACGCGGTAATTCAATATGGCGCCCGGCGGGGTGTCACGGCCGCGGGCGAGACATAACCTCAAAATCGCATCAACTCACATTTAATTACTTGAAAATTAACCTGACGTGACTGATATTCAACCCTAATGTTTTGGCCCACAAAATTAGCATTTATAAATGTTTGTATATGTGATACACATTTTATACTGTAAATAAGCAATTAATTAGCATATAAAATTGTGTTGGAAGTGTATTAATATAATACTTAAAGACATAAAAACGTATGTTGACAATAGGTTATTTTAGAGTAAATAATTGTTGAAACAGAATTGCTTAAAATAATAATAAAAATAATGTTCAGAGATATTATTACAAGGCGCTTTCTAGATCCAAAATAACTGTAACTTTTATGGGCTCGGGAACACAAAATAATATAAATAAATAAAATAAAATGAGTATGAAAATACACAATATTTTTTAAGTACTAAACAAATTCACTACCAGACCAATGCAAATAGGTATATTAATGCACTCAAATATTTCCCGTGTCGGGGAACCGAAAATTTACGATCCCTACCGTACCGCAGTAGTAGTATAGTTAAAATAAAAATATATACGAAAGGGCCAACCAAACAAATTAAGGTTGGTTACAACAGAATTTTTTTATTATTTGATGATAATTGCTTCCCTTTATTGCCAACTGAATTCTTAAAATCCGTCTGAGGATCCTCTACCGACCGCAGTATGGTTCAAACAAGACAAACAACTAATCAACCCTCTAATAAAATACTATGTTTCGGTAATCCCAGGAGTACGGTTGGGGTCGATACCGCCCACAAATTGGTTCTCGTTAACATTTGGACGCGATTTCCGAATTTGTTAGCCCTTAACAAGGCTCGGCATCGGAAAGTTTAGCTAGCGAACAAAATGACCGGACATGCCTCAATTAGCAGACAACGCCGAGCATCGAAGATGTCTATCGATCGGTGGATGTGCAATTAGTTTAATTGGTACATTGCTTGTCATTTGAATCTCAGTTGTTTATTGGAGAGGGGCTTCAACCCTAAGAGCGACGGGTTTTATTACAGTTGAGGAATAAATAACTTTATGTAATTTTCAAGACGAGAAAGACCTTAGAATATTTGCTTTTTTTTAAATTTTGCTTGAGATCGAACACCAAAAATATTGCAAAGGTGTATAGCCACTGGTAACCATTGAGGTACCATAAGGCGGGCTAGTATGTTATTGTATGTTATTATTTAACAACATACTTTTATATAAAAGAACAGTGCAGGCACTAATTTTACATTAATGAGGTTTGTTTTTAATTTTGTTAATGATGTATTCAATTTTATTTTCATATCTATTAAAAATACTGCCTGATTGCGAGTAAATTCCTAGGACGAACAAATTATTTATTTGAGGTTTTCTATTTAGAGACTATCAGCAGCATGGAATCTTGAATTTCGGCATCGGTCAACGGCCATGCAAGCGCCTCCATTGTGGCATCAATAATATAGCTGGCGAAATTTATGTGTGTTAAACACTTCTGCCTAATCCTTTGAGAATATAAACGTTATTTATATTTCTTCCTTTTTTTTAAAATAAAAAACAAAGAAAAAGAATAATATTAAGTGCAAATTTTAGGTACAATGATCGATAAACAAACAATTAGCATCATCATAATGACCTTGTGCATTGAAGGTTAATTTTACGGGATTGCATCATAAATTTACTAAGTTTACTTTTTGAAAAGCACTTTACTATAGATAAACATAGTTTATATATTTAAAAGATATTTTTTCAACCCGGGCGAAATCGGAAAAGGCTGCCAAAACATTTACTTGTATTAATATCACAAAATGTAAAACTTTGGTCTGCGTCGAGCTTCAAGCTCAGGGACGTTTCCCCTAAACTTTTAAGTAGATGTTCATTTACAACTGCTCAACTATCTATTCCTGTTTTTGGCTAATGAGCTAAGGAATCACTTGGAAAAGGTTACGCAATTTTCTCAAACTTGAGCACTGCTTTTGACATCTTTAAAAGTGGTTTACGAGAAAGTGAATAAGGCACTGAAATTGTCGGCTGCGCGGTAATCATTTGTTCTGATGAAGAAGGCACAAGAATGATTTCTGTTAGGGAATTTGTAAGAAACTTATTCTGTTTAATATTTGTAGTAGTTGACTACAACGATGATATGCGACAATATATACTCGTATCTGTGATTCGCAAATTGTTGTTTGGTGTCTGTATAAATTTTGTGTCCATTTATTATATATATTACGTTTTGACCTCCATCTTTATTTTGTGTCTGGGTGTAGTTTATCTAAAACAGGTACGTATTTAGTAATATATAAGGATATTAGAAAATGTTGAATTGTTCATGTGAGAACTGTGTAGTCACTTATTTAGTAAGATATCCTTTGTTGCTTGGCAGTGCTGAGTATGCCATTCTTACCGAGAACTCCTGCCGATGGTGGAGTATGTTTATTCGCCTCGCGTAAAAAAAGGTATATAGTAGTAGTTTAGAAAAAAACGCATTTTGCAAATAAGCCTAAAAAAATAAAATTATCGTTAGTAATTTAAAAAAGTTTAAAACCGATCTCGCTGAAATTTATAACACTTTTTAGTATCATCACAAGATACAATTGCAGAAAGTTTTAGACTTCTACGGACGTTTCTTTCAAAGTTATTAAATGTTGAAAAATAACTCTTTTTTAACTTTGACCTTCATTTGCTGTTAAACAAGAGCACTTAGCCACTCTGAACAGGTTTTTATTTTGTAGGTAATTTAATGGAAAAAAACTTTGGGCACATATAAAGTAAAACGTACATGAAACGAGATACCACACGAAATGTAAAAAAGGTTTTTGGTTTTCGTTAAATTGTTTAAAAAAAATGACACCCTACTTGTCCAGCCTGCGGGTATCGAAATTCTTTATCCAAAAATAAAAATGCGTGGTAATCGAAATGTCCAATGCTAGGTTGACTGGGCTAATAGAGTACCATACGTTCACGAAACAAAACACATATGTAACAGAAATATTTAAGTTGTGTTATATGATTATGAGCATCACAAATATAGATGTGTAGCTTTATAATTACCATAAATATTACAAATCTTACTTCACTTGTGGTTGCCAATTTGTATCCTATTTTCACAAAGCTGAACTAAACTGCTAAAAAAATTAAAAGGGACAGCATTACTGCTGCTGCTACTGTCCTGTCTTTGCAGGGTCAGGCAGTATATAATTTGTTTTCCAATTGAGTTGTGTGAAAAAAAGTTTGTATCTAGTTACCGCTTTACTTCAAAACGTAATAATAACAATAAAAGAACTAATAAAAGTAAATCTATCCTACGTCACAGCCCTACTCTCCACCAAGAAAACAGAATTGCGATAGTAATGTTGCCTACACGCGGTATTCTGTAAGAAAAAGATTTGTCCCCAATCATACGGCTGATTTCAAGCAGACATCTGTTATGCACCAGTCCCTTCCTTTATCTACTATATAACCGTAGTAAATGCATATATTACACATTATGTACTGATTTCAATAATATATTACACAAATACAATTACAGTTGGAAGACGAACGCCTATGCCATATCAGAATAAAAAAAAATGTACAAGCACAGACAACACACTCATACATAATTTGACGATCGCAGTCTCATTTTCAGGCCATTACATCGCATCAGGCGCGTGTAACGAGTTCACAGTATGGCGTCGTAATATTCATGTTTTACATACAAATTAATATAATGACAGTCTGCAAGTGTAATAACACTGGTGTCGCTTTACCTTCAATGGATTTTACTTATTGTTTAAAGGTTGGGAAACAAATTTTAAGTACATTCTTGGATAACCAAAATTATTATATGAGCCATACCATTTCCTTTGGTTCTGGTTAACAACAGTTATGCAATGTGTGTGCGTATTTTTAATCATTTACCTCCAGGGGTACAAGAGTTGCCCGTACTCAAATTTAAAAAACAAGTTTTTCGTTAGCTATGTGACAATTGTTTTTACTCTGTCGGGGAATATTTAAAGAATAGGTAAATTGTATTGTATTGTTTGTAATGTCCTTGCATTTTATAATAAGTTATTTAATTTAGATATAAGTGTTGAATATTTTATGCCATAAATAGAAATGGTAAATGTGCATAAACCAAAACTGAACAAAATACCTGTAATTCACCACATTTTTACAATAAAGAATTATGAATTATGGTGTTACTATAAAACATACGTATTGAAAGCTGAAATGTATTTTCTTATTGTTTAAAGAATGATTGAATGAATGAATAAGAATGGATTACAAATTTTAAAGTTTTTAATTTATCCTTATTTATCCAGTTACTTTTAATTATTATGCACATTTTACGGACTCCTTATTCTTTTTTGTTGTGATGCTTGTTTTGTTTTCTGCTGCTGCTATTAAAAACGAACTCGTGTTAAAAATTGTATTAATTTCAATTTCATATACCCTGTTTATATACTGACACATAATTACGTCAGCTTTGATCTTCTGGAGGAGATCAATGTTCTGATTTTACATGCCAAAAGAATATGGCGTAATTATAATTCTTTAATATAAAAATATGGATATTATGTATAAATATCTTGATTTGAGCGATAAAATACATACATAAGTGTTGTTTTTAATAGAATGTTGTTTTAAGCAAATATATAAATTACAACACAACGACAATTTTACTTAAAAGTTGTTTTTACCAATTGATTTTTCTTTTAGTAAAAATGTTTTTTTTTATATTCGTTACGTCACATGAGCTGCCAATACCTCCTTTTCAGTTCTTTTTGTTTATTATTTTCTTTCTTTGTTGCCTTAATTGCAAGTGTAAATGTGTTGTAAATAAAAAAATTGTTTAATAAAAAGTAATACAAATACTATACTATAATAAAAATAATAAAAATGTGGCACAAATTGTCGCCTGTGGTATTTCTGGACCGCTACGACCTTCAAACCTTCAAGAAAAGAGCGTAAAAGCGTTAAAGGCTGGTAACATAAATACGTGTACACAATATAACTTCCTTCTGCCACTAATTCAAAGAGGGAAAACCTTTGAACTCAACAGAAAACAATTACAAACAGTTTTGATACTTTACACTCAATATTACCAGGACGGTGCAACATAAATACAGGAGGTACATTCAATTATGAGCTGTATATAAAACAGTGGTGTCGGTCGGATGGTACCCAAGGGCCGTGCCGCTGCATAAATTATACAATTGCCGGTATTAATACACCCCGCGAGGCCGGGGTACGTTTCAATAAAATGTTGCGGAAAATTTATTACTTCACAGTCTCTTCGCTTTTGGCTGATCGGGTTCTGTGGCTTTGTCGTAATTTTGCGTATCATGCATTTTGTACCTCATTTAATGTGATAAAACCTTATTTTCCATCAAAATAAAATTTTTGATGGTAAATAAATATTTTGGGACCTATTATAGTGCCCTCTACTGTGGTTTCTAGAACACTGATAAGTATACCTTATAAAAAAATAAATATATTTAGATCTATTCATACATATAAATAGTTGTACTAAGAGGTCATTGAAACCGCGACCTTTAGGGATAGATTCCACATTTACTCGTGCCTATGTTCAAATTAAGAAACCTCAAACCACAATACATCAATATAACACTCAAATACATAAAACAGAACATGATTATTGTGTTTGTATTATTATGTGCATTTGAACTCAAAAAAGTATAATCTGTAATCTGTGGGGTGCATTAATAAACAATAATTTTTCGAACTGAAGTCAGTTAATATGCTTAAAAATCCCAAAACGTTTCGAAAGGGATAAACCCCATTTAATAAAGTATAAAATATAATAGCTAAAAAATATTATCCAAAGAGTTAAGCGTAGCCAGGCGCTGGCAAGTCCATTGTAGTCCCTGTCGGACCCAAAACTAGTAGGGTTTCACTGGAACATATTAAGTGAGTACAACCGTTTATCGGTAATAACACGAAATGTCACCCACAGAAATAATTACTCTAATATAATAATGACATATAAATAATAATTAACCTCGCCAAGATAATTACTTTCGCATCTAAACCCTTGACAGTTCTTTTAGTTATCAAGTAAAGCCAAACAAAGTAGGTAAGACGAAGAAAGAGAATGGATTTGCAAATGCGACCTCTTTACAGCCTGTGCTACCAATATCCCTCAATTTGAAGTTGTAAAAACTTTCCAGAACTTTCTCTTAATGAACTAACAAATGGCCTCGCGATACACAATGGCTTAATCAAACCGCACTGAGATAAGGGAAACAAAAGACCCTTTAAGGGACTCCGTGAAGGATAAACTATGAGCGATAAATGAAGTATTTATTTCAGATAAGTTCAATGACAAATATGATGCAGTTCACTGAATTCTGCAAACTATGACCAACGGAGAAGACAGTTAACAGTTTACTTAGTTATAGCTTTTAGTAACAGATGCAGTAAATAAAAAATTCCACCAACACCAGGTTCAATACTATGTGTAGGAGACTCTATGTTGGAATCGTGCGATCCATGGCCCTTTATGGGTCCCCAATTTGGGCGACGACCCTGACGACCCGCAATGTAGCAATTTTGAGGCGCCCGCAACGAGTAATGGCCGTCAGGGTCATAAGAGGATACCGCACGATTTCCTTTGAAGCGGCGAGTCTCCTAGCCGGGACGCCGCCATGGGACCTGGAGGCAAAAATCCTTGCGTCTCTGTATCAGTGGCGCAGGGAGGCCCTAGAGCCGGAGCTGAGACCTGTCAACTGTGACATCGGGGCACGACGGGCCCAGCTTCGCCAGGTGCTCATGGCTGAGTGGAAAGAACGACTTGAGCGACGGAGCGCAGGGCACGCCACGGTCGTGGCGGTAAGACCCGTCATGGAGGATTGGCTAGAGAGGCGGCATGGCAGCCTCTCCTACCGGATGACGCAGGTACTTACTGGACATGGCTGTTTTGGGAAGTATCTGTGTCGGATAGGCCGGGAGCCAACGCCTGTGTGCCACCACTGCGGGGGCTGCCGCGAGGATACCGCACTCCACACTCTAGTGGAGTGCCCTGCATGGACGCAGCAGCGTGCTGACCTCGCGACGGCCATAGGTATGGGTAGCCTCTCGCTGGAGACCATGATTATGTCCATGGTCCAAAGCGAGAGAGCGTGGGATTCCGCCGCCTCGTTTTGCGAGGAGGTAATGTATGCCAAGGAGGCGGCGGAAAGGGAACGGGAGAGAACTAGTACTCTCCCATCCCGCAGAAGACGCACCAGGCGCCGGAGAGAACAAGTGGATCTCCGGCCTCCATGAGCGCTTGCCTGGGGGCGACGGACAGGGTTATCCGACGCCCTAGCAGAAGCAGGCCCGAGACGGTGGCGCCGTGTTCCGCGCGTGCCTCTCTCAATGATAGGGGACAAAATCCCCCACAACACAGTGGGGTCGCCTGTTGTTTAACAGGCGGCCAAGTCTGCCAGGGTACACAGGGATTTCCTTCTAAGGGTACACCTGAGGCCCTGGTAGTATGGACTGTGATGGAACACCGTGTGGTTTTAGTCGGTTCGAGTCCGACATACCACCCTACCGCTTAGCCCAGGTGGGGTGACGACCCGTGGGGGTTTCCACACGTAAAAAAAAAAAAAAAAAAAAAAAAAAAAAAAAAAAAAAAAAAAAGGTTCAATACTATGTATGGAGCTATTATATTCTACTTAGAGATATTGGTAGTCGTTAAGTTTTAATTTATTGTGTCTACGACTAAGAATAACCCAATACTAATTATCAATATTTATGCCGTTTTTTTTTCTTTGGTTTCTTTGTTATTCTTCATTGGTATATATTTTTAACTAAAGTAGGTAGTGAAATAAAGCTACTTATCACAGCACAGACGATGAATTCATTAAAAATAAGAAGCTTTTAAACCCATAGGTTGCAGATGCTCATAGCGTTTGGAAAGTTGCCAAATATTTCGAGTTTTTGTAAAGAACATACTTATTAATTATGCTCAGCTTACAGCTTTTCAATCGTGGAACGTGAAGGGACACAACTTCATAATTTGGGTAGATGTATTTTTGTGCTCAATAATATTACGTACAAATTAATTTACACCGCACTTCGGTTCCTGTTTACACCCTTTGTACCCTCTAATATTCTAACAGGTTTGGGAAAATAGATTTCAAACTAAGATGAGTTAAGGTACCTATGGATAAATTTGCGTTCGAATTAAGGTCAGGGGTACAACAACGTACGGTTATTCAAACCTATTAGAATTGTAAATCTTTAAAGTAATTCGGACAAAAAATAACTGGTTGCAGTGGCACAAGTTTTTTGTAATCAACCACTACCCAAGTTCTAAACTTGGACCACGCGGTAAGACCTCCAAACGTAGGAATAAAAAGCGACAGCATAAAATGATTTATGGGATAACTAGATAAAGACGGTGCCAAGTTTCGAGTTGCTTCAGGAAGATAAGACAATAATAATAGATTTGTTACTTTTGTCAATTGGTTGAGACGTGGCGGACTGGCAAAAACGCGAGGTTGTCACAGCAAGTCAGTGTAACTGACAGTTGATAGTGATGCGGTATGTCTATTTAGACATTAGGAAGCGACAGAGTTCTTTGTCACGATCTGAATAATCGATATTGTAAGAGTTTGTTATGGAATATGTAGTTATGGTACGAGTGTCTGTAATGTCTTTTATTAGAAGCAAAGGGCAAGAGCACATTTAAATATACATCAAAAATATAATATGTCAAAAGCTGGATACCTTAAAGCTAACCAAAATTAGATTAAATTATTATCAATGAAAAAGTCGTAAGAAAACAAACAAAATGATGTGTCGCTGTGTTTAAATTTACGATCCTGTTAATTGAAATTCTGTACCTCTATTATCCTGCAAAACCTAACTGAATACGATTAAATTAATTAAACAATAGTAATAAAGGGCTTTTATTAATAATGTACAAGTCATGCAAATGCAGGTTGACCAGACAATCGTATCAACTCCGAATTGAATACACAAATCTAATCTATGGCGCAGCAATTACACAATGCTATCCGTGGAAACGTTTTATTAATGCACAATGAGTCGATGATGTTGTAGTGTATTTCAAATAGCCAAATAGTTGGTTTTGTAAATGAAAAAAACAGTGTGGTGAAGGAAAAATCTCAAAGATATCTCTGTATTAGAGTCGATTCTTTTATGATCGCTTTAGTCCGGACGCCT
Organism: Euplagia quadripunctaria; assembly: GCA_963859945.1. Classification (NCBI taxonomy): domain Eukaryota; kingdom Metazoa; phylum Arthropoda; class Insecta; order Lepidoptera; family Erebidae; genus Euplagia; species Euplagia quadripunctaria. The sequence continues at coordinate 20,145,587 of OY982569.1, read as the reverse complement.
AATCGGGGACCCGTCTGTAACCAGCCCATCTATTGCTATTTTATATTTATATTTGTGAGTGCGGTGATCTTCTGGACGAGGGGCAGGTATAAACAACTTTAAGTCTGTCCCTTTACAGAAGGCATTGGTATCACCGCTGTTGTTGCAAGTATTTTCGTCCAGATGATGGTTCCGGTTATTTCTGTAGATCGTTTTGAGTTTTTATTAATTTATTTTACGATATTTATGTAGTTTTTAGTTTATAATCTAACCGTCGCACTTGTGTTAAGCATTTAGTTTCCCCGCAGATTTATCCAAGTTTATTTTCGCTGCTCCACTCCTAAATACCCTATAGTGATGTTAATGTCACACTTAATGTCAACTGTCAACTTAATGTCAACATTCATATCATTTTAAAAAGGATTGTTACTTGTCAAATACTGCTTTTATTTGATGTATCATATATTTATATCTTTAAGTATATGTATATGTAATAGAAATAATTTTGACAAAGTCTTTTACAAGTTGTATACATAGTTATGTCCTAATATTTAAAATCTACGGCTTTCATTTAATTATGACTAAAAACAATAGGCCTATCTGCAGCCGAACTAGGTTATAAACATGTATCTCGGCATGCAGGGTCACCCCATACACTATAGTACAAAGAAGTGATATTTAACTTCAATGAGATGGTCGATACTGACTTCAGAGCTGTGAAGACGGAACCTAATGGTGTATGTTGGTGTGTGATGTAATGTGAGTGAAATATTATAGTCTAACGTTTAATAGCCATACGTTCTTCAGTGTCATCATGAGACAGTCTACAGATAGGTATTAATTTTATTATTTTTAATTTATTTAAGACTTCTTGCAGTTTACATTGCACGAGGCGGACTTAATGCCACATGGCATTATCTACCAGTCAATCTTTGGGTGATTCAGTGAGAGACATGGCAGGTGTATCAGAACGAAATTTCTTAATGAAAGTTATATTTTCTTTTTGCATTCGGACTTACAAAGAGGGTATATGTTTTCTAATTTATTCAGTTTATTGTATATGTGTGTGATATGTTTATAGTTAATATAAATATAGTATTAAATATATAATATCTAAAGCTAATAAAAATACACTATACACTATCCTTAATTATATTTTAAAAATATCCGTGAAAAGTTTGACTGGAAGATATCGCCGTGTATGATAAAAACGCCGATTGTTATGCCTAAATATTTGTGAAATATTTGCATTGTATGACACTTAAAAGGTGTACAATAAGGAGAACAATAAATTAATTATTAATAAACAAAAACCTCATAATCCTCTTCAAGAATTGGGCTTTCAAACGTTAAAATATTTTTTTAAATACGACTGTGAGTTCCAGATATTAGCGCATTTACCTAAGAAAGAAACTCTTGAGCGTTTAGTAAAGATAACTTTTCAAAAAACCCCAAAGAAGAATAATGTATAGAAACGGCAAGTCATGATCGAGTAGGATTGTTTCCTCGACACTCCCGTCATTCGCGCCTGACCGCGGATGATGCGCAAGAAATCTTCTCACCGGTCACACTTCTGAATCCTAAAGAAACCACGTCTTGTACGATGCGACGTGGCTAATAAATAATTTCTTTTTTCATTATGTTAGTGTACTTAAGATGTACTAAGTTGTACATCATTATGTTAGTGTACTTAAGGTTGTATGTTGTACAGAAAACGATTTGTATTAAAAACTACAAAGTTAGTTTTAATTCGTGCGGATCCTTCAAACCACCTGATTAGATGCTGGTATGGAGGAGCCCTGACTGATTTATTACTTATTCAACAGAAAAATATAAAATTATAAGAGGTCTTGACTCCCTTTTTTCTACTGGATACTATTTTACATTAATTTTTCTTGTAACTTAAATAAGTGCAAAAATAATAATCATGTTTTTAAAAATACTAAAAAAACAACCAATCTGTCTAAAAATCTAATAACGTGAGTTGGCGGATACGTATATATACTATAGTTGACAAACGATACCTAATATATAAATATTTATTATTCTTCTTTTTAAATTCAGGATTTTGATTCGTTCTTGCGGTTACTAACGTACAGTTCTCGCCACGAAAATTACATTTTTTCCCTAACAAAGAAAATGGAAATACAAATAAGTGGCTTTTTGTATGACGCTATTTGTTCACTCCTATTTGATGGTTACGAGTTTAGGGGCTAATTTGAGTGGTGGGTAGTGCGGATAATCTTTTTTTTATAAGTTGACTAAAACCAAAAACATTTTCGGCATGGTTTATTTTTTCCTTCGCTGGAAGAAACGTTGACTATTTTGCAAACTAACAATATTTTCTTTTTACAATTGCAATAGCCAATGTCATTTCAAACGATTTTACTGATATAGATAAGAAATTACTTGTTTGGGACGCAATAGCCATTGTCGTTTCAAATTACTGATACTGATGAGAGATTTACTTGTTTGGGATGTATATTTTAGTAGCGAAATGTGCCTGCATGTTTAATGGCTCCCATTCAACTTAGTTTTATTTTATTTAATACTCTTACTATAACTTTTTACAGTTCATGTCGAATATTGTAGCTTTACTGATTACAATATTTTAGTTGATCACTATTTTCGCAGGGGGCTATATGTCAGCAAAAGTGTAGAGAAATTGACGCAACTCGTTGCAATCAAGTGTTATTGTTATAACGTTTTTGTTCGTAGGAGAGCCATGCTTCGGCACGCATGGGCCGGCTCGACCGGAGAGCGGCCACGGCCTCACAGAAAAGCGGCAGCGAAGCAATGTTTGCATTTGGAAGCGCGTGAGTGAGGTTACCGGAGGTCCTAACCCTTCCCTCTCCCCCCCTTCCCCTACTAAAGGCTGGTAACGCACTTGTGACTCATGAGTTGCAGGTGACCCGTCTGCTCTTTTGCCCCTAAACTATAAAAATAATAATTATAGACTCCTAAATATATTAGGTTACGGTACCAAAATCTCAACAACTGCAAGTACCGTAGGCACGCTGAATATATTTTGCCGTGGCGATATCGGCTACCAATAAATAACTTTAAGTGTATTTTATTTAGCTAACTTGAGAGATGCATAGCCACTTCTACACGTTGGAAGCACTTTAGAAACCTTTTACTCTCCGTAAATCGCCTGAAAATATTCTGTTTTCCTTTAAATGGTACTTTATGTGATCAAAATATGGATATTGAATGAATATAAATAACTTTTATACAAAATTATGTTATAAACTGGATGTATGTAAAATATTTAGTCTGAAAAATGTTTAGTCTGATAGTATAGAACTGCAACGGCACAGCTGCAGCACGGCGCCGCTTGAAATTGAGGCTACTGCTACTTACTGCTGCCAGCGTGCTTTAACACGCGTCGCCCGCTAACTGTCTGTTGGTACTGTAAAAAAAAGAAAATTAAGCTCTTACAGATATTTGCACGATACCTATGCCTAAAAATCAGTTTTTTTTAATTTTTGTCTGTCTGTCTGTATGTTTGCTTCGGCTGATCTCCGGAACGGGTGGACCGTTTTCCATGAAACTTTCTCTGGCAGATAGCTGGTGTTATAAGCAGTAACTTAGGCTATTTTTATTTTGGAAAAAGAATTCCGGGTTCCGCGCAAAATATATAAATATGTATACGCGAGCGAAGCTGCGCGGGAACTGCTAGTTCTTAATATAACGATAAAAACAGCGATCAAAGGATTAAGTATTCCAAATTCGAAATACTCCTCGTCGATACTAAATCCACGGCAAAAAGGAATCCAAAAAAAATACTTGCTCATTTTCCTTCCCAATTACATCGTATTAACAGGCTCAACATCACAGAACTACTAATATTACACGTCGTACTATGTACACCTCTATCTGACGTCCACGTCGATCCTCGTCCACGTACCGTATATAGGGACCAGGATAAGCCTGGTTTCGGTCAGTTGATCCGCGTAGATCGGCGACGGTAATCCGCCATTAGTAGTAGGCTTAGGTACTTATATCTTGTTATATGTTTGTAAATATTAAAGAGGTCGTTATAAGAGCTTTTTCGTAGAAAAGCTATTTGGATAGATATTTATACTAGCGTCAATTTTTCTTATGTCGAAATATTTCACTATTAATAGTAGCAAATAATTTAATATTCGTAGTAACTTTCATGGCTCAACTTACTTTTTCCTATTTGATGGTTTTTATAATTTCCTATAAACGAAACTCTTGGATAGAAATAACAAAAAATATTACCTGTTTGTTTAGACAGGCGCTCATCAACTCAATTTCATTAATACAAGCAACATTAAAACTATCTCCTTTAAGTTTAATAAGACTTTCTTTACTTTGGAAATACTAGTGAAGAAGAGACCTATATCATAGATAGGAATTTTCCCTACACATACGTAGTCCTAACTACGGGAACGTGCCGTACATTTAGCTTACGCAGAAATAGTGTTGGTACGGCCAGGTCCATTTTATTTACCAGCTCCGGTACTTCTGTTGACCCCTTGAATATTTTCATAAGACATGTCAAATTCGATACTTTTCGTTGCTCTTTAAGGAGAAGAATATGTTTTTTTTTTTGCAATGGCTATGGTAACAATTTGAACGGTTCTTTTTTTTTAATTGAATGTATCTCAATAATTTTCGTTGTATGCTTTCTATACGGTCAATATAAGTGTCATAGATCGGGTTCCACACTTGTGAGGCGTATTCAAGGTGGTTGCGAATGAAAAGGCAATATAGAATGTTGATGGTTGGATCGATCAGTCTTAACATGAAACCCAACGCTTTCGTTGCCTTGCAGTTACAGAGTTTACAGTCAAAAGAAACTTTCACGGAATTGAGCCTGGCTAATGGAGTATCTTGGAGTGTATAACTAAAGTACACATACATACATGCGTGTTTTTTATTAATTACTCAATGAAGTCTTTTATCGTTATAAATGCCAAGCCCACAAAATCTTCCTGAATAAGAAGACAATGTTTATTTATATCTTACCACGCTAGGAACTCACAGTGGAACATCGAGTTTAAGAACTAATAATTTATTTGCTTTATTGTATTAGCTTCAAGCCAAAAATGCTTTCCGTATTATCACGCTCAGCTAGGAAAATAATATAAATTTATTACAAAATTAGCTATGCTGATATCAATAGAACTACATTTGATTAATACTCCTCTATCCTTAATTCATTAAAACTGACATCGAAGTGCCAGACCTTAAACTGTCGCTTACAATGTTATACTTCAGATTTTACAAGTTTAATTAAGCGGTTAACTGTAGTATATAAACCCGCTAAGTCTCCTAAGTTAGCGCTCAGTATACGTAACAAGAGGGAGCGGTTTTAATTCTAATAAGATATGAGAGAACACTTTCTACGGATATTCGTTGTAACTATTGACATTATTTCTAAGGGAATTTTACATCAACAACATTTTAATATTAGGATCAGACAAAGCTCGTCATGGCCATCTTACATTCACGAAGAAAAATAAATGAAAACACACCACCAAAGATAAAAATTTAAAATATAAATTTAGAATTTTTTATTTTTATAGGAATTCATAATCATCATTTATCATTTACAATCATAGGCATGGAAATACTCACTGTGGACCCCATTCTAACGTAAACTTTCTAACTTCCACAAATATAATCTGTCTTGCAGCTCCACGGTGCTCTTCCAAGTCGTTGGTCTATCTATTAAAAAAAATGCATTTCTAGTCACGGTATCGTACAAAATTAAACAACAAATATAAAAAGTACATTCGAGAATAGAGGTGTTAAAGCTATGACTCTAAAGATGCTAAAAACTATGGCTTTAACACCAGGAATAAGCATAAACGACATGAACCTGCTGTTCCAAATCTTAGGCTTCATATCACTAGTAATTCTTTTGTAGCATTAAGAATAAAAATATTTAGGATGTTGCCACAAAGTCCTGTTAACTTACCTTTATATAAATTCAAAACGCACATTAAATTTTGTCTGATGAAAAAAGGCTACCATAAAGTACAAGTTATCTAAATGACAAGAATTTGTAATGTATTAGTTAGTCAGCCTGCACATTTGCTTACTTTTATTGTAATTTATCTTATTTTTAAAAGAGGCTAAACTGTTGAGTTTGTTTCGAGGCTTCTTCTCAGCAAGCCATTTAGGTACGTCAAAGTGCTGGTAGAAAGAAGGTTATGACGTGCAAAAGAATTTCATGTAAATCCACTTGCGAAACAAATGCTCTGAAACTTTGAAGATTGCAGCAGATGAAATGCCTTGTTTCATCCCACTAATATTATGAATCTGAAAGTTTGGATGGATGGAAGGATGTTTGTTACTCTTTCACGCCAAAACTACTGAACCGATTACGATGAAACTTGGTATGTAGATAGGTGGAGGCCTGGATTAACATATAAGCTACTTTTTATCCCGATATTCTCACAGGATCGGGCCTCACGCGGGTAAAACCGCGGGGCGCTGCTAGTATCTTATAAATGGATGTCCACAAGCCTTTGATATGAGTGTAACAAATTAACATAGCTCACAATCACATCAAACCATACCACCACAATCCTGCTAAAATTATCTATAATATCCATGAGTAGTTTAACAACAGCTGACGATAGACTATAAGCCTGTATTTAAAAACTCGTCAATTTTACAAAAAACTAACGAGTTTATGTTATGTGCTCTAAGCTTGCTTAGACACGAATAGGAAGTCTACCAAGCTGCTATAAAATATAAAAATCCGTTTGTTAACACAAAACATGATAAGTACATGCCGGTGAATAAAATAACATAACGTACATAAATTATCTATAAATTCTAGGCTAGAACTTAACTACGCTAGAGCTAGCTAAAAACCTTCACTTATTATTGAAACCCTGTTAATTATTGAGTAGACTCCACTCAGAATGTTCTACCAATCTACATACATATATGATGTTCTGTTTGAGAAACATAACTATATGTGTATGTGCTTGATAAAATCAGGCTTAAGTTTTACTAACACAATCCTTGAACATGTGATCATGTTATATTAAAATGGAGATGAAGTTTAAATAAAATAAACAGTCGAGTAATATAATGAGTAATTCTTTTCTACAAACAGTTGAAACCCGTTTAATATTCATTAAAAAACTTGTTAAATTTTTCTTTGTTTACCATATAAACAACCTAATTATATAGTTTCAGTACACTCGTATGTCACCCCGAAAATACAGGAAGTAAAAGAATTTATCGCTCGTTACTTCTTGCTTAGGTAAAAGCTAGCCTGCGGTCCCCATTGGGCGGCCCGAGGTATAAATCCAACCCACGTTCGGTAGAATTTACCTACAGCTATTTTGGTCGACTTTGTGCGTAACTCTTAAGGTAGTTTTATATCCCCAATTGGGGAAGGCAGCAAATCCAGTTTATTTATATTTTTTGGTAACTATGGTGTAATTTATTTACGGTCACCTTTATCTTGATATTGAATGTTTTATGTCTCTAATGAGTGTCTATTTCGTGTTCTTAACTCTCATTTATTATGGCGTTCTAAGTCATGCTAAAACAAAATACTATTATTTTATATTTTCTACTTCATAATGATTTTACCGCAATTGGAACTGGATCTGCTGAAGTTGGATAAAAATCTAGCTTAAATGAACAACCAATACTGTCAATATAAATCAAGGCTCTGTGTAAAGAAATTAATAGTTTAGTTAAATGAACTTGTAATAGAACAAATGATTAAATCTGAACTTTAAAGTTTTATCTGGTTTTTACTATAACTTACAAACTTCCATTGACACCACTTTAGTTTTTAAACTGTAAAGACATATCCCATCTCAAGAGATATAAGTAAACTACATTGCACATGACTATGTTAAATGAAGTCGTTTGGATTCGTATCATTTCTCTTTGAATAACTATTGATGTATTCACTTTGTACTTTATTATTAAAGTCTGAAGTTCAAGAAGTCTCATACTGGACTGGGCCGGTGCCACCACCATTTTAATTTTTTTTTATATTATAGGGGGCAAACGAGCAGACGGGTCATCTGATGGTAAGTAACTACCCTCGCCCATGGACACCTGCAACTCAAGAGTCACAAGTGCGTTGCCGGCCTTTGATATAGGAGTACGCTCTTATCTTGAAGGTTTACATTATAATCAGCTCTGTGTTCTACTAGTGCGTAACGGTGACAAAGCTTTACGAGGAGAGTTGATAAGACGTTGGTTAAAGTTAATAAAGCATAGCCTTTTGTAGAATTGTAATAAAATACAAATATACATGTTATATCCTGATACAATAATGAAAAGAGTATGATATATCAAGGAGATAATCAAGAATCTCCCATCAAGAAAAAAAAGCGCTATAACAGCGAACACAACATTCAGGATTGATTGGTTAGTTTCACACTACGAAACATTTTAAAACAAAAAAAGAAGTAGGTGTATACAAATATCGAACACACAAGAGAGAGAACTCGTATGCACTACTGCAGAGGCGTGGTTCGTGTTTACAAGCTGAATGGGTCTGTTTCAGCTTGATACTGAGTCCGCACTATGCTATGCATAAGATTTTCGTGGAAAAGTTATATTCATGAGCGCCAGCGAGTTGAAAGTGGAGTATTCAAATTGAAATTTTTATTACAGGCATATTTTGTTCCAAGAGCACTTTGTACATAATTATAATACAATCGGAATGGATACAGGTTTCAAGTCCTAATGCTCCAAACTGATATCGTTTTTGCCTTGTTATATACGAGTATTATAATTTTAAAATGGTTTTTCTTTATGGGATAGGGGCAAACGAGCAGGCGGGTCACCTGATGGTGAATGACTACCGCTACTAATGGACACTTGCAACTGTCACAGTCACAAGTGCGTTGCCGGCCTTTATGGTGGGAGTAGGGGGAGGAGGGGAGAGGAGTTTGGGCGAAATACAACGGAAGTATTATTACACGCTGGTTTTCTGTGAGGCCGTGCTCTCCCACTGATGAAATGACCACAGTTTAAAGTAAGTAGCAGCTTACTACCACACTCAGAGACGGAGAAAAGAAAAAAGGAGAAAAGATAGGGATAGACTAAAATTACCCTTGGTATAGATTTTCTATAGATAAATAACACGCCCCTTCACTTGTGTTAACAGACTCGAGTTATACGTAATACCGCAAAGTAGAAGGAAAAAATACGTGACGAGGGTGAGATAACTACGTACTGCTAGCATTCTGTAATCTACCATTCCTACAATGTAAAGAGTTGGGTATAAATACGGATAATAATAATAAAGTTTCTTAAATAAGTATCGAATGAAAGATTTCTGTAGTCTTTCTATCTTTTGTGTATAACTAATTTGGTGCGGATTCCAAACTATTGCATTAGTTTCAAGGCTACTTATGTATGTATTGATCTACTTCAAGATAACGAACTACACATTACTTGTACCTTACATTTTTACCCGCTATTTTTCCCAACGTATCCTCACCGCAGCTGTTCATTGTACCGTAGTGACTCCTTTCAACATCGCAACGTAAAAGCGTACCTTGGAGCGCTCCGACACCAGAACATTTAAGAGTGTAAAGAGCTCCCACAAAGCGGTATTGTGATTGCTTCAACTCAACCCATCAAGATTTGAGCAGTGAAAAACTATGCTAGGCAACTACTTAATATTTTTATTTTTATTTTAAATCAGAAGTCATTACTTCTAAGGGTTCTGGGGCTAATCTTCTCTGTTACTACAAAATAATGTTTTTTTTTTTAAATTAAATCAAATAAAAAATAAAATAAACGTTTTTTTACAATACTAATTATAACAAATGAGTTATCTAATTTTATCGTACTAATTCAGATAAACCTCACTCTCTTTTTCGTGTCCATAACTTTCTTAAAGTAAATACTAAACTATAGACTACATTCTGCAGATAATCTTTTTTACGGATTTTCTACGCAACTTCCTTTTTAACAGATAGGAAAAGAGCTTCAAATTAGTAAAGAGTATTTAAATGTGCTCCTTGAGGCATAAGTAGAGGTATTACTGCAGTTTGACACAATACTTATGTATGTGTATTACAGGCGTACATATAATGGTAACAGACATTTCAAAAGTAAGCTCATTGATAATTTATAAATTAAGTTGAAATCAGTATCAAAAGTCTGCTTACAAAATGTGCGGCCCAAACATGCCTTTACGGCCATGTGCAATATTGTCGTTCATTGTGTGTTCTATTAAACACATTCTATTATATCCCTTATTGTGGACCCTGCAAGTGATGTGTAAACATTATATAGTACGACTAAGTTCAGAATCAAACAACTATTTTGTGAATTATTACTTCAAAACCTAATAAACTATTCAGTAATTGTCAGTAATATTGTATAGACTGGTATACAACTCAATGTCTAATTATGCAGTCACTTGATCTTCTCAAATGTCCGGACTGCATACACGGTTACACACAAATATAATAGCCACATACAAGTCAGACGGAGCCATTAACAGTATTATTAACGCAACTGTAGAGCAACACTACACCGCTAATAACACCATGTCTCATACCTGACTGTGTTTATTGCGATGTTTGGTACGAATTAGAGGAGATTTTAGGAGCATAATTTACACAGAATATGTAATTTCAAAAAAACCTGTTCTACTCGACTCCAAGCAGTTTACTTTGGGCATTGGAAATTTTGGACGATTCTAGGGTCTTCGTTGTACTCCTAATATGATTTCGTTTTACAGTCGTTTTACATTGATTCTATGTTACTCAGATATTTGAAAGAATCTGATATCTGATCCTTTCCTTTTAACAGAAGTCTGCGGTTTATATAGCTTATAAGCGCAGTGTTATATATTATTTCAGTTGGGAAGTAAGACCTTGGACGACTATAAAACATTTAATCAATCAAATTTATCCACCACCGCAGCAGCAGAAAACAGGTGCGCTGCTCTGCATTGGAAGAAGTAAAATAATATAATAATAATAACAAGATTTGTTCAGTCAATTAAAAAAAAGGTTAACGAATATTAGTTTCACATATAGTTGTGTTTTATGTCTATTTATGTCCGAAAGTTCCAGACAAAAGAATAACAAACATGATATGAAGTTAGATCTTCAACCATAAACTAAATCAATTCAGGCCGTCAACGTTTCAAAAAAGATTCTCAAACAAGGGTCAAAGTTCGTTATGGTCTAGCGATTCAACCCCAACTCAATAATTTAAGAGCGGCAAGCGGAAAACTACTAGTAAATAGAGACTTAAATTACATGGCTTATCAAGCTTAGATATAGTAAAACGCGACGTGTTATGATTTTCGTTAATAAAAGTTGTTTCATATTTATAAAACGCTTTATTGCGAATTATTAAACCTAAGTTATGGCACATCTAAAACAGTTCCTTTAAAAAAATTTAAACACCTCTCTCTCTCAAGACAGACGATATAAAATTATTTTGAGAAAAGTAGACTCAATTCACAACGCGAATAGTTTCAATTTTATGTATTTAAGTAACAATTCTCTCTATTTTCTATGTATATTTTATTGCACCATCGCAATACTAACCGAAAAAAATACAAGGTCTCTATAACCTCATTATAATTTCGCAGTATAAGTAATTACTTCTGTTTTCACGAATTCAATTATTTCAGGACAAGAAAGACACATGACAACACCTTGAATATCTGAATAATTTTGTTGGTTAATACTTGGTGTTTAATTTCTTAGAAGCTTTAGAATGTTTGCTCAATTAATTAAGGTTATTTCTTTAGAAAATGTTGAGCGTTGCATTCAGCTCAAGTATTATGTAAATACATACCGTTTCTTCAGTAAGAAATGCTTAATTAATACCAGATAACGAATGACGCTACCTCTTATATCTTGCACTCTTCGGCAGTGTAAAACAATCGTAAATATTGAATGAGCTCCTTACCTCCAGATGGATGCAGCTGCTCGGTAGCAGTTGCCCGCATCGGTATACTGCCATGTGATGCAGGTACCACGTTATGTGTATATCTGTTACTTTACACACCATTGCATGTGGTTTACTGCCTTAACTTGGGTAGAAATTACTTACATCTAGTCGTGTCAACAGTTAATAAAGGAAGCAATCTTAGTTTTATACCCGTCTATAAACTTTTTTGCAGTACATATTGATTAACCTTCAAGCCTCTTATGCGCTACTTTTGCCTCCGTGTAAAATTATAAAAAAAATTAAACACGTCGTTTTGAATAAACATACATACTGCCTAATAGACTTGAGCCCCTATACATTGCAAACGCTTGGAAAGCTGCATGTACCATGTTTATGTCCCCAGGGTATATCTTTCAACGTGCATACCTGTAATTTTGTACATAATATCCCCTTTGAAAAGGTATGTGTGTTGTTGACCTCGCCTGAGGCCAACGTCGGATGAAGGGAGAGTTCCGGTAACAGGCCGGATAATTAATAAATACAATTAATGTCCTTCGTTGAACGGACATTTTATTTACATGAAAAGAGGACATTAATACAGTAAATAATTACTATTGTTACATATGGGCTAAAAACAATAATAACACATAATAGTTATATAAAGCTGTACTGTTGTAGTTCATGACAATAAACCCTTTAAACCGACCTAAAAAAGGAGGTTCTCAATTCGACCGCATATATATATATTTTTTTTATGTATGTTCACCCCTTCCTCCGTTATTTATGAACCGATTTTGATTATTCTTTTTTGTTAGATAGGGTATAACTCAAGGGTGGTCTCATGTCAAGGAAGTCAGGATCTGTTTATGGGATCCTGATAAAATTGAGAGAAACGCTCGAAAATTGTAGGAACGAATAGTGTTTCTGTTTACTTTTCATTACTTTATCAGGTATTTGCGTTTAGAAACCATCACATCATGTAGCTGAGCTGACGATGAAAAAAAATCATAAAATATTTATTTTTTAACAAAAAATTAAACCGACGAAAATAACTAAAAAGCAAAAAATAAATAAACCTTTTAAGTCTTAAGTATTTAGCTTATTTACTATATACACTGTAAACTATCAAATTTTATAAACTTATGTTAAGTCGGCGCCAAATAATAAAAAAAACTGTACAATATATGTGTATCTATATATGATACACATATACTGAAACATTATTGTCTTTTCATAGAAATTACCAAGATTAATTAATGTTGAATATAAATTACCTATGAAATCGTACATAAAGTAGCTGTTGTCTTAGATGAAGTACGTACTTACTGCTAAATAATAATTTATTTATTTTCAGAATTGCTATTACAATGGCAGACTTACAAACTAATGTCAGCAAATTTATACCTTTTTTGAAGTGAAAACTTTTTCGGCGGCGTTGTGCACTTTTTGGGATGGGTAAAAAATGTTAAACTCGCGTCAGGACACGTGACCTGATTGAAAATTCGTAAGACGGAGCCGAGTTTCTTATATTTAAAAAAAATATAACATTCTGAATTCAAACATTTATGAGCGGCCAGGAGCGCAGAACTTCCAGTGTACCCTATGTATACATTTAGATATGCTATTACCTACTTTTTATTTTTAACCTAATTATATATATACAGATGTGTGTGTGTGTGTGTACAGAAGTTATGTTTTCACTTCTGACGTGCAGTCCTACGACTGACTGTTTTTTTTAGTTAGAAAGGCAATACATACAATATGTTAACATCTTAGCCGTTGACGTTAAATCAAGTTGCTCCGCTAGTATTTACTAAACGCAAAATTGAATTGAGGTGGTCCGAGTAATCCCAACTTATCAACTCTGAAGTAGTTCGGTCACATCTGGTTGGTCATTGTGACTTGGAGAATTATGTTTGTATAAGCTTTTTCTGTCTTACGTAGGTAAACTAAGAATGATGTTTGGCAAACCGAGTTTAACAGAATAGCAATGCCCTTTTCTTCTCTGTGCTCAGTGAAGGACATAGTTGCTTCCGGTCAATAGTCTGTCAAAGCAGGATTGGCCTTGATTTTTTGGTATCTGTCTTTACTTGTCCGTTTTATTAGGAAAGGGTATAATGGAGGAAAGGGCGAGAGAAAGGCCCGTCTCTAAAACCTTTATCAGTGGACATGATCTGGTACATATCTCCGTTCATTCCAAACTATAATCTCCAGCAACAGACATCAAAGGTGTCTCTTTAGGGGAGTGAGAAAAATACTCCTCATCCAGTAATCGGTCAGGTAGTGTGGTGTCCTTTCTATAGGTAGTAAGATTTAGCTTCTTTGCAGGTCTTCGGGTTATCAGATATTGTAAACAGGACCTGCCAGGAGTTTGTGGTTTAGTCGTCCCGTTACATGTGATAGATTATTCTAATATTTGGTTAAAATATTCACACAAATAAGTAGTAAGTATATTTAAATATGTGTTTGTTTCATTTTACGAAATCTTTTTTAGGTTAGGTTTTTTGGTTAAGTACTGTAATAATTATTAACATTAATCGAAGATTTATTTACATGTACAGTTTGAAACAGAAATGATAACCGTGTCTACGCTATTATTAGCAAAAAATTCAGCTTAAATGAGCTTTGTCCAGTTTTTCTAAAGACACGAGGCTGTCCGACCTCTTTGTTCGACAGTATATGTAAAAAGAAGTGCGTCGCTCGTGTGTCTTTATTCTTTATTCCATAAAAAATCTCTACAATTATTTGAAATCCTTTTTTTTATTTAAAAATATAGATCAACATACAATGTCACCGCAACAATTGGTTGATACTTATAACACCAATATTAGTAAAATATTAGAATATGCTCTTCATCAAGTTGCAAATTACCAAATAATTGAAATAAAATAAAATATTGCGTATATAGTAGATTCCTTTGATGAATATTCTTTAATGGTTGATTTTGTTTAATGAATATATAATGACTTGACACATGTCACACATGGCTGTCTGATTCCAAACTGGGCACAGCCTGTACTATGGTAACCAGACTGCTGATAAACATACTCATAAATTTCTAAATACATACATATTATAGATAAATTACGCCCAGACACAGAACAAATTATCATTCTCATCACACTATTTTTCTTGGGTGGGAATAGAACCCACGAGTCACGACCTCTGGCTAAACAGTCAGGATCACTAACCCCTAGACCAACAGGCCATTTATTATTATATATTTGATAAAAATAAAACTATTATATAAAGGCAGTAGGTTTCGTGTTAATAAATAACTCTGTGTTTAGTTGTTAAGACTCCAAAGTGATCGCATCGTCGTGATCTTTGCGAAAGAAATTTAATGTGGAGTAGTCACATTAACTCATTATTGTTTATGTATCTCATTCTTGTATACAAATAAGTATCCGTAGTTTCTGAAAAGAAGAAAGAAAACTGTTACACTATAAAATTATGCTAAAAACAGTCAGCCAGCTAAGGCATAAAAGAAAAATAATAATGCTAGAAGTTAAAACGTAGGAACAACATTCCTACAGAGACATTAATTTTCTAAATTCATATAATGTAACGGGGCTATAATCTGAAACGTCAGCCATTATGTCTGCATTGTTGCACTGTACTTAATTAGACGACGTACCTAAGTCTACGTTACACAAAATTAAAATTCTCTCTAAAATTAAAGTCGGCAAACTGTCAAAGTAATACGAGGTCGTCGGTCCATCTAGTAGGGAGACCCATTTCTACTATCCAGTCTGTAGTTAATAGTAGAGAATTTGCCAGATTTCGTCATTTGCCCGTGCCCTGCCCATTGGCAATTTAATGCTACTGACAAGAGCTGTATCCGTTACTTTAGTTCTCCTCCAGAATTCTTCGTTCCATAATTTTAAACATATCGCGTAGGGAAACGATGTGCGTAGCCTATTCCATTCCTTGTTGAGCGGCTGAGATTTTTATGAGACCTATATGCAGTACATAAATAGCACAAGGTGCCATAAGTATCCATAAACGACGGTAGACACATTTTCTATTAGGTAGGCCGCTACTATTTAGTATTCTAATACATTAAAAGTATATAGTTATACACCTAAGCTTTTTAAGGGACATTAAAATGAGCAGCAGTTAACTATTGGCTTCAAACGCCAACAGTTCTAGTTCAAGCTCCAGTCGCTCACTTGTCGTCATGTCGAAGGTATTGTGCAAATAAGAAATGAATATTACTTGATCTAATGAACAAAATATCCAGTTTGTCAGTGTCGTACTTTCCTGTAATGTGTCACATTTTCGACTTTCTTTTCAGATTTTTGGAACATGAGCAACGGGTGTTTGACAAACCACACCTCTACCAAGCATCTAATTTAGATAGTACAATAATAATAATAACTTGAACACCTTCTTACTATGTATAAACAGTTTTCAATTTTACTTGATATGAAAAATCGAATCTCATACACATTTTTGTCCTTCCAGGTCTTTTGACTATACGATTACAAATGATATTTGTGCAAATTTCCATTTGTGGGAGAGCCATGCTTCGGCACGTGTGGGCCGGCTCGACTCCGCACGATACCACGGCCTCACAGAAAACCGGTAGTGAAGCAATGCTTGCATTGCATTTCGCCGCGTGAGTGAGGTTATCGGAGACCCTAACGCTTCCCTCTTCCTTATTCCCGTCCTTCCCCTCTCCCCCCTCTCTCCCCTTCCCACTCTTCCCCCCCCTGCCCCTCTTCTCCTACTCCCACCTTAAAGGTCGGCAACGCACTTGTGACTCTCGAGTTACAGGTGCTCATGGGCGGCGGTAGTCATTTACCATCAGGTGACCCGTCTGCTCGTTTGCCCCCAATACCATAAAAAAAAATCCAACTTCAAATGGATTATTCTACGTTGGATTTCAAGATACTTAATCTTGAATTTCATTTTACTATAGATGAGGTCTATATGAAATAATAGTTATAAAATTATGAAATTTTATATTAGATATAAAACTAAATAAATTACTATTTGTATTCTGAGGGCTTGCAAAGAAAATTATGCCGTCCGCATAATTTTCTTTGCAAGCCCTCAGAATACAAATAGTAATTTATTTTTGTCTAAAAGAGATATTGTGAGCATCGATCGTCATCATTCCAAAACTGATAAATACTGATTCCAAAATTGAATGGACGTTATTTTTAATTATCATATAAATTCTATGTGTTATACATATGTACAGTACACATACTTACGTAATTACATAAATGTTTACTGTACAAATTTTTTCCTTTAGACAGAATTTTAATTTGAAACGGAGAGAAGTATAAAAATAGTGTATTAAGTCTTAAATTAATAAAATCACAAGGTGGATTAAAAATACTAAAACTAGAACTCCTATATTTCTTGTTAGAAAACGTAGCGTTGAATGTAATAAAGTGGCGACTTGCGGTTTGTAGCTGAATTCCTCTTCGTAGTATTTATTGCGAAAAGAGAAATTCTTAAGCTTTTGTACTATGTTCTCACTCAAAACCGCATTGTAGTGGTCTCGGTTGGATTAAGATTTACCTGTTAAGTTTAAATGTTACGACTATTTATTTTTGCAACCTAGATATTAAAATGTAAACTACTCTGTAATTAAATATAATTTGATGTGATATTAAACCTTGGTGAGCTAGCAATACTAGGGCAGTGTTTTGTTAAAATGATTAAAAGGGGCTTCAACGCTCGTTGCCTCCTGCAATTAGGGTTCGCAATGCACAAATGACGTCAGCAGTCCCACTGTGTTGTTACGCTAGATAGTCGTCCTACCTAAAACGTCGTGGCTTGTATATTTAAATTGAGTAGTTTACATACGTTACGGCACGATTATCTATCGTCAACGTTTTTTCGTATGACCCGACTGTCTGTCGTAGTTACAATAAAAATATCTTAAAACCTTCTTTACTTCGCTTGCTTCCTCTTCGATCTTTTTGAAAAGAAATTAAAATATCGTCTTCATCAATTGTACACACTATTAACTTTTAAAACCCAGTAGAAGCGACTGAGTGACTGGTGAACAAACGACAAGACGACAATCGTTCTACGATAGAGCTTCGACGACACAATGACTTTAGAAAGTCGTGATAATAGAAATAGCTAGACACGACAGTATTTCAAAGGTAAAAAAAACATGACGACGCCTAGACCACCAATGTAACCTGATCGAAACGTCAGGCAATTTAAAGGTCTATTACGTAATTGTGCTAATTTCCGATAGCATAATTATGTGTGTTAGTACTACCACCGCTAAATACCTTCCTTGTTGGTCGTATAAATTCCTAATAAAATAAAGCTTTAAAAACTTCAGAAGCATACAAAACTAAAAAGTATTTTCATATCATAAAAAACCTCTGTCAGGTGTCACAATCAGCGCTGTAACCGCAATATCTACGACGCCAATGTTACACAGTGACCACGAGTTAAAATGCATCGAAATAACGAACAGTTTTACCTTCAAACAAGGTATTATATAGTTCGGTTCGGCGGCCGATTGGCTATCCGGTAAAAAGTGTTAGCGCAACAAAAAATGCTGTCCGCGAGTTGATATATTTTATTTATACGCCATCTGTGGATCCTACGCGATACTACCATAATATTTTGTATACTAATTATCCGTATATTAGTTAGGGCAACTATCACAGATGGCGCAATTTTAATTTGGAGTTTTTACAATATTTACTAAATTTTGATATAATTTATCCAAGCCATCAAATATACCTACATAATATAGCGAAAGGAACTTCGTTCGAACCGGGTGTCCCAACTAAACACCTCACGCGTTTTTTTATAAATGTATTTCGCACTCTTACCTTAAGATTAATTTTTATTCTTTTCAATTAGGCATTGAAATGAAGACGAGACGAGAAAAAAGAAATATTACTATTTAATATAACTTCACATTACATGAACTTATTCTATATTCTCGCGTCCGAGTACTTTATTCCTTCTCATAGAACTAATACAAAATTTTCATCAATTCCAATATTACATTGGGGAAAGTTCTTTCTTTGTCCTTGGGGACTAATGCATCCCCATGGCTGCACCCTCAAATATTTGTCAGACGCTCCACTCAAGCGAAACTAAATCAATTGTGAAACTCAGACAAAATGAAAAATGTTTTTGGTTATGTAATTGGTGTTTCTAAAACAAAACTTGTGTATATATAGTATATGTATGCGAAAAAGTAATTTAATCCTATTAATTTTATAAACGTGAAAGTTTGTGAGGATGTATGGATGTTTGTTGCTCTTTTACGCAAAAACTACTAAACCAATGAAACTTGGTATGTAGATAGTTTCAGACCTGTAATAACACATAGGCTACATTTTATCGCGATATTCTCACTCATATAATTTATCCAAGCCATCAAATATACCTACATAATATAGCGAAAGGAACTTCGTTCGAACCGGGTGTCCCAACTAAACACCTCACGCGTTTTTTTATAAATGTATTTCGCACTCTTACCTTAAGATTAATTTTTATTCTTTTCAATTAGGCATTGAAATGAAGACGAGACGAGAAAAAAGAAATATTACTATTTAATATAACTTCACATTACATGAACTTATTCTATATTCTCGCGTCCGAGTACTTTATTCCTTCTCATAGAACTAATACAAAATTTTCATCAATTCCAATATTACATTGGACAGATTAGACAAAATGAAAAATGTTTTTGGTTATGTAATTGGTGTTTCTAAAACAAAACTTGTGTATATATAGTATATGTATGCGAAAAAGTAATTTAATCCTATTAATTTTATAAACGTGAAAGTTTGTGAGGATGTATGGATGTTTGTTGCTCTTTTACGCAAAAACTACTAAACCAATGAAACTTGGTATGTAGATAGTTTCAGACCTGTAATAACACATAGGCTACATTTTATCGCGATATTCTCACTCATATAATTTATCCAAGCCATCAAATATACCTACATAATATAGCGAAAGGAACTTCGTTCGAACCGGGTGTCCCAACTAAACACCTCACGCGTTTTTTTATAAATGTATTTCGCACTCTTACCTTAAGATTAATTTTTATTCTTTTCAATTAGGCATTGAAATGAAGACGAGACGAGAAAAAAGAAATATTACTATTTAATATAACTTCACATTACATGAACTTATTCTATATTCTCGCGTCCGAGTACTTTATTCCTTCTCATAGAACTAATACAAAATTTTCATCAATTCCAATATTACATTGGGGAAAGTTCTTTCTTTGTCCTTGGGGACTAATGCATCCCCATGGCTGCACCCTCAAATATTTGTCAGACGCTCCACTCAAGCGAAACTAAATCAATTGTGAAACTCAGACAAAATGAAAAATGTTTTTGGTTATGTAATTGGTGTTTCTAAAACAAAACTTGTGTATATATAGTATATGTATGCGAAAAAGTAATTTAATCCTATTAATTTTATAAACGTGAAAGTTTGTGAGGATGTATGGATGTTTGTTGCTCTTTTACGCAAAAACTACTAAACCAATGAAACTTGGTATGTAGATAGTTTCAGACCTGTAATAACACATAGGCTACATTTTATCGCGATATTCTCACGGCATCGGAACTTACGGGGATGAAACCGCAGGGTGCAGCTAGTAATCTATAATATACTAGCAGCGCCCCGCGGTATAGAGATATAGAGGGACAGATAGACAGACAGATGGACAACGAAGTGATTCTATGAGGGTAAAACCCTTAAAAGTGTACCTATTTTAATCTCTCTGTTTCAGTAAGGAACTAAAAACAAAAGAATTAGAAAAAAAGATGTAACACAATATTCTTAAGACTTTTAAAATAAAATATATTTTTATCTTGTTTTTTGTTTACAACTTTGTGGTATCCCTGAATTGTGCCGTTGTGGGCAGTTCGTAGAAAATTAGATTGTCTGTTTAGGTATCGTGAAGTGAAAATAAATTGGTTTCCGATACACCCAAAAATTATTTTGGAGGCCCTGATGGGTGACTCTGCAAGACCTTTTTATGTGAATGTATGCGTCATGACAGGGTAGATGGATTCTCCAATCTGTCAGCCATGTTGCTTTTGCTTACTATAATTGGTAATTGTCTGAGTAGGTATTCAATACTGATTGTTTAGATAGTGAAGATGTTTCGATAACAGTAAGTACTTTACTTTTCACGTCTTTCTTCACTTTATTTTTTGCATTTTTTTTTAAGAAAAATAAAACCAGCTTCAACGAAATTGATTGTGTACAAAAATTAACTAAAAAATATCTAATGTTTTAAACTAAAACCTACCTGAAAATATGTAGAACACGGTAGTAAAACAGTTATGACACAGATACATACGGACCGAATACAGAACCTCCTTTTTTGACGTCGGTTAAAAGCAGCAAACCTAAGGATTAAATTTATACTATGTTATAGGTAGTATACAAAAGTTTGAAAAGAAAAGGATCTTATTAACAAGGTGTTAGCTTCACTTGTAACTAACTATATTGTAAACAAATCTTGTTATGCCGCGTTCCTATAATTAAGAAACGATTCGTTCTCCTTACGGACGTTAAAATATTCGTTGAAAATTGAACGAACTTTAACCGTCCTTAAGCAAAACGAATCGTTTCTTGATTATAGGAACCGGGCATTAGTGAATTTTAATCTACGTCTAATTGTCGTATCGAAATGAAACTTTGATGCATTTAGAGTTTGGATGACAATACTATAATTTGGCATCTTGGAGCTGATCTGATGATGGAGTAAAATTTTCTAGTTCAAGCAATTTCAATTCCAATTTAGAACATGCATAAAATTTACGTCTTGTAAATAAACCGAGCCAAAATCAAATTTTAAACTTTTTAAAACTAGCTTTCTTTATTTTCGCGTTGAACTATTTGATATCTTCCCACCTTATACGGGAATTGTTCTCAGCAGTTGAGCATACAAAAATATTGGAAAAGTTAACAGGAATACGAGGAGCACAAGTTGCATTCGTTCGTACTGTTGTGCAGAGGCGGAAAATCGTCAAAGTTAAATTGGAGATCACTATCGCGGAACTAGGATTTGAATCCAAGATTTTATCTTTGCCTAGATATTTATGAGAATTTTCTATACCTACTTCTACAAACTAGCGACAATAATCCTTTAAAAATATATATGCGATGTACAACAAACTGCATCTTCTTGTACTAAATCGGACTTGTATCAGCTCAACGGGTAAATAATTAAAAAAAATACGACTGCCTAGACACGAATTATATTTCAAAATGGCGTTTTGCGGTCGCGGTAATGATTTTTTTTTATAAATTTATAGGCAATAACACTTGGGGATGTAAGGATTCTAACAATACCTGATACATCTAAATCTATGCAGGTATTTAGAAGTTATGGTGGAATAAAGAAACTCACATACATATGTATATTTCCAGCTATTTTTGCCTCCGTTTTTCATAAAAGTAGTATGTGTAAAGTTAATAATTTTAAATCATACATAATTATTTTTTAATTTTTCATTCTGTTACTAAGAAAATTCATGTATGTATTTTCTTAATAACTAAAACTAAAACTAATAACTAAAAAAATATGTACAACCACACAAAAACTACTTAACCAATTGCGATGAAACTTGGTATGTAGATAGGTGGAGATCTGGATTAACACATAGAGTAGTTTTTATCCCCATATTCCCACGGCATCGGGACTTAAGCGGGTGAAACGGCGGGGCGCAACTAGTAATATACCTATATGTACGTGGGTTTTAGAGTCATACAAAATACTGTTTCACAAAGTTAAATCGAATAACTTACCTGAGGCCTTACTGTGTAGAGAGTATGTGTGTCTCTATAGAAAAGCACACTGCACGCACAACCTTCGTCTACCTTTTATTAAATCTCCTGAGCCCTCGTAGAAAGATATTTGAATTCGAATTCCATGCTTCAATTCGAATATGTTATTTAATAGTATTGAATATATTTTTGTGCATATACTTTTTATATTCAGTTTTATATAAGAATTATTCTTCAAAATAATATATTAGGGCGCTTTTCAAGAAAAAATATTATTAACATTTCATGTTTATATTTTTTATTAATATAAGGTATACGTTGTTTAACGAATTATCTAACTTAGAAATTTTAAGGTTTCATAAAAAAAAAACAGAAAATGTTTTTAATTGAACTATGTAATATCTTAAATACAAAAATTTCGTGTCACGTTTGTTTGTCCGCGATGAACTCCTAAAATAATAAACCGATTTTAATCAAATCTTACACACTGTGTGCAGTTTCGTCCAACTTGAGAGATAAGATAATTGTTTATCTCAATTTATACTCACAATTATTTTTTTTGCAAATTACTTAGCCACAACAACGCGTGGGCGGGTAGCTAGTATATTATATAGGTCAATTGAGAAACACTTTCTGTTGATATGTTCGGTTCATCTAATACCTTTAAACGAACAATTCTTGTATTTATGTATATATATCATCTGAATCTAGGAAACGGCTCCAACGATTTTGATAAAATTTTGTATACAGATACAGTTTTGCATTTTAAACTCAACTGCATAGTTGTATTTCCTGTAAAAATGCAATTTTACAAAAAACAAATATGATTTTACAAGAAGCTAACGAGCGAAGCTCGGTCTCCCAGGTATTATTAAGTAAAGAGGGTATAGAACTTAATATGAACACGCTCTTTATTGTACATAATCTCAAAGTAAACGAGAGATATCTGTGTTTCAATTTTAGCAAACCTCCTTACAAAATATTTTTTTTAATTTGATCAACATTTTTTTTACTAAAAAGAACAAATGTTTATCAAAGGAAATTGCTGCCACTTCAAGGATTCTTTAAAGAATAAAGCAATACCGTCTCCATCAAAACGTCATCGCTAGCAAAGGGGAGACAGGGGAGATAATTAACAATTAGTTAATGGAACGGCAGGAATGTTTGCAGAGTACTCGTGGTCGCTTAGAGGCAAGAGGGGCATGGAATACTTCATGTTGGTGTTGTCTTAAAATGGATTAGTTGTCGAGTGGAGCGTATTTTTCTATTACCGGGAAAACAATGCAAATATCTTAGAGAAATTGAAATTTTATGTTGAAGCATCCTTTAAACTGAAGTTGAAATAAAAGTTTTAACTTGTTATATTTCTCATTTTTACTGCTATTTTGTGAACTTTCAATTGGACTCAAATGAAAGAAAGTAAAGAAAAATATGAATTTTTTGTAAAAACTTTAGCGTACATTGTATGTGACAGCATGTATTCTGTAGTGACAGTCAATAGTTTATGTAACTTAGGTCAATAGTATCTTAGATGGAAATTCTAAAAACGACATAATTTTACAACAAAATGTAAAATGACACATTGATAATAATTACTTAGTTCACAAACATTATAATTTTTGTCTATGAATTCGGGTACTAGATGACGTGTCATTCTTGACCTGGCAACATTTGCCATTGCACTGCGTTTTACTTTATTTAATAATAATTATCAACAAATTATCGCGCATAGTACGCTGCTGTTTTGTATTTTCAGATGAACACTTAGCATACATTGAGATGATATAAAACAAACCATTTTATAGCTAGATTAGTCAGATCTACTTCTTAAAGTAAAAAAGGGAAAGTTTAAAATGTAACAAACGTGAAAAACCGTGAGATATTAGATATGACAATTACGTAAATAAAAATTGAAGTAGGTACCTAATGATTTTACACGTGCGTTTAGAAATACTTTAAGTTTATAATGTTATCACAAGCCTACTTTTACTTCTTTTTTATTTGTCAAAGTTACAATTACACGTATCTGTAGCACCATATTATAGAACTAACTTTTAAAAAGTAATTAGTCTGACTGTAAGTACTGTTAGAATTTAAAAAGAAATGTTTTTTTCAATTTGGAATGCATTTATTTTGTAGTACACCTCAATCTATTCCTACATCTCACATTTTACTGTAGCCATGATTGTTAAGCACAAGCAAAAAGAAAGTTTGTGCTCACAGGTCTAAAAAAGCCTTATAACTTATAAGGTCAATTTTAAGATAGATACATCTTGCCATAATACATGATTTTGTAGATATTCCAAAGTAGTTATTTACAACCAAGACAAACGTTCGATTTTTTTTGGTCTAAAGATCATTACATTTTATTTAAATCCCGTTTTGTAACAAGTAGTAAATGTTCCTTAGTAATAAATTTTTCGAAAATAAACAAATCTGTCGCATAGCATAATCAAATCTATACTGTTTCGCGAACATTGTTTCAGACTTAGCAGTCAACCGCTGCGGCTGCCGTCTAATTAACCCTATAGTACTCTATTACTGTACGAAATTCGAATATGGTATGTATTCTTTTAATAAATACGCAAAAGTAACTGTTGCTAAATTAACATTTTTTCTTTAAAAATATATAATAAGTTTACGGCCAGAATTGAAGTATAATTTTTACCGCCTTAGAAAGAATCACAAAGTAGATTTGGGCAATGCATTGTAAAAATATTTTGTTTTGAGCAATATTATTATTTGATAGAAAATAGTTTACATGCCTCAGGTACTGTAGTAAAAATATAGAAAAGCATCAGCTGGATGTTTTCATCTCGTAAGGGTCGTAAAAGTTGATCGTAGAAAGGGGTAACTCTTCTAGAAAGAGATAGGGTGGATCAAGTTGTAATATTAAGGTTCAACCCACACTCACAATTATAGTGCAGCTGCGACGAGCTTGTTATCAACACACTGGAGGGAATGTACGTTGACTATCCACAGCTATAGGGTACTCCTTCAGTAATTACAGTGCAGAAATTTGACACGTGTGGAACCTAGAATTAGTCTTGATACTTGTTTGAATATATTTAAAAGGTGTGGTGGTATATCTACTTCTAGTAGACTGTGGATAAGTTGAATTTTGGACAAACATACAAACTTTAAATGTATAAATTAGTTTCAGTAATGGATAGGAATTGGGATAAAAATATAAGGTTTTACTCATGGGTGTATTTCGAGGATGACCGAATAATTTAATAATAATAACTTGACATATCTTACACACAGCGGTTTGATCCCAAACTAGGCACCGCCCCTGTACTATGGTAACTAGACTGCTGATAAACATACTTATATTTTACTAAATACATACATATTATGGATAAATTACACCCAGAGATAGAACAAATGATTTATTTATTTATTTTGATTTACCAACATTTGTTTACACGGTTACAAGCAACAACAATTACAATCAAAGTAGTTTTAAACTGAGTGTAATAAATCATTACAGGTAAATACAGCATGCTATTTGAGCTAGGTACTCAAATTATTTTTAAAATTTTGTGTGATATATACATACACAATACAATAGTATATAAAATAAAAGTATACAAAACAAACTGTTAATGGCAAGAAACAGTTTACATAAACTTGTTCTTATAATATTCCAATAGTGTGGATCGAAATTTGATTACTGAGTCTGCATGGACATGTCCACAAGAGCACTAGATTCATTTGCCAACTTAGAAAGCCTTGGAATCGAAGAATTGGTGTGTTCGTGCACATCATACATTTATTTGTCTTGGGTGGGAATCGAACACACAACCTCGGCTCAGCAGTCAGGATTACTAACCACTATTCCGACAGGCCAGTCAGTCTTCACACGAATCGTGCGAATCGACCCTTTTCACATTTTTTGGAGTTTATTCTTTAAAAATCGATTTTCATATAAGACTTATGAACGGTATGAACATTTTATGAGAAGTGAAATTAATAAAAGCGTTCACTCAAAAGCGTTTTTTCCCAAAATTTTAATAACATCAAAAAGTTACAACTTGGAAGTATCTAAAGAAGTTTTCTTTTTAATTTTGAAATATCTAAGATCTAAGATACGACAGCAATATTCACAGTAGGACAGCAAGAGACCGGTAGAGTTTAACATTTTTCATTGTGTAAATTATTTATTGTTTTTAAAACAGGGTAATAAATGAAATTAGTACAGTACTGTTTTATCGCAGCTGTAATTACAGCACTGTTTTATCCTGCGCTATAATGTTATTAAGATTAAAAGTAAGTAAACTAAAATTTAGCAATGAATGCATGGATACTGAAAACAAAACAAAATCAAATTAAAGTAAGAAAATAAAAACATAAAAGACAACTTAATTAGTATGTGTTAATTCAGATAGTACATAGATTGTACATTACAATATTGACAGTTTTTTTTTTTTTTTTTTTTTTTTTCCGACACCACCACCTTACCGGAGCTAACGGTAAGGTGGTGGTGTCGGAATCGAACCGACTAAAACCACACGGTGTTCCGTCACAAGTGGGTCTATTGCAAGGGACCCGGGATACCCTAAGAAGGAAGCCTCCGGGAACCGCAATATTGACAGCTTAAAGCATTAGATGTACATATTGTAACGTTAATGCAATATCTCATGTTTATATTTGTAATTATTGTTATTGAAACTATTATTGGTAACTGTTACTTACGGGTGATATTATTTGTGAAAATAGTCTGTGGCAACACTATAAAAAAGACAGATAAGGTTTTGGCGGCAGAGTAGAAGTTTTAAAAACATAAAATTCATTTGAAACTAATATAACGTTCTTAGATTTCTGTGATGAGGAGTTGATTCTTTACTATGTGTATTTGTTGGAAGTAATTTTAAATCGGTATCATTTTCACCAACAAGATAGTTCCTGTTTACTAGTCCAGTGTCTATGAGTCTAGTGGGAGCTATTTGTTTGCGTCTGCTCCGGGAATCCTATTATCTGCACTTGTATTTCTAACATTGTGTGTATTCTCGTCGGAGTTTATCTGAAGAATATATGTTGCAGACTGAAGTGTTTCGAGAAGTCTTAGAGTAAATGAGAACAGTTTCTTGTTCTTTGAAGGAACTGAACTGATTGATATTCTCATTTAGGTAAAAGACAGAGATATTTCGTGTTCATTGGTTCGGAACTTTTACACTTCTATATTTTTTTAATGAAATTTGAAGCTGGAATGAACTATTTTGAAGGTTTAAACCTATATAAGCTTCTTCGACACGTTAGTCCTCATTTCAACAAGTTGGTCATGTACTGCCTTTGCTTCTGTATAAAAAACTAGCTTTCATTCACGGCACTGCTCATGTAAAAAATATTTTGTCTCTCCCTTGGAAACAGTATTTTTTTTTTAATGAAAAGTACGCTATGCTATTTACTGTATCCCTGACGACATATATGCAAAATTTCAAGATGATGAGTTCAGTAGTTAAGACGTGAAAGTGTAACAAACAAATAAAGCGACTGGGTTCGAACCCCAGTCAGTGCACTACCGACGTGAACCCACTCCTAACGCTAGCTTAGCTGGAGCAGTTAACAAGAATACTATTTACATGTGGCCCACGTTGCTAATATTCTTATTTATAAGAAAATAAAAACTCTTTCGTATTAGTAATATTAGATAGGATAAGAAGGTGCTTGCTATAATTTTTTTTAAAGAGTTTTTAATACAGTGCTCTTGTCGTTTCTGCGCTTGTTAAAGTAATTGCATAGTTTATATAATTTATGTTAAGCCCATCTAATGATTGGATTATTTCAATTGTAGTTTTATTATAAATCAATTGCATGAATGTTAACTATATTTAATTATATTGACATATTTTCTTAATTTAACTAAGAATCTCATCTAATCAGATCTAAACAAATTGAATGCAATTGTTGAAACATAATTGAACGTTATTGTGTTGTGTAATTGCTGCCTTTAGTTTAATTGTTGCTTAATGTTTAATTAATTGTAGTATTGTTGACTTGTTTTCTTTGGTTCAATACTCAATACTTTATTGCGTTTCACAATGTGTACTTAGGTGGTAGTGCTTAAATTAAATGAGTCACTGTGAACCCTGTCGGGTACAGCAAAGTAGGAGAGTTCAATTGGTGATGGGCATATTTATTATAATTTAATTTTAAATATTGTAAGCCTGTGTTACTGGCGAAATACGTCTTGAACAAATTATATTATATCCATCTTTTATACCGCATTTCTTGCTTTCTACAAATTTTTAAACAAAAAATCTTGTAAAACTTGAATAGTTGTCCCGAGTCTGGGTGTTCTTCGTATTCGTCGTTCGACTGTTTCTGAAGCTCCCCGCGACTAAAGCGGGAGTTGTCTTTTAAAGAGAAAAAAAACATATATGTGTTACTTAAAAAAAACATGAGTATTTTTATAAAGATATGTAGTTAAGTGAATTTTAGCATAGCTTAGAAAATATAATCCGTAATCTATGCCACGTGTAAAGAAAAATATGGACTTTGTAACTTACCCAATTGGTAAAATTTATATCCAATACAAAATAGAAATTTAAGTTTTAGTATGTTTTTATTGAGAAAAGTAATGATCAGGTATGGGGTAACCCTCTAAACGATACCTGTATGTACTTCAAAAAGTTTATCGTTAGATTGCTAATCACATGTAACACAATAAATAGATACTGGGATATCGACATTATAGACACGTAGTTTGTTTAAAACCAGCTAGAGTATCAATTTTGGAATTATTTAATATTATTCTGATTAAAACTAACCTTACTACAGCCACCCTCTTCCAATGAATAGTCAAAACAAAGGAATGACGTTCAAACCACGAAGCACAATAAGCAACCGCTGACCACAATATTGTGATAGCTCTTTACTAGAGCAGGTACCAAGAAGGATAGATCTATTTTTCTAAGGAGAGGAAATAATAAGATTATGCGACGCAACTTAGGTTTTTTACTGAAACCTTTAAAATACAATGAAGAGAAATAATCAAATGACACTTTTACATATTTAAAATATCTTGAAGCTCCGCGTGACAGCTGAGGCTACCACACACGCAGACTTCTGCAACTCGAGTCTTCCTTTTTTCTTCATTGTTCCATTTACTAGATTAATTCAAATACGAATTAAGAGCACGAAGTTGCCAGCAGACTTTCGCGCGACCAAGTAGTATTTATTCGTCCATCCATGCAGGTTGCAAGCGGGCGCGCGTAGTCCTTACAATATGTACAGAGATTTGTAGAATAACGACATCAATATACCACAATAAGTATACTAATTACTTAAGAAACAATTACGTATAATATTTAGTTTTTAAATTGACACCCTCACGCCATCAAATCTTCCAAGTAGTAGTACAGCTGGTTGTGCTGGCGCTGCTGCTGCATCAGCAGAAAGCCTTTTTAGCCGTTGTATTGTATTGTATTTCAATATAATACAACGGCGTAAATACAAATTTTTTATCAGTAACTATGTTTTTGAGCCGTTTGGGATTGTAATGCTAGGGTCATGGGGTCTGAGTGCTCATTCCGTTTATAAGGAACTAGCTAAGCGACTGGCTGCCTGTCTGGCTGGCGAATGACACTTCTTCTCGCGACCAGAAAGCAGGCCTTTTTCTTGCACAGAGAATTAGCATTGCCATTCAACGTGGCAATGCTGCCAGCCTTTTAGGAACACTGCCAGTAGGCGCCGATGCGGAGGAATTTTATAATGCTTGCATGTAAGTTTAGTTTACTTAGTTTTAATAATTTTTAATGAAGTATACAATTATAAGGTTTATATGTACAGTATTAATTAACAATATGTTAAGAAAGATTAATTATGGCACAAGTAACAACCCGACATTATACAAATATACACCCACGTAATTAATAAAATATACTTGCTCATATTTTGAATAAGTAACAATGTTCTCTCCAAAGTCATATTTCCTTTACAATGGAAGCAATTATCTGGATTATCGATAAAATACGTTTAACAATATCAATTAATACTTCGGAAATGCGGTTGACGTGAAACCATTTTAATTAACTGAGTTGGAATGTGGTTGGAATTATTTTTACACATTTAATATTCATGCACAAATGGATCCGTTTAATGTACGAATGTTTTAAAATTTTGTATTGCATAAATTATTTCGAGGGAAATAAATTGTCTGTAACTCAGTCGGTTTATTTATTATTCGACCTGTAATTAATTTTTTTATCATCAACATGATGATAATCTCAACATAATAACAGCAGGGTAGCCTGATTGGCTACCTCCTGAAAATAGACTAGAATTTCTTTTTGGGGGTATCTTAGGTATACCCAACCTTGCGGTGTGGGCAGTTTAGCCGCTGCACATGTTAAGAGAGAGGTGTGGCGGAACAATTCACTGACACGTGTTCGTCTGAAAACGTACAATCCATGTGGTTCCGAGACGGGAGCTTCCTAACCGAAGGCGAAGTATCAGCGGCCTCTTCGGTTGAGAAACCAACTAGGGTTGCGCTTACGACTGAACCAAGCAATAGCTATGCATCCTCTTGGCAACTTATAACGACGACATCTCATTCAGGATTTTAAAAGGCCAACGGGACGTGGAAGGAAAATTTCCCGTTGCCTGTCAGTGACAATGTAAGTACGCGCTGAGCACATTCTTTCTGTTCCAATGTGGAAAGCGAAAGAACACTAAATGATTCAAGTCAGGGATTTGCCCAGTGATATTCCAGCCCAAGGGTGGCTGTAGCTTTATGCTGGAATATATGCTGCCGGCGATAGCGCTCTCTTCGAAAAGCAATTTAAAACCAAAAGAACCGTCGGCACGCCGGGGAGGTTTTGAAAGACCAGTAAGTTGTTTTATTATTCTTGTTCTCATCGGCACCAATCTTTGCGTTGCTTTATTGCACCTTCAGAATAAAATAAACATTCTCTTTTAGAGATTAGATACGCGAGAACCTTTGCGAATGTTTAGATTGTTGACCACCTCAACCAACTACTCCCTGCCATTCTGACAGGGACATCACCATCTTTACACCATCGTAGTGCTTTCTAATCACTGCCTCCTATCGAGCGCATGCTGTCTCCTAATAGTCCCTGAGACTCCTTTAGATTAATAAAGTCAAACAGTTTTTTATTTCTTTTAATATTTTATCTATTTACTTCTCTTGTAGCATTGACTCACAAAGAATTATTTTTTTTTATACAATTTTTCTTCTTTTTTTAGATTATCTTTTTTTTTCTTTTTTTTTTTAAAAGACAACTCCCGCATTAGGAATTACTCCTGTGTCTCGGGGGACTTTACAAACATAGAAACAACGGACACAAAGAACACCCAGACTCAGGTGGGAATCGAACCCACGACCTATAAGCATAGCGGTCGGGGTCACTAGCCGCTAGACCAACAGGCCAGTCACTAATGTCATGTGTTCTGGTTGTACGTTACGGTATATTTTCAGCAATTGTGAATAGAATGTAATGACTATTTTTATTAAATGAAGTGGTAAGATAGCTACGTAATAATGTTTCGCGTTTCGAAAAAAACGCAAGAAATTGATTGTACCCACTCTTTTTAACACACAATTTTTAAATCATTCTCATTTTCATTTCATGGACATCGCTACTTATTAAAGAAAGAACCTTTCAAATGTTTAATTTGATTTCGTTAGATTATTTATTCATTGGGACGCATCGGAGTGTCTATAGGAATGCAACGTAGAGGTTTATTTCAATTTATTGCGTTTACGGAGGTCGGTGTTCACAGAATAACGAATTTCTCACCACTTCAGACAGTAGGTACTGGAGGTGGCATTGACATAAAGTTGTAGGTTTCTCCTAGTTTCGGATGCTTTGAATAATTGTTATTATCATATATAATGCTAAATCATAACTACAAGTCCGTCTTTTGCAATGTATTTTTGCAGGAAGTAATAATAAAATATACCCGACTCGAAAATCTCTTCAACGATTAGAAAAGAGGTGATGATCTTCGAACGGCTGAATAGATTTTCTTGAATTATATCTAAGAACACCCCCGACTAATTCACCTTTCAAACAAAAAAAAAAACAAAATCAAAATCGGTTCATCCACAGACAGACACACACACATACACACAGACACGTCAAACTTATAACACCCCGTCGTTTTTGCATCGGGGGTTAAAAAAAAAAGTAGTTGTTTAATAAAAATAAACTTTCCTTTTTACTGTGCTCATTATATTATCTTTTTGTTTTCTAGTGAGAACATTCAGAATATTTTTAAGATTGTGTTGGAATTTCAAGTAAAAAAATGGACAATTTAAAAGCTTAGACAGTTGTATTCTAAATTATACGCCAACTGCAATTTTCTTGGCAATTATAAGGATAGCTAATGCCTGAATCATTTGTATGCTACATTTTTAATGGCATGTCCAATTTTTCTCACCTCCTTTTGTAGATAGAATAACAATTCTGTTGTGGCAATATAGGAAGGTGCCAGCTTACATTCTCGTGACTGCGCCTCGCAACTTCGACAGAAAATACGTTTGCTTTGCAGTGACGGTCCATTTCATCTGGTATTTCATTAGTTTTGCCTGTGAATTTGTAGTTTTTAAGTGAATAAGTCTGATTTTAAACGGATATTTACATGATTGTACTCACACCTCAGCAGCAGAAAAATTAAACCTAAAGCCTAAAATTTAACTTTGTTGTATCATATAATAATAGTTTTAATAATATTTATTTATTATATTTTACTTAACAACTGGCTGAAATCATGATGATGATGAACTATATTTTACTAATATTTATAGTTAATAAATATTAGTAAAATATCAATTTTCCTAAAAAAAAAAGTATTGTCAGACTTTCCGTAATCAAGTAAATGCTGAAATTTAAATTCTTTTTTTTAGTTGTTGATACTGAAGTGATGTTAGATTGAAGTTGGTGAATTGGAAAACATAAAAATAAAATCTTATTTTGGCGGTCCCTTGGTCCCATCAATGTCTTTAAGTACTTATTGTCGTTGAAAAATCAACAAGAGAAGGAAGTTTAAACAATGACGATGATAATAAAATATCAGAAATAGACACAGTAAAGTCTTAACGCCACTTCAAATTTCAAAAAGCTAATAATGAATCAAACTTTTTACTATTTACGTTTGGAAACGTATGATACGATGTTAATTTCAATGATTGAAAAGCATTGCTGCTTGTATTAATCAAATCTTATAGTATCGTTCGAAATACAAATCAAAAAATGACATCTACAGCAATTTTGACCCTACAGACAGAATAGTAGTCTCACGGCCAATATTTTTACCATTACTAATATTTTGCGTTAGACTATTAATCTGTCTGTTCTAGGGTAAAATTCCACCTGTGATTTTACAAGCCGAAATGAAATACTATCATAATTTTCGTTGACCATTCAAGCGCACCAAAAGTATCCATAACTGTGATATAAGAGGCATTCAAGTCAGCTATTGAGGTGTAATCGTGTACTATATCAAACAATTTAATGCTCGCTTGAGAACTATTGGGTCAAATTATTATGGCTCCCGTGGGCTATCAACCAAACAAATAATCCTAGATTGAAACCTAAGATTCAGATTAAACCAATATCTTTCTAGCTCTATTTTTTTTTATGGTACAGGGGGCAAACGAGCACACGGGTCACCTGATGGTAAATGACTACCGCCGCCCATCGGCACCTGTAACTCGAGAGTCACAAGTGCGTTGCCGCCCTTTAAGGTGGGAGTAGGAGAAGAGGGGAAGGAGAGAAGAGTGGGAAGAGGGGAGAGGGGAAGGACGGGAATAGGGGAGAGGGAAGAGTCAGGGCCTCCGGTAACCTCACTCAGGCGGCGAAATGCAATGCAATTATTGCTTCACTGCCGGTTTTCTGTGAGGCCGTGGTACGGTGGTGGGAGCGGAGTCAAGCCGGCCCATACGTGCCGATGCATGGCTCTCCCACGTATGTAATTATTATTATTAAATATCCTATGTGCATATATGTTGAATAGTTGATTTTTTAAATCTATATACTGCTACGTAAAGTTCAAAATCGTTTCTTGTTTAATAAAGGAGGGCACATATATAGAAGTTACTACAAAATTGTGACCTTAGTAAAATTTCTGCAATGTTTTTAACAAGCTTTTATTAGCTTCACTTGTAAACTTGGAAGTAAATTTTAACCTACTTCTTACTGTCGTATAAACCTTTGTATGTATATTTAGTTTAGATCTCAATACTACTGGGTGACACTGAAAGTTTTTAGAAAATAAAAAACGGAATGATATAGTAGCCTGTTAATAATTTTATTGCTCTTCGAAGTAGTCTCCATTCCTTTCTAAGCACCGTCACATGCGAGGGAACCATTGACTGACCATTTTGTTTTATTCAAACGCAACCACGGCATCTTCAGGGTACATAAAACGAATCCCTCTAAGTGTATCTTTTATTTTTGACAATAAATAAAAGTCACAAAGTGCCAGTTTGGGACTGTGAAGAGGATCACTCATTAGCTCATCACCTTCGAAAGAAAAACATTCGATAGTCGTAATATTAGATAGTTTAAAAAAAATGGTTCACATTTAAGTGATGCATTTTTATGTTATACAAAATGGCAACATTTATGAAATGGCTGCGCGTCACGATGATGTATGAATAATTTAGCATAGATTTATAAGTCTCTAGTGATTTTAAATCTAGGCGAAGTTTTTCAGCTTTTGTCACGGGTGCCATTCTGTATAATATTAATACTTTGTGTAAAATTAACATCATTTGCGTTTGATATATCATTGCATATTCTTATCTATGTTATTTGATAAAACAAAAAACAATGTTGTACATAGTATAATATATGATGGTACATGTAACAGCGAAGAATTTATAAGTTACAAAAATAATAAGTTCGTGTGTGTGTATTTGTGTGTGCGTGTGCGTGCGCGTATGTGTGTGTGTGTGTGTGTGTGTGTGTGTGTGTGTGTGTGTGTGTGTGTGTGTGTGTGTGTGTGTGTGTGTATGTGTGTGTGTATGTGTGTGTGTATGTGTGTGTGTATGTGTGTGTGTGTGTGTGTGTGTATATATATAATACATACATATTAAGCAATGAATAACTGATGTATTAATGAAGTATCATATATTTACATAGGTACTAATAGATATACATAAATTCATTAGTTGCATTTACACTTTACGTGACATTGTTATTAAATGCCTCAGTTAATTATATGTCGTCAACTCCGAAAAGTGATATTGATACGTGGTAATTTTAGGTGTGAAATTGGATGTTTGTTACTCTTTAACACAAAAACCACAAAACCGATTGCGATGAAACTAGGTATGTAGATAGCTGGAGACCTGGATTAACACATAGGCTACTTTTTATCCCGATATTCCCACGGGATCGGGACTTACGCAGATGAAACCGCGGGGCGTTGCTAGTTAGAAAATATATGAAAAACGTAATAAGTGCCTCAAGGGTTGCCCTCGATTTCCCTGGGATCCCATCATCACATCCTGACTTGGAGACAATGGGACCAAATTGGACGTATACCGAACAACAAAATGTTTGAAATCGGTCCACAGTTGGCGGAGAAGTCGGTGAACTTACAATCGGTGAAAATATCAGTAGAACATAGAACCTCCTCATTTTTTGAAGTCGGTTAAAAATTGACATTTAGTAAAAATCAGTTATTTAGATATTACTTACAGACAAGTCAATTTTATAGATTTGTTTTTATTCTAAATAAAAGAAGACATACATAAGGTCAACGCAACTGGCCGACAACGCGTTTGTAACACAACTAGAGTCGCGAGTGTTTCTAAACTGCGACAATTGCTTACCGTCAGTATTGATTAATACAAGTAGTATTACAAAATAAATCTTTCGCACTATATTGTAAGTTAAAGTCAACTTCAAACAAGTCTTTTTAAATAGGTTACAATGTGAATATTATGAGTGTTAGAAGCTAAATTTACATTTAATGGCCAGTTTGCAACACAATAAAATAAAAAAGAAGAAAAGAAAAGAAAAGCACAAGGTAATAAAAAAAACGTAACGTAAACTCACGTAAGTTTTTATCTGATACTGACCTACGACAATTTTTTAGTAGAATATCGAAACTGATACACATACATGAGTCAGCCTGTGACCACGGCCAGTGCGACCTAGTCGAAACGTCAGGCAAATCAAAAGCAAATTTTAAATACGTGATCGCGTTAATTCCCGTCAACATAATTATAATTCACATACGTTCCAAAACCTCAGTATCTTGTTTTTATCTACGTTCAAAAAACCATCGCTGTCACCTGCCAGGACCAAATACTAGTTGTTATAAAATAAAACAAAAGGAAAACCGCCGAATTTCTTCGAGTGTAACCTTAATAACATTTTCATGTCTCATCTCTATTCCGTACGTCGAATTTCATTCGGCTAAAAGCAAAGGGAATGTAAAATTACGTGGTATCTTTATGTTATATGTTTGGGGCGACAACCTTTTCGCTTTACTGACAATAATGAGTACCTTAACCTCTCAACGTTTATCTAATACAGGGTCTGAGCGTATTCTTAGAAGTATTTTTATGTAATGCTAGCATTAGGATGTTGAACATTGACCTAAGCTCACCTTTTTTCACCGTGGGAATAGGCCGAAGTATGTGATCCTCACGTTTCGCCAAATGGTTTTAGGTTTCATGTGTTGGTAGAAAATCCTTCGACCGCCTGATTGAGGAATCGGAACCCCATGACCTTCGTCAATTTTGCAATCAATAATGGTAAGCTTTTCAAACATTTTGTGTTAAAATATAATGGCCATTAGTTACCTCGATCATCCTTTTAAAATCGCGCAATCGTTGCAAAAGTAAATAAAAATATCGCTTAGGAAATTATGTGAAGAGGTAGCATCTGGTTTTGTGATAGCTCTAAAGGAGTAATGTCTCTTTGTCATCGCGACTGCAAAACTAATTACGATTCAATGCGTCTTATTCGATATACGTTTGTATTAGATATTTTTCTACTGTCTGAAACAATAATTTACGTTCTTATTTGTTTTATTATTTTTATACTAATATAATGAGCAAACGAGCAGACAGGTCACCTGATGGTAAATTACTACCAACGCCCATGGGCACCTGCAATGGCATGGGTAGGGGAAGAGGGGGAAAGGGAAGGGTTAGGGCCTCCAGTAACCTCACTCACGCGGCTAAAAGTAATGTAAGCATTACTCCACTGCCGGTTTTTTGTGAGGCCGTGGTATCTGTCCGGTCGACCCGGTCCATACGTGCCGAAGCATGGCTATCTCACAAACTGAATTAAAATTAATATGTAATTACGTCAATGAGTCTAAGTCAATTATGTCTATGTAAATGTTGGATTTAGTTTGATACTAAAAACCAGATTTTTTTTGTGTTAACCGCTTACAAATTCTAGTATTAAAGAGTTAATCTTAAAAAAACTTTTTGCCTCGCAAAACCAATCTGTGGAAGAGGGGGAGAGGGGGAAAGAGCGGGAAGAGAGTAAGTATTGTTAAAATCTTTCCCACGGGAACTGTACATTTTCTGGGATAAAAAGTAGTCTAGGTGCTATTCTATACTAAAATTTTATTTATTTATTTAAATATATGGCATCTTTGTTTAATGAAATATTCAAGTTTACAGTATTGTTGCATATTACGAATTACCTCTGTAGGCTTGCCCCAGGAATTGCCTCTAAGTCCATACCTCTTTCTGTTGGTAATTGATGCTCTGACATAGGACATACAGGAAGAGGCACCTTGGTGCATGCTATTTGCAGACGACATTGTATTGGTCGGTGAAAAAGGCTGCGAGGACCAGAGCAGACTAGAAAAATGGGAATACAGACTGGAGAATGTTGGCTTGAAAATCAGCAGAACCAAAATTGAATACATTTTCTGCGATTTCGGCAGTATCTTTAGTCTTGAAACAATTTCGATTGATGGAACAGCGATTTCAGTCTGCTCCAACCTCAAGTACCTCGATTCCCTTCTTCAAAGCGATGGTGAATGTGATGGACATGTGATGCGGAGGGATGAGCAAAATGTGGTGAAAAGAGTTTTATGTATGGATGTTGACGGGTACAAGAGAAGAGGACGACCAAAGAAAAGATGAATGGACCGTGTGAAAGAAAATATGGCTAGAAAGGGAGTAAGCATTGAAATGACGAACGATAGACTAGAATGGAAGAATAAAACATATTGCATCGACCCCAAATAAATTGGGACAAAGGTAGGCAGATGATGATGATGATGACAGTATTGTTGCATAATGCTGCAATCAATTTACATTTAAGTCTCCAATGGCAGAGTGTATTTAGAGAAAACCAAGTAGATGTACCGTGTGAACATGTTTTTGTAATAAAGAAAATAAATAACGTATTCACATCCTGGATACATGATCAAATCAGCTCCAAGATAATAAATTACAGTACCCACCATGGGCGTACCCAGCTTTTAGTTCAGGAGGGCAAAGTTTGTTTTTGTCATTCAGTGGGGTGGCAAAAATTGATTTTGTCGGTGCAGGGGGGGGGGGGAGGCAAACCAGACACTTTACACAAAATTATCTTAGTACTACGTAAGCTTGCTAAAGCCAGGGAGGGGCAGCTACCCTCCCCTGCTCCCCCCTCCCCCTACCTTAGCCTTAATTAGTACCGACGCCATGGCGTTGGAGGTAAGACCTGCCGTATAAAGGTCCCTGCGTCTCGGGACCTTAGTTTGGGTAACGTGATGCAGGTATACCGACCCTGCTTTTATAATGATTGCGTTGGTGGGGTGGGGGCAGTATAAACAAATACGTAGCTGTAAAGGAGAGGGCCTGCCCCTCCACCTCCACCCATGGTACATACTATCATCCGAACGACATATACATTCAACGTTTTATTTCGATGCGACACTTGAAAAAGGTTAAAATTGACTTCCAAGATTTGATGACGTTATTAGTTTGTTACTTACAAGTGTAGAAAATGAAAGTGTGTCAGAAACAATATGAAACTCAAAACAAAATGAAATAAAAAAAATGTCAATAATATACATCATGCGTGTCACTACAAAAGTACCCGTTTTATCAATCAGTATGAAAGTATGCAAAACTTTTTCTATTCTTGGAGTTTAAATGACTTTTGCGCCTTTTCCGACGAAATTCGTCACGAGAGTCAAGCTCATAAAAACTCAACAACGGAAGAGCGAACACGACGAAACATGCATTTCAACAAAGAACAGTCTGTTAATTAAAGTCATTTTTCAAAGACATTTCTATTATACCAAAACTGAGAGAGTATTTGTATGCGCAACGAGATACTGGACAGGACGCGGGTGTTCAAGATTTACGACCTTTGCAGGACAGTCCCGGACAGCGGACAGCGTTCGGACAAGTCCAGGAAGATTAATTGCATACCCCACTATTCGGCCACTGTTGATTTTTAATCCGCATTCGTAAAATTCCCATTCGTAATATGAGTTTAAATTTCGAATTGTTTTGCCATTGTTACAAATACTTTATTTTTTATAAATAAAATTATGAAAAAGATGTGAAAGGATATTGTAATGTCTTTTATGACTTTTTTATTTACTTTTCAACTAAGATTTTACCTTTGTCATTGAGACATTAACCTAGATCTACTTCTATTATCTATTATAACTATACTTTTTGTTATGTATTACGTTGACCGGTTTTGAGCCTCCAATTTGTAGATCGCGAATCTTTAGAGTGAAGATCCAAGTAAAGCAAGGTGCATTTCAAAACTTAAAATTGATCTAACTGAAAAATATTCGGGCCCACTAAATTTGATTAAAACAAAGATATTTATATTCTATACATTCCATTAATATTTGTACTTAACTAATAGTTTAACCGGACTCTGTTTACTTTGTGCCACTTTATAAAGCCGAGAAATTTACTTGACTTATGCAGTTCGTCCTTAGGATCCAAGATTTGTGTACGACAAACCGTGCCTTAGGCAAGATTAATTCGCCCATTTACCATAAACACTGTCCGTACCAGCTGATTTTTAAATCCAACTGTTTTGCATAATGTCGTCCAAGTCTTTTTAAACCAGGAACGCAAATTCAAAAATATATTCCATTTTCTATTTTTATCGTATCATAGCGGTTGAGGTTTGTCTATGTTGATTTGTTTTACGCGTTTTTTTTCGCGTTTGTGAGGCTCCTCTGCCTATGAGTAAATATTTTGTTTTATTATTTTGTATCTGGGAATATTTTTCGTACATATGTATTACACAGCTCTGTCTAGACCTAAACTAAACAAAGTTTGTACTGTGTGTACTAGAACACGAATAAACATTCTTATATGTTTTTGAAGTGAAAACTTCTTTAGCGGCGTTGTTCACTTTTTGGGATGGGTAAAAATGTTAAACTCGCGTCAGGACACGTGACCCAATCGAAAATTCGTAAGATGGAGCCGAGTTTCTTATATTTAAAAAAATATAACATTCGAAATTCAAACATTTATGAGCGGCCAGGAGCGCAGAACTTCCAGTGTACCAGTGTGTATGTATACACTTAGATATGTTATTACCTACTTTTTACTTTTAACCTAATTATATATATACAGATGTGTGTGTATGTATATGCAAATACATTGTGAAGTTATGTTTTCACTTCTGACGTGCAGTCCTACGACTGACTGTTTTTTTTGTTGTAAATACGTACATATTGTGGCGACTTTCACGTACAACAAAAATATACTTCAACGTCATCAGACGAGCTGAACTACGTAGTAACTACTGATTCTGAATCGCGCTATGAAAGTTCTCGCCCTGAATTTTTTTTTTTTTAAATACAACTCCCGCATTAGGAATGACTCCTGTGTCGCGGGGAACTTTACAAACATACAAATAACGGACACAAAGAACACCCAGACTTGGGTGGGAATCGAACCCACGACCTATGGCGTAGCAGTCAGGGCCACTAATCACTAGGCCAACAGGTCAAATTATATACATGTATACAACTTCCCAAGATCAACCGAAGGGCCGCGGTCCGCAGGCATGATCACCTGGTAGGAGGATCCTCTCTTTGTGTTAGAGTGACACAACGTTCGTTCCGCCATATTATATTATAGTTCGGATATAATATATCGCAATACCCAAACCTATAGATTCAAAAAGATATGTAAATAGACGTATGTTGAATTATTGTAGTTATTGAGAATCGTACCCACGACATTTTTATTTTTTTATTTTATTTAAAAACTTTATGCACAATGTGTACAGAGGCTGACTTAATGCCAAAGGCATTCTCTGCCAGTCTACCTTAGGGTGATGTAGAAATGAATGAAGTAGGTGCATTAAAATGTATAAGAATGAGTGAAATAAGGAAAAAAGGCAAATAAATTAATATATACTTAGATACATACATACAGGAAGATTTAAATATAAGTATTTATATCATAAATACATAATTTATATTTCTACTGTTCTGATGACTACGTCAATTTACGGAAGAGGAGAGCACGAACCTTTGCTTTAAATGATAGGCGACTAGGTGCCATCCTGATTTCCTGCGGCAAGGCGTTCCACGACATCTGACCTTGTAGTCAAATTCTCATCGCCGTGCCACATACATACGTACTCTTACATGTAGATAGAGTTACACTTAGAATTCCTAAATATTTTATCTGACGTTTTCTCTAAATTGGTAAAAACCGCAAGAAAATCCGTTCAGTAGTTTTTGAGTTTATGGCGAACAGACAGACAGACACGGCGGGGGACTTTGTTTTATAATGTGTAGTGATATAGTTAAAAATTAATTACATCCTTGAACTATCCTTACAAAGGTGGTCTAAAAGAGATCGTCATCAATAACAATTGTACCGCCATTTGTAATGCGTCATAAAAGCTGTAAACGAAGGTTTGTATTCTCCCTATAAACAATGCAAAATGAAGGTAAAAAATCATACGGAAAAACAAAACACAACCACAATTTAAAGTTCTCATGAAAGATTTGCTAAATAAAACTCTTCATGGACATTGAAATTGAAATTGAAAACCTCTACAGTAAAATTTGGATTCAAAGAAAAACTTTATGAACTTAAAAAATCTGTTTATATCCCCAAACACGAAAAACGTTATTAGACGTTGAGCCGGAAGTAAATATCTTTAAACGTTCTTTTAATAAAAAACTTTCGTACAGCAAACTCCGTGACCTTTTGCCGTTAACCATCCACACTGCCTTGAATCACGACAACTGTCAGTTAGTGAAAAGTTTATGGTACCTCTTCGATAGTCTATATAAATACCTATAGATAAATATCTGACATTTCGTGTCCATAAATACAAAATAATGTTGCAAACTTTATGGAGTATTAGGCTTTTTATGTCATTTTTTCCAAAATGGCCGCTGAATTTGTTTAGCTGTAAACTTTGGCAATTAAAGGGTTATTTATTGATGTTCCTGTTGAAATGGCTACAGTACGGTGTTTGCATTTTAGAACTTTTTAAGGGCTTTTATTTCAACATGGTCACGCTTTTTACGTTTACAGCTAATAATAACTATGTTATAGGTATATTCTGTACTAGCAACCCGCTCCGGCTTCGCACGGGTAGCAGAGATCTTCAACAATCATCATCATATTTCAAAAAATTTACACAAAACGTTAACAAAAAAAAAAAATTATACACCTAAACCTTCCTCATTGATCACTCTGTCTATTGGTGAAACCCGCATGAAAAACCGTTCACTAGTTTTTCAGTTTATCGCGAACAGACAGACAGACGCGGCAGGATATATATATTATCGCTATTTAGTCCCAAGTTAAACATTTAATATGTCATCACATCTAATATGAGAAACACAATATTACCTTCGTTTTTGGTTCAGGGACAGGGACAGAGAGAGAGAGAGAGAACTGAACTCGTGACCGTCACTCTAATAATACATATATAGATCCACTAGAGCTCTTTATTAATTAATGTCACCAACCTGTTAATGTGACGTTTTAAGTTTGTCGTTTCGTTTAAGTTTTCACTTCTGTCGGCAGTCCCATGACTTCTTTTTTTTTTTTCAAAGTCGCGTATTTTCAGGGAATACAACTTCTTAAATAAATAAAATTAAAAACAAAACCTTATCTAAACCAGACTAGAACCAGATCCATACCCTTAGAGTCGTTACCGAGATTTAGGAAATAAATCTAATTACATAAATATTATTATACAAGAACTGCTCGTTGAAAATTATTAGATAGATATGCACCAGAATATGAAAAAGGTTTTTTTTCTCGAACTAGTGTCAAAAAAGGTATGTATATGAATTTTCTTTAACGAATCCTTAAATCTAAGTTTAATATTATTCTTACCTAAATTACACACTAATTACACCACTTTACTACTACACCTACTAATGCATCTACCTTATTATTATTATAAAATCTATTATTAAACATTTTATCAGTCAATTCAGCAAAATTTATGAATGTGAAAAATTGAATTAGGTGACCGCATTGTCGAGGTACCGGTTATTTTAACATTTTATACGTGTTTGTGTGTTTATGTAAGCAGCTATTGTAGTTTAAATCTTGTAATATCATGACTTGAAAATGATTCGTTTACCGGTTTGGAGTTTGGTACCTAAATTGAGACCACGAAATATAAAACCATCACAAATATTATTAAAGACTCAAGCCGTACTCAATTATTAGACGTCGTTAAAACTCGTTTCCACTATCGCTTTAA
This sequence comes from Euplagia quadripunctaria, assembly GCA_963859945.1. Taxonomy (NCBI): domain Eukaryota; kingdom Metazoa; phylum Arthropoda; class Insecta; order Lepidoptera; family Erebidae; genus Euplagia; species Euplagia quadripunctaria. The sequence continues at coordinate 20,101,299 of OY982569.1, read as the reverse complement.
GGTAAACTGTTACAACATTTAAGGTCTTTAATTAAAAAAGTGTCTCAACTGCTATTAAAATAAGTCATGATATAGCCTATTTAATAATAGGTATTTTTTATCTGTGTTAATGATATTACTTGGTTTTGGTTTTTTTAAAAGACAACTCCCGCATTAGGAATTACTCCTGTGTCGCGGGGGACTTTACAAACATACGAACAACGGACACAAAGAACACCCAGACTCAGGTGGGAATTGAAACCAGACCTATGGCATAGCAGTCAGGGTCACTATCCACTAGGCCAACGAACTACCGATTTTCAAATTTCAAATGTGAAAGAAGGATTGACTCATGACTAAATATCGCTAAGTTATTAACTTTTATGTCGTGCTGTAATTTAAGAAGTGGAGAAATTTATGAAAACAAACAGTGGAAAATGCATTTGTACGTTAGAACCTCTATTCATTTTATTGTATTCATAGAAAGGTGGACGGTTAACTACTAAATATCTACGGGGAGTGACTGCGGCATTCCAAATTGAGTTTCGATGCGAATTTGTGGCCGCGTGGGGATGAATTTTGATCTAAAACTTCTGAATAGTGGTCGGATCACACTCCTTTGGCATCGTAAATTGTGTGGAAAGCTGCAGACTCATTGTTCGGAATAAGCTTTTTTTTAAATTGATAAATTGAAATGTAGGGACGTAGACCGAGTAGACTAAATTATATGTAACCAGCAACCCGCCCTTGCTTCGCACGGGTAGCAGAGACATCTTTAACGATCATCAACATATTTCAACCATTTTACACAAAACCTTAACAAATTATACACCTAAACCTTCCTTATGAACCACTCTGTCTATTAGTGAAAACCGTATGAAAATCCAATCAGTACTTTTTCAGTTTATTGCGAACAGACAGACAAACGCGGCAGGGGACTTTGTTTTATAATATGTAGTGATATTATTTAAGTACTTACATTACATTAACTTTTTTTTGGTGCATGAATAAGGCATGCTCATTAACTTATATTTTTTTAACCGACTTCAAAAAAGGAGGAGGTTCTCAATTCGACTGTTTGTTTTTTTTTTATGTTTGTTACCTCAGAACTTTCGACTGGGTGAACCGATTTTGATGATTCTTTATATGTTTATATATTTCTTTTTTATTTGAAAGCTGGTGCTTCCCGTGTGGTCCCATTTCAATTTGGTCCAGTTCTGACAATGGCATCCATGAGAAAACCATATATAAGTCTTTTATGGAATAGTTTTTTTTGTTGAAATCTGTTTTTTTTGAAAGAATTATTTATATTATAGGATTCAAACGAGCAGACGGGTCACCTGATGGTAAGTGACTACCGTCGCCCATGGAGATTTGCAACTCAAGAGTCACAAGTGCGTTGCTGGCTTTTGAGTACGCTCTTTTCTCGAAGGTTTAAAGGTCGTTTCATGACAATTTGTTCCACAGATTGGTTATACGAGGCAAAAAGTTTCGTGGGAACTGCACAGTGGTGGTATTCCAACTATCCAAGTGATGTGGATGATAGTTTTTTCGCGTTGAACGATGGCGAAACGCTGCGACCGGTATAAGTCCGAACAATTCCTCGGAGCACTTCCCATGATACAATCGGTAGAGAATATAGAGGAAAGCTACATCTCTACGCAACGCCAAGGGATCGAGCCGACCTGAAATATCCTGGCAATCGACGATTCGAGTCACTCTCTGTTGAATGCGATCCAGAGAGAGAAGCTGGTACTGGGGTGCGCCTGCATAAAGTCGACAACAGTATTGCATATGCGGCCGAACCTGGGCCTTACCTATATAATACAACTGTTTGTAGGCGATGGGCTAGAGTGAAATACTGTCTGTTCCGCATACCAAGCTTCTTCGAGGCTAATTTGGGCCTTACCCTCTAAGTGACCATGAAACTGGACTTCGCTCGATATATCGACGCCAAGGATTCCGATACTGGCTGTGGCAGTTATGGAAGTGCTCTCAAAGCGAGATGATATGACAAACGGTATCTTTAGATAAAGTATTTATTTGACAAAAAAGGATGTCGTCCCTCGTTGTCTGCTAGGGTGTAAACACTAAAATAAAATTTCCTTCTTCATATACAACCGACACTCAGTGTATTTTCCAAATAAACTTACATAAACCACTCTAATAAATAAACATTTCCAAAGTTCAATCTTTCGCAGCTCCATTGAAATGGTCTGTATTTCACACGTTCAACTCCTTTTTTATACCACACTGCTACGATGATTAATGTCAAATCACAAACTTCAAGTCCTTGTTGCTAGTCTTATTTCGATCAATCTGTTTGCTTGACACGTCAAAAATGCTTGATGGTTTTTCCTTGCTTCACGCCGCAATGAGGCGACAGATCAATGCTGTTTTTACCCAACTGTGGAATTGCAAATAAGGGTTATGTTTCTGAACATAACATCTATCAGGGGCTGTTTATAATCTCGGAGCTTCACAAGCCAACCTTCATAATATTAGCACCATAATATATCTTAAATACGAAGATTTTGAACAAGCTTCATTTTATTTTATTTTGGCCTAAAATTGCCCTGGTAGTTTATATTGATGCTACCTATAATAGAGAATGCTTGCCTAAAACACGTTTTGAAACTAAAAATAGAAAGATTCCTGACATTATTTCAGTTTTTCAACTGTACGTGTTATTGTCTTCACTACTTCTTCTATCAAAACAAAGCCATTTAACTTATTTAAACTTGAAACTTTAATTTCACACTTAAAATTTAGATAAATATTATGTATGTATATGAAATAGATTTAAAGTTATTAGATAGTGCATTTGCGCGGTGTGCTGGGTTCGGAGTGACTGCGCGATTTGCGGCGCGCACCAAATTGAGTTTGATACGAATTCTCCGGGCGTCTGCTGTCGGGTGATTGTTAGACTACTAACAGTTCTCGAATACTCCGTAAAATTCCATAAACTTTTCTAAAATAATTGTCTAAAACTAATACCCCCATTATGATAGTCGATTTTTGCCAAACCTATCAATGGAGCTCTAGGTACTACTAAGTACCATTCTATGCTCGATAAATTTCTAGCTACAGCTTTCTTTTGAGAATACTAGAGCTAAGGTTTGACAGAATCTACTGTACTCTACCTCCTTCAAACTTCTAAGATCAGAGGCGAATAATCTTTATAAGATTACATACAATTGTTGACATATATCATAGGGTTGAGAAGGCTGAGAAGATGTCAGTAGCTACAAATTCGTATGTGAGTGCAATATGACAAAGTATAATCTGATCCCGTAAAGACAATATGGTATCAGAGTATAGATTCGTACCCAAGACCTCATAATCACACTTAAACAAGTGGAATATTGTCATAAGATTATTGTCGCAATTCTGGTTAGGATATATTGGTGCTGGTATAATCCGTTTTTAATTAAAAAACCCTTGGAGCATACATCGATACGGCTTTACGCATGTACAATATATGGATATAGAATCAAGACTTAGGCCACATAAAGGTAATCGATATCGGTACTAAAATCGATTCTAATTTCGACATGAATTACATATTATTGTAAAAGCATAAAGGCATCAATAGGAACTAAAAACACGACTAAAAACTCATAGATCGAGAAACTAAACGTTAGTAGTAACAGTGTGAAAGTGAAATTGAAGGGCTGTTACACCATGACTGGCGTTAAGTTGGAATCTAGGCGATGCCTATATGCAGGGGAATTCTAAACGCAAACTGGGGAGAATGCTTTGGTTTTAAATTCCTACGGTGAATAAGTCGGTGAGTGTTTTAATGGATTACTGGAATTTTGAAAAACAGTGCAAGCTGTTGTATAAGCCTGGGGCTTGATATTTTAAATTGTAAATTTACAAAATTTAGACAAACGCAAAATATAATGCTCATTTATTATATTTTTAAGAGACCTACAATATTCAGAGTGATTTTAATATTTTTAGCTACGGTTACAGTATTGCAAATTCTTTAAATGCAAGGGATCAACGACGGATATAGAAGTAGAATGTTCAGCCCCATGGGTATTTTTTAGTTAAATAAATATTATAACGTATCATGGCTCATCATGTCGTGACATATATGCCATTAATTTCCCCTATCTTCCTTGAGGTACTGAATGCTTTTTTACTATATTTTATTGTATACTAGAGAATATACGGCAAAAAATATAACAATAAATTTAATTACTTACTTGGGTTTGTTGATGATGTGAAATTTATCTACCACAAGGTTATTTGTGATAGGGTTAAGGAAGGTATTTTGGTGATGTGAGTAATTTACGTGGGAGAGCCATGCTTCGGCACGTATGGGCCGGCTCGACTCCGCTCGATACCACGACCTCACAGAAAACCGGCAGTGAAGCAATGCTTGCATTGCATTTCACCGCGTGAGTGAAGTTACCGGAGGCCCTAACCCTTTCCTCTCCCCTATTCCCGTCCTTCCCCTCCCCCCTCTCCCCTCTTCTCACTCTTCCCCTCCTCCCCCTCTACTCTCTCTTCCCCCATCCCCCTCTTCTCCTACTCCCATCTTAAAGGGCGGCAACACACTTGTGACTCTTGAGTTACAGGTGCCCATGGGCGGCGGTAGTCATTTACCATCAGGTGACCCGTCTGTTCGTTTGCCTCCTATGCTATAAAAAATAAAATAATAATAATTTAGTTATATCTCTATCTTCTATATTCTTTAGGAAGAATACCACACAGATATCTATATAAACACATGCAACAAACAGCGCTAGTACATGAGTTGACAGGCATAAATTACGCACTGCAGTACACCCTTCCTGCGTTTAGTAAACAAACGTTTTTCTTAATATCACCTAATTACATATATATCACCAATATACCTTTCTTTACCATATATTTTATTAACACTGGTTTATCCAGAATTGGTATAAATACTTACGAATCACAAATACTAGTTCGCCTTCAACACTCAGTGATTCACAAAGTCATAAGCACATTAGGTATGTGAAGAAATAAACAATACTACCTACTCTTTATACTTGTAATTTGGGTATAGTAAAAAATACCTTTAAAATTGCCACTTGAAACCAATAAAATCTGCAACGTGATACCAAATAAAAAATCATCACGAACAAGTGAAAATAAGCCGTACCGTAGCATACGGCACTCGTGTATGTAATCTGATAACTTGGCCGACTCTCGACGATAGCCCGACGGCCAGATTGCACTGGCGCAATGTCCAGAGCTTCCAATTTACCCTGAAGCACCACATCACAGCACTGGTGTACTTTTTATGTTATCTCCACTTTTATACCACATCTGGTTTGGGAGTTAAGCCGAGGTACGAAAATTTATTTGTGCTGTCAATTTATTATCTTAGTTAGTCTTAGAGATTATCTTGTGTTTAGAGATAAGTTAGTTAGTAGAGGCTAGTAAAGCTGGAAATAATTTTTTAACGACTCCGTTATCTCACTGAAAGATTGCCTGTTTTGACAACGATTTGCTTTTTAAAGATTCTAGCAAGCGGAATCAGCGAGTGATATGTTTCGAGGTGTAATTTTATCACGGCTGCTTATTTGTGTATCAATTTAAGCTATTGATTGTCAGATTTGCATATAAGAACTCCTAAATCAAATAATCCTAGCTAGTTTTATAACTAGGTTTTCCTTAGTTAATTTATTGATTTCATGCATGCATTGTTCATGTTTGAACTCAAGCCCGCGACTTCGTCTAAGTAAAATCTCTTCCTCACAAAGTTTCATCCCCTATTTCACGCCTTTTAAGTTGTATTTTTTCCGACAAAAGATAGCCTTGTCCTTCTTTTTTTCTTTTTCTTGGTTTCGTCTGCCTTTATACTAAAATTCATCAAACTTGGTTGAGTGATTTAGGCGTGGTTGTAACAAGCAGATGGACAGACAGAGTTACTTTCGCATATATTTAATATTGGTATAGGTTGCCGTAGGTAAAATACATTAATTCCTAAGATGGAAAACGGTCACCTTGGCCGTTGCCATCTAAAAAAAAGGATCACGCGTGCTATGTCATTCTTGTAAAAAGTTGTGATGCCCTTTTTGAAGAATTTATTACTGTATTCACTGATTAAGCCTCTTTGAGAAAATTATATTTAACACAAATATAGAATATTGAGAATATAACCTATCCTATCCTATATATATATATGTATTGTATATATATTGACTGGCCTGTTGGTCTAGTGGTTAGTGACCCTGACCGCTATACTTATAGGTCGTGGGTTCGATTCCCACCTGAGTCTGGGTGTTCTTTGTGTCCGTTGTTTCTATGTTTGTAAAGTCCCCCGCGACACAGGAGTAATTCCTAATGCGGGAGTTGTCTTGTTTTAAATTAAAAAAAAATATATTTAAATCTTAACAAAAAATGAAATTTGAAGTTGAAACATAAGTAACACAATATCTAACCACGTCCAAGGTTCATTTTATTTATTTGAGACAGCTGACGATCAACACAGACAGAGTGTTCCAGACCACGATAAAACTGACGTAAATAGTTACAACTCAAAAAAGTTTGATGAGAATAACAAAAGTTACAGAATTCGTTTTAGTATGTCTGTGTCACAGACAATTGACATATTAAGTAGAGACTGAAATTTGTTCTTTTGTTCACTAGTAACGACTTTTACAATTAATTTGTCAGGCTGTCTTGTTCTACACACAGGTTTTTTTACTACAAAATAAGTTCATACACCTCCGTTGAAAGTCGTGACTTGAAAAACATGATGTAGCTTTTCGTTCAGCTCAAGATAATTAAGTATTCAAATCCCAAACATGCGTTATGTATTTTTAAAAACATAACGTTCGAAATTCAAATATTATTGAATATAGGAAGTGTATGCAAAATCCAGAACACGCATTTTCTATTTTGAAATGTAAAAAGAATATTATCAGTATCATTGAAATATATATTATGTAGATTCCTCGTATCAAATTATCGTTACACCGCGATACGCTCAAGTAAACGTAATCTGTGGTTGACGGGACTGTGCCTCTCTAACTTACACTGACAATACAGTAATCTACATCTTTTAATAAGATTATACAGACTCTGTACTAGTAGCCAGTTTCAATATTAGGTAACCTTACAAGTTGTTCCTTCATCACATTTAAATTCCAAAGGCGGGGTTCTGTGTTCCATATTTGAAACAACTGTCAAGAAACTTTTTAAAATTGCGATCTATGCCGTGCGGTCTATATGCTCTGTAATAATATTATAAATGCACAAAGTCAAAGTGGAGACAAAAGCAACGTGAAAATATGTAGCAATTGTTCGCTTGTACAATGCCCGCTTACATCCAGTCGACGTGGTTTGAATGGCGCAGTATAGCATTAAACTTACATATTAAATGTTTATTTTGCTTACTGTAGCTCTGCATTTATATCAAACCGAGAATTTCATAATACAGAACATAGTAACAACATCCTTGATTTTGCATATGGTAATGATAATTTGCGTAGGTACCTATTTAAAACTTATTAATGAAAGGATGAAATCATATTTAACCGACTCCACTATTAATCGGTTACACATAAGGATGTGTAACCGATTAATAGTGGAGTCGTCTGAAAAAAAAAATTGTAATTATGTATTTAAACGGGAATTAACGTTAATTCCCGTTAAATAAATAATTATATCACGGAACGCGAAAGTTTAAAAGTTAGTAAAAATATTTTCTTTTCTATATTTTCTAATATTTTGAACTAAATGAGGGCCTCGTGGCTAAGTGGTAATCGAGTGTGTTACTAAATTACGAGGTTAAGGAATACTAGCTCGGTCAGTCCTAGGATGAGTGGCCATTCTTAACACTTAGCCCCCTCCGTGCCACGGAGAGCACGTTAAGCCGTTCGGTCCCGGTTGCGATACGAACATCTGTGGCATTCGTTATGGGTAGCTGGAGCCCTAAAAAGTCCGACAACCTGGTCTAACTACAGAACTTCAATATCGCTTACTACTTGGGTTGTGGAGGTCTGATGGCAGTCGCTTCACGTAAAATATCAAAGCTCGGCCCTATCGTAGTTAGACTGAAATCCGACCCCAACTTAGTTGGGAAAAGGCGCGGAGGATGATGAACGTTAATTAAAAAATATACGTATATTAGTTTTACATGACTAAAATTGGTTAAGTAATTATTACATACACTCACGCACGTACCCCTAATGGGCTAGGCAGCGGCGTATTACACACACACATTTTACCAACTACAATTTGGTGCCAATCACGTAATGGACCCAAGGTGTTGCCATCAACCGTCAAGTTATTGGTTTTATTTGTATTCCTTTTTTATGTTATAGGGGGGAAGAGGGGGAGAGGAGGGGAGGGGGGAGGGGGAAGGGTTTGGGCCTCCGGTAACCTCACTCACTCGGCGAAAAGCAATCTAATCATTGCTTCACTGCGTTGGCAGTGCGGCACTATCACTCCAGTCGAGCCGGCCCATATGTGCCGAGGCATGGCTCTCCCACTGTTGCACACTGTGCACCTTATTCCTCACACTGCTAATAAAAACTCTTTCTATATTTTCTAGAAAGGCTGATACTTCTAGATTTTATAGGATTATAGGATAAACATCGATTGCCAGGACATTTCAGATCGGCTGGACCACTTGGCGTTGCGTAGAGATGTAGCTTCACTTTGTTCGGGCTTATACCGGTCGGCCGCAGCATTCCGCTATCATTCAATGCGACAAAACCTTCATCCCCATCACTTGGATAATTGGCAATCCACCACTGCGCGGTTCTCCAGAACCTTTTTGCCTCCCACAACCAATCTGTGGAACAAATTGTCGCCTGCGGTATTTCCAAACTGATACGACCTTCAAACTTTCAAGAAAAGAGCGTGCTCCTACCTCAAAGGCTGTCAACGCACTTGTGATTCTTGAGTTGCAGGTGTCCATGGGCGGCGATAGTCACTTACCATCCGGTTATCCGTCTGCTCGTTTGCCCCAAATACCATAAAAAGTAGGCTATTATAACTGCTTACTACTTGGCACATTACCTTTCCTTCTTTACCACCTTAGTGATAAAATAAAAATAACACAGATATCTAAGTATCGTCCATATGACTCTGAATGATCAACAAACGTATTTCTGTGTTCGTGTATCTGATTAAAAAATATTTTTTGTACTAAGAGAAAAAATCTATCATTATCGTTGTAGTTTAAAACAGTTTTTTTCTCTTTTTTCTTTAATTTTTTTTGGATTGCGCGCCGAATGTTGTGGGTTCAAATCCCACACTGGACAAAAATTTGTGTGATCCACAAATAGTTGTCCCGAGTCTGGGTGTTCTTTGTGTCCGTTGTTTGAATGTTTATGAAACCCCCCGCGACACAGGAATATTCCTAATGCGGGAGTTGTCTTTTAAAGAAAAAAGAGAAAAAAAAAGTTATATATATATATATTACTAAAAGTATTTTTAGAAACAATAATAAAATGTAAGAATATGATATTTACTACTGATATAATTGTAACCTTGAGGTGGTTTTTATACGTATCATCATTTTTCATAAATCAGAGGACTGTCTAATGGTCTCATTAGATGTCTAGCCAGTTTTTTCTATATACTCGTAGTTGCAAAGAATATTAGGCCTCGCTTGTATTACGTATTTTTAACATGGCAACTTTGAAATATATTTAAGTACATATATATGTATGTGTATCTCTATTTTGAGCTAGTCGTTTTGATTAAGTATTGAATAAGCTGTTATCTGATACGTAATCAAAATTTAAGATTATTCATAACTACTTTTGCCAGTAGCCTTGCTCGCGTTATTATATAATTATATTATCGTTAGTATAGTACCTATACATCAGGAAAAGCACCTTTTTTAGGGTTCCGTGTCTCAAAAGGAAAAAAAGAAACCCTTATAGGATCATTTTGGTGTCCGTCTGTCTGTCTGTCCGTCAAGATGCTTTTTCTCAGGAACCCATGAAGGCATCAAGTTGAAATTAACATCAAATACTTAGGTATGTCTGCAGTAGTATTTTTAGAACTGCAAAGTTAAGATAATCATTCGGAAAAAAGGGATACAAATCTCTAAGAATAGATTCCCGAGGTGGACGTACTATCTATATACAAGTTTTTTTTAACCGACTTCAAAAAGGAGGAGGTTCTCAATTCGACTGTATGTTTTTTTTATGTTACCTCAGAACTTTTGATGATTCTTTTTTTATTTGAAAGCTGGTACTTCCCGTGTAGTCCCATTTTAATTTGGTCCAGTTCTGACAATGGCATTAATGAGAAAACCATATAAGTCTTTTATGGAATAGTTTTTGTTTTGAAGTCGGTTTTTCTTTTGAAAGAATTATTATTTCTCACTTGACCGTTTTTTTCTAGATGAAAGTAATCTATGTTCTTTTCCGTTCCCGTGCCGGAAATATCACCATCACTCGACGCTAGACGCTAAATTTCGCAACATGGGCTCAACTCAAAAAAATAAAACAAATATAAGTACTAACTTAATACCGTTTCGTGATCGCGTTAATTCCCGTTTCAATACATAAAAATATAATTACATACATTGTGAAGCATGTGAAAGTGAAAAAAAAACTACAAAATCCCTTTTTTTCAGCCCCAAAACATGATGAAACACAAGATTCCTACAATAACTTTCTACACACACAGTTATGAGTTTTTAGAGAATTTTAGTCTGTTTAGATCTAGGTGTGCAATATGTCTGTACGTTCACGCCTATATCATCGAAGTGATTCGAATTCCGTTTTTATAATTATAAAATTTGCATTTGCTGATGCTCCGCGCCAAAGCCGATGCGCAGCGATCGGCTACTGTCGTTTATCTTCGGTTGTGTATGCGTTTTGTATTACACAAATAAAGGTAAGCAAACCCGCTAAGCTAAAACATCCAGTAATAAATAAGGTACCTATTTAAAAATTTTGCTAATAATGTAAATGTGAAAAAAAGGGGTTTTCTTGAAACCGGACTGGCTTGCTAGAAAATGCCTAAAAAACGAACACTAGGCAACATTTTATAACCAGCAGTCTTTTGGTAATTAAAAAGTTTTTAAAAGATGTATTTTTCTTTAAGGGTCTAGTTTTTTGGTTATTATAATAAAACAAATGAATATATAGTAACAACACTTGTATAGTCTCCATATTTAATGTCATAATTACATCATAGTAACAGCTCTAATGTAAATTAATAGTGAAGGAAGGAAGAACACTTTGGTTGCCAGGCGACGCTAATTGAATGAAGCAATATTTCCTTATTTATTCACCTAACTACTACACTACATATAAATGAGAGGTAGAGAGTATGAGTCTGTTTATATATTTAGATAGAGGTACAGTATTTAATGCAGAGTTTAATAAATTTAAAGGTGACAAAAGTTTTGATTTCGATTATAATATTGTGATTACAGAATTGAGATGCGAAATTAACAAGTAGCTTAAAATCAAACAAGAATGTCCGTCAATGCACTTTTCATACAATACGTGAAGCCATTGTCGGCAGCATTTTTTACTTTTGCATAGGATTTACACATAATGACTTCTGATCTATCGAAAGTCACATCAATACCAACGCATTTCAATCAATATGAGCGCTTTTGGGATGATTTATCACCAAAAAGACTTATCTCAATTTTTATATCATCTATCACGAACTTTTGGTCATCAACAAAATAAATGTTTTTTTTTAAGTATAGGGGGCAAACGAGCAGACGGGTCAACTGATAGTAAATGACTACCGCCGCCCATGGGCACCTGTAACTTGAGAGTCACAAGTGCGTTGCCGCCCTTTAAGATGGGAGTAGGAGAAGAGGGGGAGCGGGGGAAGAGTGGGAATAGGGGAGAGGGGAAGGACGGGAATAGGGGAGAGAGAAGGGTTAGGGTCTCCGGTAACCTCACTCACGCGGCGAAATGCAATGCAATCATTGCTTCACTGCCGGTTTGAAACATTTTTGTCAAAAAAAAAGAGCTACAATTTTTCAAATCGGTTTTTAAAAGCTATATATTGCAATAATCCCATGGTACAATTAAGAAAAACTTTTACCCTGATATAAATAATATTCATTATCATCAATTCAAAAAACTTTAAATTAACAACACACAAAGTAAGTAAACCATTTATGGACACAAATTCGTTGAAATCACTTCACTATTCGTATAGTTGAATAGTATTATACCAGCAATAGTTGCTTGTAACTTTGCAAGTATTGCAAAATTTCTAACTACTCAACGAACAATCGGCGCACAAGAAACATGTGAAGAGAATATGTGAGTATATATCAAACTAGAAGCAATTTCTGTACACAAATGTTCTGCAACAGTGCTTTGTAGTACAGTTGCCTGCGATGTATAATTAACTAGCTAATTAATTATTTCTGGAGGGTTAATTTTACACAGAGAAGATCAGACCGAAATATGATGTTGCTCATTGTGATAAAGAAAAGGAAGGCGCAACAATGCAATTGGATGTCGTTGTTTAATGAAAAGGATCTAACCCACACAGTTTCTTTTGAGACAATTATTTTAAAGTTCAGGCAGTATTTCGCCTTTGTTTCCATATTATAATTTTTTTAATTGACTTTTTTAAATTGATTTATTGGATTTTTGTTTACAATAATTATGATTTTCCAAGTAACTTGAAGCGGTATTGATAAAAAAATAATGTTGATCCGGTTTTTTGGTATTGGTTGGTATTGGTATAGGGCTCTGTTTCCTCATTTACGACTCATAGACGGGTTAATCCAATTGATACGATATATCGAAATTATCGTTAGTTAATCAAGGTTTTTGTGGTATGGTAGTATCGACTACAAAAAGTAGTTTGGTAAACATAGCTCATTTTTGACAACATTGTTGGTTGGATCTTTTTCGTTAAAAGATGTCCAATTTTGCATGATGAAAAAGGTAACAAAATTATCAAAAGTATGTAGTCACAATTCGGAAAATATTATTCGCTGCCTGGATTTGAAAGTGTATGAATTTGGTTTTAAAAAGTTGTGATCTTGACTTGAATTTATCCGGAGACAAAAGTTCGTTCAATTCGTGGAGTGGTTCACAAGATTAGCTTGCACATACAGAAGTACTGAAGGTAACGGAGACTTTGTTTAATTTATCTATTTGTTTAAGCAGACGAGTTTCTCTTCCAAATGGCCACAAATAAAATAAGTTGATTAAAATCTTAATTTTTTATGAATGTAATTTTGTAAGTTTAAAAACAAAATGGAAAAATTATGCATGAAACCAATTTGAAGAAAGTACAGTACGAATCAGAGCGCTTCCCACGGCCGTAGTAGTATCTCAGCTTTTTTATGGTATAGGCAAAAGAGCAGACGGGTTACCTGATGGTAAGTGACTACCGGCGCCCTTGGACACCTGCAATTCAAAAGTCACAAGTGCGTTGCCGGCCTTAGAGGTCGGAGTACACTCTTTTCTTGAAAGTTTGAAGGTCGTAACCGTCTGGAAATACCGTTGACGACAATTTTCCACAGATTGGTTGTGCGAGGCAAAAAGCTTCTTTAACGTTAACCCTTTAAATACTAGAACTTGTAACCATTTAACACAAAAAATCCTTGAGTTTTAGCTGGTTTTTAGTATCAAACTAAGTCCAACATTAACATAGACATAATTGACTTAGACTTAGACTCATTGACATAATTACATAGTACTTTTAATTCACCGTAGCGTTATAGTTCGTGGGAGAGCCATGCTTCGGCACGTATGGACCGGCTCGACCGAAGTGTTACCATGGTCTCACAGAAAACTGGCAGTGGAGTAATGATTGCATTGCTTTTCGCCGCGTGAGTGAGATTACTGGAGGCCCTACCCCTTCCTTCTCCCCCCTCTTCCCCTACCTTAAAGGCCGGTAATGCACTTGTGACTCTTGAGTTGCGGCGGTAGTCATTTACGATCAGGTGACCCGTCTGCTCCTTTGCCCCAAATATCACAAAAAAAAAAGTTGTAAAGTTAGTGTCACTTAAAAGTAATTTTTCAATCGCTCAGGAATAGTCCCTTTTTCTGGATAAAAGGTACCCTGTGTCCTTTTCTGAGCCTCTGACAAAGAGTATGCAAAATTTCATGATGATCAGTTCAGTAGTTAGGACGTTCAACAAAGAAACTCACTTTTGCATTTATAATGTTAGGTATGACTAGCTGTGCCCCGCGGTTTCACCCGCGTAAGGCTCGGTGCGTGGGAATATCGGAATAAAAATTAGCCTATGTGTTAATCCAGGTCTCCAGCTATTTATATACCAAATTTCATCGCAATCGGTTCAGTAGGTTTTGCATGAAAGAGTAACAAACATCCATACATTCACACATCCATACATCCTCACAAAATTTTACGTTTATAATATTAGTAGGATTAAGTAATTGTTGAGGACAGCACTATATATTAAAAAGTTTGTGTAGTTTTTTAGTTGTCTGTGGTATGTAAGAATGGAGTCGTAATAAACGTTGCTCTAAAAAAAATAGATCTTTTTGTTCTGATTCTCCAATATAATCAAAAGAAATTACTCCATTTTGCTAGCTTGCCTTTGTTCTGTCTAGGCTCTGCATTATCAGTAGGTGCTTCGTGTTGTTTTCACAACACTTAACGGGACTTAGAGCATGACTATTACTTATTGTTATTACTTCTGTTTGCAGTCGGTAGTGTAATACTGACAATTGCCATGAAAATATGAATATAATTCTGAAAAAAATAATTTTAGGAATATTTTAGGATTTCATAATGTTAGTATTATTATTTACAGGACTTAAATAGGTATTTGAATTGCTTTATGAGCAGTTATTAAAGGTTTAATAACGAGGTGAAAACTGTTTATAAGACACAATAAAGATAATTTACTTTTAAATTACACAAACATCTCAAAAATTAATCAGATGACTCAAAACTATTTAGTTATTTACATTAGTGTAGGGGTCATACTATGACCCCTTTTTTTTTTATCGTGTGGAAACCCCCACGGGTCATCACCTCACCGAAGCTAACGGTAAAGTGGTATGTCGGAATCGAACCGACTAGAACCACACGGTGTTCCGTCACAAGTGGGTCTATTGCAAGGGAACCCGGGTATACCCTAGGAAGGAGTCCTCCGGGAACCCCTGCAGACCTTGGCCGCCTTTAGCAGGCGACCACATCATGGGGTACGGGGGGCCTAACCCCCCTCCAGATCAGAGAGGTGCGCGTGGAACACGTCGCGTCCCCGTCTCGGGCCTGCTTCTGCAAGGGTAACGGTCAGCCCGACCCGTTACCCCCAGGCCAGCGCTCATGGAGGCCGGAGATCATTTTGCGCTCTCCGGCGCCTGGTACGTCTTCTGCGGGATGGGAGAGTACTTATCCTCTCCCGTTGCCGTTCCGCCGCCTCTTTATTCAACATCACCTCCTCGCAAAACAAGGCGGCGGAATCCCATGCACTCTCACTTTGGGTCATACTATGACCCCTACATGTATAATTCAATTTCAATGAAAATACAATAAATTGCCCTGTGGCTAAACTAATGAATATATTTTGTTAATATTTTTAATTCATCTAAGAATTGCATATATTTTATTGGGTACAATTTAAAGTGATAGATAGCGCACCACCTTGTATATATATTTTGACCATAGCGGTCAGCTTAAATTTAAAATTGTAAAATTTTTCAAGCTAAATCAACTATTTGTTAAAAGCTCCTAACATTTTACTACACCTTTCTATAACATCCTGTATGTACAGGTTGACTTGAGAACTTCCTTAATTTTTTCGTCGGTTATTAAAAGCTTAAATTACGCCCAGAGTTAAAAATATATTTACAACATTTTTAAAAAGATGCGACGTGCCACAGCACGCGGCTCGAACACTCTTTACAATTCGATTTTTCGTTAAAGAACGAAGCGTAATATAAATCGAAGAAAAATATTCCAGTAAAAATATTTCATACCACTAGTTGTAAATATCAGTAATATTGTTTCACACCGCTACTAGTAAATGTCTGAACTTCAGAATCTATTCTAGCGTTCCTCTGAGAGTAAAATTGCCAAATGTAAAATCACTTCCAATATTACTTTTCAAACAAAAATCATTAGGGTAATAACATATACAAGTTGTTTAGTCCCAATAAATTGTAGATTATTTCCCACAACGGAGGGTAATTTGAAAAATACGTGTTTTAGCTCTAGAATATACTGTACACCACTGTACTTATAATTTAAAAAGTCAATCACGTATAAGGGTCCATACACATTAAGCTTGATTTCAATACAAAAATAAGTCGTTGTTAACTTAAAAATAGATCTCAACCAAAGGAGGTACTAGTAGTTATATTGAAAAATAATATTTCTAACATATGGATCAATGACATTGATGATCTACTTATTCGAGTATTTTGAGTACTTCAGAGCAAATTCTCACGAATACACTAAACTTTTTTAAATGTCATTGTTGCCTGTAAATATACCATTCCTTCACTACAAATAGTTTTTACGATATTTTTAGTAAAATGTAATATTTGTTTAGTTTCTATTAAAATATTCATTTTTATTTGAATCATATTTTGATAACACTGTTATAGTTGTGTTACCTACTCATTTTACAACAATTTATTAAGTAAGTTAAGCCCATAATTACCGTTGCAAAAATGTCTGTACAATGTGCATATCAAATAAGAATAGGAATGTCAATGACCTTATTCTGTCAACTGTCAGTTAGAAAGTATAGTTCGCACACAAAATTATTTGCGGAACATTAACATTTTTTTTTACTTTACTTTTTTAGCTGTAAATAATATTACCGATTATATTTATTTCATAATTTTAAAAATGACTAGAGTTAGTCTGTTGGTCGATATTCGACAATAATTTATTAAGTTTTGAATGTTTTGGTTATTTTTCATGTTTTTTTTTGTAAATAAATTGATTGTTTCGCAAATATCTGTTTTGCTCATCCTACCTAATTTGTTCACAATATGGCACAAGGTCAGTCCTATTCTTTTTTTAATCACATTGTACAATTTTTGAATATCGGGATAAAAAGTAGCCCATATGTTAATCCAGGTCTCCAACTATCTACATACCAAGTTTCATTTCAATCGGTTCAGTAGTTTTGGCGTGAAAGAGTAACAAACATCCATACATCCTCTCAAACTTTTACGTTTATAATATTAGTAGGATATGACGCACGAGTAGGTAATATCACAAAATTTAAGTAGTGTATAGTTGAAAAATGTAAAAAATCTGTTCAAAATAATGTGAGCTCATGCTAATTCTAACATTTGTAGAGCGTTTGGCGGGGAGTGTACGCATTCAGCCGGAGATTTCCCCAAGGAGTCGAGTCCAGTACGCTAGCTAGTACAAACTGCTACAACTTGTCGATGTCTACCCGTGAGGGTACATTGCAGAATACTGAGTAACTTAATTATAACAATATTTTATTTCTTGCACATTAAATCGAAGCAATAGTTTTACAACCTCACAGATTTGACTTACAGTCAGTAGTTGATGTAATCAAGGTATTTTTATTGTATTTAAACAAGTACGTACATAGATATCCTGTCTATGGATAACTTACACATAGTAATTAATAAGAACGGATAAATATTTTATTCTTTCCAAAACTCATACAAACTACTTCCTGATATCAATATAATATTTAAATTTAAAATAGTCAAATTTCATCAATCATAAGGCACTTAATTCCTCATTCGTAAGTAAGGATAGTGCTGTAGAGACTCACTTGGCATAGAGAGATGTGGTACTCGGAGAGAGAGGTGTGTTAACAGGATAGTTTGGAACCAAACAATGGGAACTGTAAATAATAATAATTTATTTTGTACGTTCTAACTAATGCATCCACTTATTATATAATGATCACTTCTTGAAAGCAAACGCACGTCTTATCCCTCTGACGTCCACCTCAAGACTTTGTTGCTGCCTCTTGTTTTTCCTGTTTAAAGAACAAATGTTTATAAAACAAATTTGTTCGAAATTCAGTGACTTAGAAATTATATTTGCAGCCAGCTTCTATCAAGTGTAAAGGATGTTTGGACAATACAATACACAAGCCGATACTTTTTGTAGGTGGATTTGGATTGAGAGTGAATTAGAACTGAGGAGTTAAAAATAGCAGAGGTTTTTTTGGGCTTTCTTTGGTTCAACCGGTTTGGTTTAATTTAAAAAATAAAATTTAAAAGAGGCAATTGGCACCTGTGCACTGAAGAAAAACAGTATATTGGCCACAGCAAAAAGAAATCTAAATTCGAGGTTTCTGATCGGCACTCTTGCTACGGTTCGTGGGCACTGTTTTATTTGGAACATTTTTGAACGAATGACCGTTTTTAGAGCCTTTCAGTTTTGATTTGCTGTTACTTTGTTCTAAAGTCAGTTCAAACAAAATGCCATAAAAACAAATAAAATTCGATTTCAGATATTTAATATTCTAAATTTAAACGGCTTTACATTCTAATTAAATAATTGTAATCTTTTTAATAGTGATCTGTAACAATAATGTATGTTCTTTGAATTATGAACTCTCACCTCCATTGCCAGGGGGGTAACTACCCGTTATGTACTGCTCGGCTCCACTCGACTGCCGCTGTGGTCAAATATAATTTAAACCAGATATTTTTTTCAGTATTTTCAGATACTACATATTATATAGTCGTTGTTTAATAATCTAAAACCAATAAGGACACGGCCTCACAGAAAACCAGCAGTGAAACAATGATTGCATTGCTTTTCGCCGCGTAAGTGAGATTACCGGAGGCCCTAACCCTTCCCTCTCTCCTATTCCCGTCCTTCCCCTTTCCCCCCTCTCCTCCTCCTCTCCCATCTTTCCGCTCTTCTCCCTTCTCCTCCCCCTCTCATCTTCCCGCTCTTCCCCCCTCTTCCCCTATTCCTACTATAAAGGGCGGCAACGCTTGTGACTCTTGAGTTACAGGTGCCCTTGGGCGGCGGTAGTCATTTAATGTCAGTTGACCCGTCTGTTCGTTCGTCCCCTCTACCATAGAAAAAAAGATCCCAGTATTTTGGTCCCATTAAAATTACATACATACCTTTCATTCTAAATAACTTAAAAGCATTCTATTCATCGCATAGTGAAATCAAAAAACCTTTGTCCCATCGAAAACGTAATGCATTGAGCGGTACAATAGCGCGGTGATACTATATTTAACCTGCTCCGCTTTTGTCCTTGGCCATGTTTCAGTATTACAGACATTGTGTTCGTAAATTGATTCATTGAATAAAGTCATTAGCGTGGCCTTTTGTGACGAAGAAACTTTAATAAAACCTTTCACTTCCTATAAGAGACAAAGAACAGTAGATCCAGTTGGAAGTAACTGTTATATTATCTGTGCTTATGGAGTTTATTAGATTTTTTGGTAGCTATGAGATATTTTTATTTAGCTATGAGTATACATGTATGCGGCTCTGTATAGACACAAATTTTATAAGTTAAGTTTTTTTAATGCTCATGGCATCTTATTGTGTTGATAATAAATTTTAATTAGTATTTTTTTCCTAGTTGGCCCGACAGACGTCCAGAATTTACATCAATTTGTTTTAATTTAATGGAAAAAGCACTTCTGGTTTTTCCAAATTTTCCCAATTTTTTCGGGCAAGTTTTCAAATGTTTCTTTACCTAAAAACCTTGTTCGGATTATAATTAATATACATACTACAAAACGAAGTAGTCAAATCGGTCCAGCCATTCTTGAGTGACGCGCTTACTGACGAACATAATTTCATTTTTATTCACATATAACATTATACTTTGTTTATTATTTCGGTTATTTTAACTTATAGAAGTACTAGACAAAAAGTAATCAGTTTTACTTCTTAAATACAGTTAATTTAAATGTATTAAGATACCTTTTTAAACAAAACATAAAACTGCATTAAATTGCTATTGTTAGTTTTTGGGGTACTTAAAAAAGTCGCAAAATGATTCTATTTTCTATGTGCTCAGTAACGTTACTATGTACCTATACGTACACGGTACTTATTTTTTTTAAACCATAAAACGAAAAGATTTTTTAAATTTGCATTAAAATCTAAGATAATCCATTCTCTCAGAGGCAATAGGACGCGCCGTTATGCACCTTAAGAAGAAATTATTTAATTGACACCGCATCCAATGTTGCAGAGCGCGCTCGCTTGTTGGCTGTGGGAGAATGGGAATCAGGCCTATGGATTCAGGCACTTCCATCGCCCAACATAGGCACCTTGTTGGACGATAACACATTCCGCCTTGCCACTTGCCTTCATTTAGGAGCTCCTTGTGTTTCTCCGCATCTTTGTCACTGTGGAGAAGCTGTCGACAGTCTCGGACACCATGGCCTTTCTTGTAGCAGAAGCGCAGGCCGTATATCTCGTCATGCCAATCTTAATGACATAATCCGTCTACTCTTGTCACTGCCGGCGTGCCAGCCGTACGTGAACCTAGTGGTCTGGTACGAGACGATGGGAAGAGACCAGATGGTATGTCGTTACTGCCATGGAAGATGCGCCATCACATCTTCCAAGTACAGCTGATTGTGCTGGCGCTGCTGCTGCATCAGCAGAAAGCCTCAAACGGCGTAAATACAATAATTTAGTTGGTAACTATGTTTTTGAGCCGTTTGGGGTCGAAACACTTGGGTCATGGAGTCCGAGTGCTCGTTCCGTTTATAAAGAATTAGCTAAGCGACTGATCGACACTTCTCGTGACCAGAAGGCGGGCCTTTTTCTTGCACAGAGAATTAGCATTGCCATTTAACGTGGCAATGCTGCCAGCCTTCTGGGAACACTGCCAGTAGGGGACGATGTGGAGGAATTTTATGACGCATGCATGTAAATAGCCCATATACATTTCTTTTTCTTTTTTTTATTAGATAAAACTGTTTTCATTACATTAAAAAGTCATAAACCTAAAAAAAAAATTACCAAAAAGCTTGGTCCTTTTTGCATAACATCATCTTTGTTGCAGTACTGACGGTGCTAACATAACGTTAAGGCGACTAATTTCGTGCGCATACTTTTAACAGTAAATCACCAGCCCATGAAATTACCCATGTGATGTACTATTGTTGTTTTACTCCGCTACGTGCCTCCACATTTGACTGTGTAAATAATACATCACACAAATATAATTGTATGAGAGGTACATGAAAGTAGACATTTTTACTTCAAATCTGTGCGGCGAGGGAAGCCTCTTTCACCCACCACAGGTAGGGGATTCAAACAAAAAACTATTCAAGACTATTTAACCCAGTTAGCTTCTTTATATCGATGTAACCAATCACTGGCCTTAGCTAAAATAGTGTCCGCAGTAGGCAGTCCTCTTGCACCCGCGGCTGGTAGAACCGCGGTCCTGGTAGCTGGTAGCAGCTTCAGCTTCTAAGCGGTGGCGAGACGCAGGTAGCTCTTCCGTACGCGGAACTTGAGCTTAGTACTGACTGCTTGCAGTTGTAGCTTGAAAACTGGTCTTGAAATTTGAAACCTGGAACCCCCGAAAAGGGAGGCATGAGGGAACTGCTTTAGACGGCACAGAGGTTAGACAAAGGTCAGTGTCGCAACGGAAGGAATTCGGACAGCATAAAAATAAGTCATAAAATAACAGTTTACTATTTTAATAGTTTAGGAGTTTAATAGCTTAAGGAATTTAAAAGTTTAAGAGTTTAGGAGTTATTACGATACTATGAGAACTCACCCCAGCAGGTTCCAAGTTCCAAATATTAAAATTGTAGAATATGACGTAGATAAATACTATAACGGTGAGCTGTTAGACGACCAGTCGTCACTCTACTCGCAGCGCGCGGCGACTCAAAATAAGATTATAAAATTTTTATAGTTATTTATTTTTTGCTTTTTAGTTCTTTTCGTCGGTTTAATTTTTTGTTAAAAAGATTTTTAATACTTAAGGTACATCAATATTTTTACTGTCCCTCCGTATGACTTGCAACTATGAACTTAAAACAAAACTTGAAAACTCAAACTACACACAATGAAACTTGAACTGTACCTACTATTATCATTATTTTGTATTAAGGATAAAATGTAGAAAAACCGCGAAAAATTTGGTAATAGTGAAGAACTCTAAATTACATTGGTAATACATAACAATGGTATTCTTTTTCTGAACGTATGAATTCAAATTACAAAGGGCCCTGCTGGGCAGATAAAATTTTCTTGCTGAATTTCTCCTGTTATGTTAAAGATCCCTTGGAGTTAATACATGAATTGAGAGGTACATTGGCACAAGTTACGATCAGTATTATTTTTATGTATTCGGAGTGTAATACAACCGCGGGCCCCGCTGGATGGATCAGGCGATTTATTGTAATTTCTATCAAAATAGTTGAGGTACATTGAATCTTGTTAATAAATTCGTGAGATACATTGAAAAAACAAAACATTGCCACTAGTTTTTTCGGTCTAGCTCGAGTGGCCCCGCTAGATCGATACACATTTTTAAAACACATGAAATTGGCGTTTTAAATGGAAAAAAGTAAAACAATTTTTCTTTTATGAAGTTATATATTTAATTAATCAAAGTATGTACCAGTGCTATGCACTTTCACCATTTTATAGGGAATTCATTAATTCCCCTGCTGAAAAAAATTGAAACACCGAGAATCAATGAAATCTTTGAAAGCGGTTTGAAATACCTCGTCGGAATTAATTTTTTTTTTTCGCAAGAAATTGTCCAAATTCCCAAAAGGGAGTATGGTGGGTGTTGGACATTCCAATCACAGCTCCTCTAATTTTGAGACCATCTGTTATTCAGTGTCTGGACTAGCGTTGTCCTAGTAATGGGATAAAGCAATTGACTAGCCTCGGTTGTTTAACAGCTAGCTTTTCCATCATTGTTTGCAACTGTTGTTGTCAACACAGTTCTGCCGTAATTGTTTTAGGAGATTATAGGAGAAAAACACCTGACACTTACCAGTTTAGGAAGCTGTGGAGAGAAACACCACCACTGGTCCACCAGACGCTTACCAGTACCTACTTATTTTTAAGTCAACTTTCGGCTGTGGCAAGATTTGGTCATTTCTCCTCGGTTCAACCATTATGGTGAGCATTTTCGATTATCGTACATAATCAAAATCCTCTCGTTATTGTGACGGTTGAGTAATGTAATGCAACACTCAATACGTGTTTGCTGGCGTGCTTCCCTTAATTCATGCGTAACCCATTTTTCTACCTTTTTCGCTTTTCCAATTTGATTTAAGTGAATTAAATTTGTTTTAACACTTACACCGCAGTCTGCCTCTAATTCTGATGTAGTTTGAGATGAATCCGACTCTATTCTACCTACGTGATGTATAGTGGTTACGAAAGTGGACGTCGCTAGAAATGTCGACACCAATACTCTCTGATATGGTAGTGCTGTGTCCTGGAACTTTGGGGTCACGGTGACGGGCATGGTCTATGGGTAAAACATGTTGATACAACAATTTTCATTGATGCTTCCCTCCTATTGGTCGTAGCGTGATGTTATATAGCCTATAGCCTTCCACGATTAATGGGGTATCCAACACTAAAATAATTTTACATTTCGAAATAGTAGTTCCAGAGATTTGTGCGTTCAACCAAACAAACAAACTCTTTAGCATTATAATATTTGTATTGATGTTTACACAAATAAATTAATCTGAACCTTTATTTTTGTATATCAGGCTTTAAAGTGTATATTTCAAAATTCGGTACTGACTGATAATACTGTTCCATGATTTGTACAGTATGACTGGCGATTCTATGTCATACATGACGCAATTATGATTTGTCAATTGTGGGGAACGATTAAAAGGTCCGGTCGTAGAGGTTTTTGTATTTTGGACCCAAAAGTAATGGTTTTAGCCTTTACGAAAAGTCTGTCGGTAAAGGAAGCTAGTATAGTATTTTAAGATAGCAACTACGAGTAATATAGAGCTGTTGTCTTTGCCAATCGAGGAGATAAAATGTTGTCTTTGAAAGGTATGATAATAAAGGTAGTTTATGTATGAACTAGAAATCAATAAAATTAGAATCTCTGTTAGTCTTCTAGAACATTTTCTTAATCATGGAGAATCACAGTATGCAAGGAAACTTTCTAAATGGTAAACTAAATATGAAGAAGCAGCATGACAAAAAAATTATTTCGTATTTGTAAGGATGACAGTTAAGATCACAATGCCCTTTCTACGTACGTACAGAGCAAATTACCTTTAAATTTTCAACAACTGCAAACATATTTGCGAAGCGAATAATTCACCTTGTTTATAAAGCAGCGACTATACATGATAATACCTCCCATAAAAAAAGGATAATTTTACCAAGTGTTATAGACATTGTAATTACTTTAGGGAGAAGAGAAAGAGCATAAATTAATGTTAAAAATGCGGAGTATCACACAGACCATTTCATTTTTGTTTTGGACATAGAATTTTGACACTGGCAATAAAACCGGGGAGTTTTCATGGACGTATTAATATGTATGAATTTGTTCGCACAGCTTATAAAGTTCAACATTTTGTGGGAATTATTATATAATAATTCCCACAAAATGTACACGACGTATATATGTATATGACGTTAAATGGGACTTAGTTTAGGTTAGGATGATACCTTGTTCTCTTTTATTTTCTCCAAACGAACAATTCTGTACATAAAAATTAGGTTTATTGGTATCCGGATATATCGTGTCACTCTTTTATATCCGTGCAAAGCAAAATTAACGCTAACGCGAGTTTTTTCACAACGAAAAAAATTTTTTTTTTATGGTATAGGGGGCAAACGAGCAGACGGGTCACCTGATGGTAAATGACTACCACCGCCCATGGGCACCTGTAACTCAAGAGTCACAAGTGCGTTACCGCCCTTTAAGGTGGGAATAGGGGAAGAGCGGGAAGATGGGAGAGGGGGAGGAGAAGGGGGAGAGGGGAAGGACGGAAATAGGGGAGAGGGAAGGGTTAGGGCCTCCGGTAACCTCACTCACGCGGCGAAAAGCAATGCAAGCATTGTTTCACTGCCGGTTTTCTGTGAGGCCGTGGTATCGAGCGGAGTCGAGCCGGCCCATACGTGCCGAAGCATAGCTCTCCCACGTGTAAATGTCTGTTTATTATCTTAATTAACCTCTAAACACATCTGTGGTTACACATACTAGAGGAACGTCTAGGATAATAAACAGTTGTCTTATTTATAGTTTTTAATACAAATATAAATAGATGCTTATATTTAAAAACTGGCCTAACTACCTACTTTTTGGTTAAAATAATTATGCTTAATACTATTCTAGACTTGTCACGCTATTGGTACGTACGTGAAAGTGTAGTATCTAACATTCATTCATTGCTATGCCATCAAACAGTAAGTCAAAGTCAAATAGGACAGTCTGCTGTCCTCCAGTGACGAAAAATGAAAAGAATAGGTATGCAGAGATGGTTTGTATACGTAGAATGAGTGCGAAACGAATGGCAATACAAGTATAAAGGCTTTAGCGGGCAGGTCGGCAGGGGTCGACCACGCAGAACACACCCTGATCAATTACGTACATCAAGACTGATGATGAAACATTTAATGACAGTAGAGCAAGCTCGTGAGGATATAGGATAGCAGCAAATGCCGAGCTGCTGTCTCTGCCTACCCTGAAGAGAGAAAAGCGTGAGTTTATCTATGTATAAAAAATCGGGAACCAACAAAACAATATTTTAAAGTTTTCAGTTACATTTACCTAAGTAAGAGTTCTGGGACAGAATGAGTTCCTATAATTAAATATTGAATTAGCGATAACGAGAACTGCAAGTGTCTCACACAAATGACCATAGGAACCTTAACTAGGTGGAAATTCTTACAAAATGAAACAATTAATGCTTATCACGTAGCAAACTTATATCACGAAGTCACGAGAAGCCATTCCAGGGGCAATTGTAGTAAATTTATCACCTTCTTTTGCAATCAGGGGCGTTCTCTCTCACTTTTTATATTTTATTGCACTTAACTAAAATTATACTTTAAAGTATTTAAGAATTTCCAGTTTTACAGACGTTACAACAGTAATAAATCTATAGTAATAAAATAAACCATAGAATTTTGGGAGTTTATGCGCGTGGAAGGTCTTTAAAACCAGGGCCCCTATTGGTATTGGAAGAGGACTCTGTTTCCGCATTTGGACTGAAAAACGGTCCATGATACGGCTAGATAAGGCTGGCTAGTTGAACCAGCTTGTCTCCTTCCAGGAGCACAGATTTATTCTTCTCAAATTCTCCTGGGGCATTCACAGGTTTCTAGGAGCGATATCGCATCAGCGAGGATTCTTGCCCGTTGTGAAGCCACTTCGTCGATAACGTGGGAGGCCTTTTCATCTGCGTGGAGACATCCTCTGTATAGAGAGCTGTTGGTCGCATCAATGGTAAATAGATGCCGATTCAGAGCCAAATGTACCGTAGTGGTTCCTACAACTATTCGGATGTCTAGTCGATACTAAGCAGTCCACAGATTAAACGTGGTGAGACTTCTGTCAGCACCAGTTTGGACAGCCAGGTATGTCGGCCCAACGACTGTTGTGCGCTTCACGAGTCCGTTGCCACGTCCCCCATGTCCCCTATTTAGAAAGATATCCATAAGCTACATATAGGGATACAACCCAGATGACGTGGGAGCGAGATTCGAGTATTCGACTAGGTTTTGCACGCGTTTTGGCTCGCGATAACTTTGATTATGTAAATCAGCTCCTGTAAATGTCCTCCTTTGGGAATATTATATATTTTTTCGGGATGAATGGTATTCTATGTCCCTTTCTGTACTACTGACAATATGTAGCAAAATTTTATGATGATTGATTGTGTAGGGAAGGCCGTGAATATGAAATTTATATTATTAGCAAGGATTACATTGGTCAGTGACTATTATTGTCCATAGCTCTATGGGCCTCCTGCGAACCTGCACAAAATTGCAACATTACTCCAATTGTAAATACCTACTAACTAAAAAAAAAAAAAAAAAAATCTACTCCCATTTTTTTTCTATTCACAGATGGCTTAAACCCTATAAAGATTTTCTTTGACCTGTTGACACCAAAACCACCCACGTAAATCATTATACTTTTGTTAAGTTTGTGAGGATGTATTTATGTTTGTTACTCTTTCACGCAAAAACTACAGAACCGATTGCTATCTAGCTGGAGACCTGGATTACATAGCACATAAGCTACTTTTTATCACGATATCCCTACGGCACCGGGACTTAGTACTGAATATAAAAATATATTTTCATAAATTTTGAACAACATATTATGTTATTCAAGAACACAATTGATTTCTATGTAAATATTTTCAATAAATGACAGTCACACAATACTAATATTGTCAAAATTTGAGCAAATAAAAGAAAGATATTGTTTAAGTCTCATCCTCAGACGTGTAACATCTTGAAATTATTAATATCAACAAAACAGCTGAGGTAAGAGATTTGAATATTTTAATAAATATGTTTTGTTCTAAACTGCAGATCTGAATAAATTTCTTAGCTGCAAGGCAATTTAGATTTACAATTTAAAATTAAGTGGCGATAGCGTAGCCATTAGGCTAAGGCGTCTGTCTTGTGATCGGTCGGTCACGGGTTCGAACCCCATCCAGTGCACTACCGACGTGTGACTTTAGGGGTTAACAAGAATACTAGTAATGTCTGAACCACGTTATTGGTATTACTTAAAAATCTTAACAATTTTAAACTCGCATTGAAAAGTCTATATTCAAGAAATTAATAATTTCAAATAACGTACTCTCGTCTTTATGAAACTGGTATATGTAGTATTAATTCATGCTGGCATTTGAATCCGTTTATTGGTTCTTGAGATCGATCTGACATATAGAAATACAGATAAAACATTGATGTAGTTTACTAACAGCCGAAGCGTAGTTACGCTTACTTTAAGCAAGCTAAAACTATTTACAACAGACCTAATCTGGGGTACCACTAGATGTAAAAACGCGTAATGATAAAAAATTACCAATTTTTTTTTATCGAATTGGCCTTTTGTACCTGCCTAAAACAGGCTGTAACATATAATACGTAAATCCTAAAGTATGTGTTAACCATTTAACATCTAAAAACCGATAAAAAGATTGAAAGAGCCTAAAAAATAGACCTAACAGTCGCTACTTCGCATTCCTTCCCTCTTCTTTAAGTTGATTGTACGAAAGCTATAACGTCTAACTAGTTTATAATGCACAAATTAGTATTATAAGATTGAACCATATACGTGCTTCGCTCCACTTTAGGAATATTTCTGTGTCGCGGGGGGCTTCACAAACATTCAAACAACGGACAAAAAGCTCACTGAGGCTCGAGACAACTATTTGTGGATCACACAAATGTTTGTCTCGTGTGGGATTTGAACCCACAACACTCGGCGCGGCGTAGTGGCGAGGTGACCACTTAAACCATTGCGCCATCCGTGCAGTCAAATTTACAAACTATACAGAAATAGGTTATCTAGATATAAAATAATATTATTTCAGCTAACATGTTTATACTAATTCAAAGCCGTAAATTATTCATTTTATACAGATTTCCTTAAATAAATGTTATATAATTACTACTATTATTATTCTTACATACACACCGCCATAACATACAACAACAGCCTAATCCATCTAAAACTATTACGAAAAAAGAGAACGTTAAAAAAGTTCTTATGACCTACAAAAAGGAAATAATAACCATTAAGACGTTTTGAAATTGTTTTAAGCGTTTCCTTAACACAGTTCGAAAATGGATGAAGGCATAAAGTTATTCAACGTGTCCAAACCAACGTTTCGTTCAAACGAACCGAGCATCATAATCCGACCGCTAACTCCACGCACAAATCAGGCGACACGAATCTCATTTTACGCGAACATTATATCTGTCAAAGCTATTCCAAATTTGAAAAGTCTCGTTGGATTGACGGCTTCCTGACTATACTTATTTTATTCATTCTACTTGACCAAATTCTGGGCGAGTTAATTTAGTACCCAATTCTTATTCATGTTCGGACCTCTTTATTTTGTAGCATTTAATTGAATTATTTTAGATTTCTTAAATAACTGTTCAATATATCATTTAAAACATATTATCTATATATGTATTATAAATAAGATTATATTATAAAACAAATGTTGTTTTTTCGAAAAATAACTTGTCTGCAGTAACAGTTGCCTAATATATACATACATACACTATCATAATTAGAAAATGTTTTGAAAAATATGATTTTATTTTGAGATCCGGGATAAACTTATAGCATAGTAAATTATCTATCGTCTAATGTTCTGAGAAAGATACTCTGTTACCATTAATTCACGTATCCTGTGCAGGTAATCTTAGCAGGCTCTCACTTGAAACTAGAAAAGCACGCACGTCGCACAAGCTTCTGTTATCCCATTACTAGCAGGCAGTAGCCCAAATAAACATCTAATTCTTTCCTGCGCACCTCTGCATGCTTATCTATCTCTGTCGCACAAATAGTTCGGTCTCCCTTTAGCTCGATTCGGGCTTGGAGCACTTTACTCTGAGCTCCTAGTTTTGTCCGCAAGCTCGCGGAGTGTGGACGCGTTGCCCGTTAGCCGGTCTCCTGCCGATACGATACAGGCGTGTTTTCATGGGCATATTAATGAAAATTTGATGAAAACTCTGTTTTAACGACACCGTACGTCGTAACCGGGGCATAGACTGTGTATCTAATTAAACTTTGTGGTGATTAAGGATTTGAGTGTATAATGTAACCGTTAGAAACACGGTGAGTGCAACGATTTCAGTGCCAATTTCAGGTAGATATCGCAGCTGAATATTGTCTTTCGTCGCGTTATCGTCAAAGGCGATAATTTGTTTAATTTTATTATTATTTAGGTTGGCTTTCTTCTCTTTATTTTTAACTTGTTTTTAATTAAATAAAACTTATAAATAGCTGGATTTTTATATTATAATAGGTATATCTTACGTTACTAAGACAGATAAATATGACATACGACCTAGAACACTACTGGTCCTTTACTATATTTAGATATAAAAAAAATACAATGAATAATAAAAATCTTTTTGTTTAAAATGTCAAATTCGAAAATTCCATTTTCAAACTTTTAAATTGATTTTGTTTTTGTAATGGACAACACAACTGGATACATTTTTATTGATTGATTGCCGCGGCTGATAATGTGGTTATTTTTTATTGTCCGAAGGCAAACGGTGACACGGTCCAAAGTACTCTGAACAGATATTGTGTAGATTGATGAATGATGTGTAGGTGTGATGCGCTTTTGTTTTGATAAACGAATACAAATGTGTTGGTTTTGATGTTTGTGTTTTGATATACCTACTAAACGTATGTGTATTTAAATTGTTATATTATTTTAAATATTTCCGATAATTCTCAACTTTTCTGATAATTCTTTTTTTTTATATAAATTTTTTATACAACTAAATTGACTAATAACGGCAAGCGCTAACTAATAATTAATATGTCCTACATCATTAAAGTCAATCGGTACCAATTACAGTAATAAACTTGATGTAACTTACCACGTACTTCACTAACCTTGTGGTGAATAAAAATATGCTTAGCGATTACCACTATCTAGAAAGTTTCACAGTAGCAGAGATGTTACTCACCCGTCACCGACTCTTTCTCCCTTCATAAAGTGCTCAGACGACCGTACTCACCAACCGGTAGACCACAGGAAGCGGTGTGGTACTTTCGTGGTTTTCTGTAGAGTGGTACTATTAACAAAGTTGTAGACTTTAAATTTGAGAGGGAAGTCCCTGCCTCTATCATTTTAAGCCTTCTTTCTGAGCTGAATGTTTGTGCTAAGAATGAGTTCCTTTTAATAGTGTTTTGAACTATCTTCTGTCTCTCCATTGTTTTTTTTTAAGATCCTTAAAAAAAAGACAATAGCCAATAATAATGTTATCATAATTATTCCATACTATACGACATAACGGACAACCATGTCTAACAAGTAATCTAGATTAGAGAAAATATTTAGAAAGTTTTAACCAAAGTATAAAATACAGTTTCTGAATGAATATTTTATAGAAAACTTCTGAAAATAAAATATTAATTCGTCCAGAATTTTCAATTCTATTCAAAGTTTATCAGTCTGTAATTTTATAAGCACATTATTTTCATTTTTGATCCACGATATTAAGTAAAAAAATATTGTATTATATTTAAAAATATCTGCACGAAATCGCGATAAAAAATCTAAAAAAAATTAAGTATTTATTGTTAGTCTACATTTGATACGCGCGCACGGGTAGCGATATCTAATCACAGTGACTTTTTCTACCTCTTGTTTATAATTTAGTCAATGAAAATATAGAAAATATTACATACGAGTCTTCCTAAATCTACATACATAGACTGAAGAAGTCAAGTCGATGACAGGTAGCCTTTACATTTTATTACTTATGCTTAATGGGAGTTAGTAGGTAGGAATTACTCTAGTGCTGATAGCCAGCAATAAAACCAGCTCAGCACGAGTCTGAGTCACGCAATAGGGTTCTACAATGTCTATGAACTTTAACATGGAGCGTGCACCAGAATTAAACTTTCTACACCTGTTTATTATGTACATATTGTTTATGCTTGAAAAAAATTCTTAAAAAAATAAAACAGGTTATTAATAGGAAAATAATATTAGTATTTAATTTTAAGTAAATGTTTTCAAGAAATATTATGTTCTCAAAGTTTTCAAAAAATATTTAAATTCAAAAACATATTTTTAGCATATTGAGTGGCAGGTTATAAATAAACACACAGTATTTTAATATTTACACGCATGAATTATTAAATTGGTATTTTTTTATGGATTTTAGAGAATTGAAACTGAAGAATTGAAAAAAAAAAAAAAAAAAAAATTTATTGTAAAGTGGCATGGGCGTTTGTCTTCTAACTCACCTGATGGAAAGTGACGATGAAAACGAAGATGGTACACTATCCAAGAGAAACCTATTCACTCTACCCTTGAACGTCCCAGGATTATAATTATTGACTGGAAAAATAGACGCAGGCAGTTCAGATCATTCAACACCTTGGCGACTCGAACTAAAAAGGAGCTGTCAAAGCGTTTCGATCGATTTTTAGGAGTTTCGACAACGAAAGGATGGAACCTCTGTCTGCGTCTAGTAGTCCGATAAAGGAATGGC
Organism: Euplagia quadripunctaria; assembly: GCA_963859945.1. Taxonomy (NCBI): domain Eukaryota; kingdom Metazoa; phylum Arthropoda; class Insecta; order Lepidoptera; family Erebidae; genus Euplagia; species Euplagia quadripunctaria. The sequence continues at coordinate 20,069,223 of OY982569.1, read as the reverse complement.
GAGGGTTCAATTAATCCGAGAGCTTTCGCACATTCAATAAAGTAATCCTATAAAAAACCGATAAGCAGATAACTTTACGACGATGCTCAGTTGTCCTCTTGAAAAGTATTGGTGCATCATATTCCGGTTATTTTGTTCGTCTTTATGACGAATTTTTTCGTAGCACAAACTATTATCTCAATTTATAATTAAAAAAAAATTGTATTATTTTTACAATTCTTTTTTTATAAAATTGTGACTGAGGTTTACACGTAATCTTGCTTATACATAAGTATAATTATGACTTTTGTAATTAATATTTAATTAAAAAACTAAATAAGAACAAATAATGTAAAATAATATTTTTATAACGGAGGGGTTTAAAAGGATTTGTAACAAACCCAATAAATATTCTATATATTAAAATATTCGCACTTATTCCTGAAATTAAATAATAAAAATAAATAAGATTTATTTCCAAACAGAATCCATTAAACATTTACTTCTCATTTTAAAATTAAAATATTTCAAATTCAGAGTGTCGATGAAAAAAGGAACAAAACCACATCAATATTTGTGATACATTATTTAAAAAACCACCTTATGTATCACGTACATAACAAATATATATGATTCTTATTGGACAAGTTCTCAATCCATCAGTTGCTATAAACATATACAATTAGATATATATATTTAGATTATTATTATTTTAGATAGATTTGGAATGTCAGCAAGACTTATAAAAGGATATCCGTCTATAATTTATCCGGAGTAAATCACTTCACTTCAATTATCATACGACAAAACATGAATAGTCGTCAGTTGAAAATTGTCAAAAGCTTTACTGTCTTCAAATTTAAGTATTTAGGTAAAGCTGTTTGTACCTTCCTATCCATTATTTCAAGGACCTCGTAACATGACTTCAAAGATATATTCATACGACCGTATTTATTCATTTCAAAGAAACGCGAACAATTGTATTAATTCAACATTCTTAAAGCGATACTTATTCATTCTCTCTGAAAGGTCTTCAAAGCACTCTGTAATATTGTTACTTTTTTATCCATATAAATTACATTTACAAAGGGAACAGATGAAATTCACTTTTATTAAATAAACTTCCTTTACCTATAAAGCTCCTTACCTAAGCCTACAAATTTTCGTAGCACTTCGTAGCACTTGTTTATTCTACGTCGCTACGCCGTAACGTGCTGGTATCTATTATTATTATAGGCTTACCCCTCTCGCATTGTCATATCTTACATTGCTATGGTAAATATTGTTTGTATATGTATGAGTAGTAGGTTATTGATGGTATGTGAGAAATTCGAATTTGTCTTATGTGTATCTATGAATTGGCTAAGTGTGCGTTGAATAACAAAACTTATCCGATAGTCGAGACTCAATAGCGATAATATTTTTCCATGACCAAATGACGCGTGAAGGTTGTAATAAGAAAAAAATCATACAGCTCTTTGTACATTTTCCTGGTAATTAGTAGTCTGGACAAACCTTGTTCACGTATTGACGCCGGATGGCTACCAGCCAGCAGTTAAATCAGAAGGTAACGCACATACACTGTTGCTACTGCACTGAGCTGCTCATACACTGTAAGCTAATTAATGACAGACATGCTATATCGCGACAGCTACTGATTTATCGCAATCACTGTAAAAAGCTCTCACTCTAAATAGCGTATACTGTTGCTTCTCCAGAGGTTCTACTCACGAGTTACCGACATTATCACTCTCTCAACGGATAGGTTTCTATGAGAATTATAGGTGATACTAGTCAACTTTTTATAGGACTTTTATCCGAGAGATATCAGTCCTTTTGTAACAAAACATTGATTATTATATTATATATTATATTATTATCTGCGTTGCGATTGATAGATGCGTCTGAAAGAGGTGCAAAGAGAATACTCAAAACTGAGCCTTATTATGCGTTTCCATTTTGAAATCCAGGACTATTATTTCTATGGCATCACGATTCAGTTTACACTCCATCAGAATGTGTTGAACACCGTCAATTATGCCACAAATTAGACAGATGGGTAAATCATTTATCTTTATCAAGTATCCAAATTTCCGTGATGAAATATGGCCGAAAAGGACCAGCAAAAATACAACATTATGCTAATAAATCTGTTTAACTTATCTGTAGAATGAAGTTGCGGGTGTGGACCCCGTCGAGTTGATACCTGATTTTCTTTCACGTTAAATGCATTTAAAATTATAGATATAGTAAAAATAATAATAAAAGCGTGTTCTAAAAACTTTGACGGCAAGAGAAATAAAGGTGTAACGCGCGCCAGACTCGTTATAACTATTTGTGAATCACACTAATTTTTGTCCCGTGTGGAAATCAAACCCACAAAACTCGGCGTGGCATAGTGCGACCACTTTAACCTTTTGCAGTCAGACCTTTTGCATTAATATTTATTAACCAGTAGTCCAGTACACATATTAACAATTGTTTTCAGAAACACGTACCACGTCACATATTTAATGTTGGAATAAACAAACAGGGCGTTTGCGGTTGCGGTTGATATTTTGTATAATATGAATTATTTCATAAGCCCTTGTCACTGTATCAATTGTTCCAACTATTGTACAAATGAGGATATTATTTAACACTCTTTTAATAAATATTTGATTCATTATTTTTTTTAGACGCTCCTTTTTGCAGACACCTTTAAGATTAGAATGAATAGTTTTTTTTTGGATAGGCGTGTACCATCTTTCTCTTAATCATCACTTTACATCAGGTGAACTTGAAGACAAACGCCTACTCCTTATACTGAATTTAAAAAAAACTCTCTCTTTTTATCTTAAGAGTATCACAGAATAAGATATTATGCAAATAGCTAAAATAAATTAACCTAGCTGTTTCTACTTCCGTTTAAAGTGCATAAAATAATACTGTTTCGAGAATACAAAAGAAGTTTCTAGTTCAGCATTTCTATTAATACGAGTAATACAGTGATGATAAATTGATAAGTTATTGCCAGCTTTTTTTAACACCCAACACAAAAAGGTGTGTTATAAGTTTAACGGGTGTGTCCGTCACATCATAGCTCCTAAACTGATGGACTGATTTTGATTTAGATTTTTTTTGTTTCAAAGGTGACCTGATCAAGAGTGTTCTTAGCAATAAGTATAAAAAAGTCTGTTCAGCTGTTCGAAGATCATCAGCTCTTTTCTAATCGTTGAAGGGGTTTTTAAGTGGGGAATGTTTTATATTTTTAATTTATGCTCGTGTCCTTTATGAAAAAAAATCGGCTTAAGTTAAAATTACTTGAAAACCATACAATTTTTTCCACATTTTTACAAAGTGTTACTATAGCTGCATTTGTATAATAAACCTAATATGGTAAGTGCACGCATGAAATAAATTGAAACTGCAATAAATTAGATGAAACTAGGTGGTCCTAATTTATTGCTCCAATAGCATTTAATCATCGAACTAAGCAAGTCGTAAAATATGATTAACGGAATTTAATTTCATAGAATTCAAGTTATTTGACTGGAGAAGCAACTAATAAAGTGCAATAAATTATACATCATAAAACTTAGTCCTATAAAAAATACATACTTAGCAACTCAGCTAGGTATTTGTTGATTTGGCAACTAAAACAGGTTATAATAGATTTTTTTTGGTGAACGATAAATAACTTTTTAATTCTAAACTATTAGGCGTATAAAAAAATAAATCTCAAAAAAATAACAATTGAAACATATTTACAGATTTGACAGAAATACTACATTCAATAATAGGAATAAAACCACGCTTCGGCGTTGCCATGTTACCATGCCACGGCGTTACAAAAAACCGCAGTGAAGCGATGCTTACATTGCTTTTCGCCGAGTGAGTTAGAGAGGTTACCGGAAGCCCTAACCCTTCCCTCTCCTCCTCTCCCCCTCTTCACCCCTTACCCTACTCCCACCTTAAAGGCCGGCAACGCACTTGTAACTCTTGAGTTGCAGGTACCCATGGGCGGCGGTAGTCATTTACCAACAGGTGACCCGTCTGCTCGTTTGCCCCCATAACATAAAAAAAACCCGGCAAATCTGTATAAATCAGGAAACTTTTATTCTTACCAAAAATAATAAGGATGAGTTCCTTTCTTAATAAAAAAAAAGTAATCTTTACAATAAAATTATTTACTTAATGCATCCTTAATTTAAGAAACTCCAAAATATATCGTTGGACAAATTAAATCTGTCCTCAATTACACCGCACTTGGCTTTAAATATTGAGTGAATAATAATTTTTAAACAACGCATTCTGACATCAACATCATGACGTTGACATTTAAATAAATTATTCACGATCAAGTTATCAAGGCATGTACTTGAAATAATGAGTGACGTTCAAAATGTATGTAAATTTGATACTTACATTCAAGCTTGGTTTCAAGTGGCCAAGAATTTCGAACACAATACATGCTATTAAGGCATCGATATACGATGTTTATCATTTAAGGCGTTCATTAGACGCTGATGCAAACGTCCAATCATTACCAAAAGTCATGATTGGACAGGATGGGGTTCGATCCCGTTACGGACCGCAAGTATGACACCTTAGCCATTAGATTATCGCCGCTTAGATAACTTCCGAACGCATTTTATTCCAGCGTATTATTGTATTAACTACACTCGAGGGTAATGAACCCGGTCACCTAAAAGTCTGGGAAACTCAAAATGCTAGCTTAGAGAAATAAATTGTATATAATAGACAATTAAATACTCTTTACTTAAAAGTATTAATCTTTATGTGACCCAGATACATTGCTCGCGAGTGTATTTAATACAATAATACGCTCAAAATTATTGTAATTTATTTTCGGCGTAGAATGTTATTCATTGAAGTGTTTAAAAAGGGAAGTAGGTTACATAAACGACATTTAGTGAAGACAAATAGCCCGAAACGTATCCATTTTGCTCAATAATATTGAAACGTCATAATATCGTGGATTGAACTAAACTAGGGCGCGTTGTAATGTAACCTCCAAATGATTTGAGATAAGAGACTACCTATAAATCTTTGTACTGTTTCCATCTGAAAGGGCGCCCACCCTTAAAAATGGAAATCTAGTTTTCCAAATACCTTCCTGACCTGTCAATGAGATAGGGCATAGCACAGCACAGATGCCTATTCGAGTTAGAAGCGCTCTGCTGGTTCAGTGCCTTAGCTCTAGAGAAGACCGTGATTATACTAACTGACTTGGAAAAGAAGTCTGATTATTCTGTTCGTTAAGGTCAGCAGAACTATAGAAGGTGGAATATTGTTGGCAATACAGTAGTACACTTCTGGTGTTGCAAGTTTTTACAGATAGTAAATGTAGTAATGTAAGTTGCATACGCCTCGTTGCCTGGTAGAAAGCCAGCACCAGGTACCCAGTGCTTATAAACTCCAAAGTATAGCATCCAAGTCTATCAACATTTTGTCTGAAATTCAGGTTCGCAAAATCATTATTATTTATTCGTAAGATATATCAAAAGATAGCTATCGACATAAAGAGCATTATTCGTAAGCGAGACGCTCACATCCAAAATTTACTAACTGCCTCCTGGCAAATTGGAGAAGACTTTTTTCGGTGAAGTCACTGTGCTGACATTAATTTTTACTTTTTTAACACCCAGACTTCAACTAAACAATATTACGTAATTTACGAAGTAGATAACCGCAAAAAGAAAGCAACAACGCGAACAATTTGATGTAATAAAAGAGAATTGCGGCAATTACGCGAATTGTCCGGAAACGTGCAATTTGCCCGTAATGTTGATACTTGCAGTACATTTTTATCATTGGTTCGGAAGCACCGGTTGTTATGGACATTTTGACATTGTTTTTAATTTTTTGTGTGTCAGTGACTCGTTGATTTTTTGTCAAGAGAAAAAGGAGAACAAGGAAGTTACTGATAAGTTAATTGGTAGAAGATTACATCGGAGGTATGACTATCAAAAACGTTGCTAAATTCGTAATGTCTCCTGCCTATTTAATTGACGGAGTTTATATATAGACTAGCAGTTCCCGCGCGGCTTCGTTCGCGTGTACTTATTTGTATATTTTGCGCGGAACCCTAATTGTTTTTCTAACATAAAAGTAGCTTAAATTACTCGTTATAACACCAGCTATCTGCCTGTGAAAGTCCCGTGGAAATCGGTCCACCCGTTCCATACACATACAACATAAACAGACAGACAGACAGACAAAAATTTAAAAAACTAATTTTTACTCATAGGTATCGTGCAAATAACTGTATGAGCTTAAAAAAAAATCTATTATTTTGAAATTACAAACAGACACTTCAATTTTATTTATTTGTATGGATTACTTGTGATGAGTTAGGTTAATTTTATCCCTCAAACGGTGTCGTTAAAATATGAATAGTGTTGGTATTTGTTTACATTATAAACATATCCAAACTTTTATTATTTTAGTTTAAAACCTATTTTATTTTAAAAATTTTTAGAGAAAGCAATCAGCTATGTCAACCTTTTTTTTATTTATAGTTTATTTTTGATACTACTAAGCAAGACAAAAAAACATGACTAATTTGATAAAAACGACTACATGATTAGCTAGCGAAAAAAACAAAAGCCAATTATAAATATTTTAAAACTCTATTTTAATATATCTAAATATTTTAACATCTAGGCATCTATTCTGCTGTGGTGGCACCATTCATTAATATAATGAGTGTTGACAAAATTTTTACTGAAAATGAACATCCCAATTAACAATTTGTTAGACAAATGTATAATGGTTGAATTAGTTTTTCGATTGCAAACATAATGTTTGTATTCACCCCGTTTTCCATTAGCGTCTAGCACACGCAGTGATGTAGGGGTGGTACTCGTTAAATTTTTACTAACGTAATTTTCTTTTGCAAAAGGCTCAAGTCGAGTGGAATTTTTTGTTGTTCACCCCTAGTATTAATATTGTGAGATATCAATAGAGTTGATTTATTGATGCATAAAATATAACAATTCTCTTCTCTATTACGATTGCTTAGACTTTTTTCACTTGTGTTTTTTAGAGTCCAAAAGTGTTATATAGTGGAATATCGTTACAAGTACATACTTTTTACTGCAGAACGATAACAGAAAAAAAAGGCAAAACGTATTTCTTTTCCTTTTAGAAAATCGGTAGTGAACCAAAAAAAAATTACTACTAGCTCTGTGTGCTGGGGCGCACATTGTGAGGCCTATGTCCAGCAGTGGACTATGATAGGCTGATTGATTGATTGATGTGTGTTCAATGTGTATGGGGTACTGTGTAAATGATTTGATTGTTATATTTTCGAATTCCATTTAATAACGTAATGGAATACGTGGTTTTTGTGCAGTATTTAGTTATTTTTAACCGACTTCAAAATAGGAGGAGGTTCTCAATTCGACTGTATGTTTTTTTTTTTATGTTTGTTACCTCAGAACTTTCGACTGGGTGAACCGATTTTGCTGATTCTTTTTTTATTTGAAAGCTGGTGCTTTACGTGTGGTCCCATTTCATCCCATTTGGTCCAGTTCTGACAATGGCATCCATGAGAAAACCATATATGTCTTTTATGGAATAGTTTTTTTAAAGAATTTTAATAGAATACTTATATATATATATATATAGAATAATATATATATATATAGAGAATAATTATATTAGAATACGTCGTAAATTCTGTACCTTGGAAATTTTGGAAAAGTCTAGTCTTTTAAAATTTTGAATTACTAAAAGAAAATAGTTCGCTGTGTATTGTCACTTCAATAACTCTCTCAGCTCAGCTCTTCAATATTTAAGACACTTGGGATAGAGGTCGCGTGTGATGTTCGGTTCGTTAATTTAGATGGAGGTTTTAACAAAACTAGAGATCGCGTGGTGGTCGAATTTCGACCATGGTTTATTTCATTGGCCAATATTACTTGACCTGTCATTGTACAGACTTTTGTACCATGACAGGTCAAAATATATACTAGACACTCATAGCTGTATGTACCCGTTTTTGTATTTTTATTAACTTTGTAGCAAATATTGTTCAAAAATTTTAGCATTCGTCACTTTTTCTCTGTATAAACTATAAGTGTGCGAAATTTCATACTCCTCCGTCAGCCCAATTTTCGTAAAAAGGGATCCAAACTTTTCCCTTCACGTATTAATATATAGATACTAAGAACGTGTGATCTATGTAACAAAGGTAGTCATATAAAAACAAAACAAGAACCTTTTAAATTAACTGAGAACACATAACAAACGCTGAAAGAATTGACGGAAAAACGACGAAGAAAATAAGCGATGAAAAAATGTATTTATTTGATTGATATAGTATTGTTACAGGGTGAATATGAATTGATTCAGGTACTTCCTTCACTAAATAGAGCAAGTGTCGTTATTGTGAGTACCTTCAAATCGGCCTGCTGGGTTTTTAAATCTCTAAAAACTTGTCATATCTTTGTTAATAAGAATGTAGTAACTAAACACAATCTTATATTATTTTATGGCTTACTTAAGAAGTAAAAATTATTCCATACATACACTAACACCTGTATCCCTGAAGTAGTCGGCAGAGGTATATTTGGATGATCTAAAGATGTAAAAATTGGGAGTGCTGAAAGGAATATTGACTGTATAAATGGATTCGGGATTGTAAGGGGCTCTTGGCTAAGTGGTAACCGAGTAAGTTAGCACATTACAAAAGTTAAGTAATACTAACCAGGTCAGTCTTAGGATGGGTGACCATTATTAACACATTGAGAGCCTCGGAGAGCACGTTAAGCCGTCGGCCCCGGTTGCCATACGAACATCTGTGGCATTAGTTACGTGTAGCTGGAGCCCTAAAAAGTCCGACAACCTGGTCTAACTACAGAACTTCGATATCGCCTAGTACTTGAGTTGTGGAGGTCTGATGGCAGTCGCTTCACGTTAAATATCGATACGACCGTATCGTAATTAGACTGAAAGCTGACCCTAACTTAGTTGGGAAAAGGTGCGGAGGATGATGATGAGATGGATTCGGGAGTGTTAGCAATATCTCTAGAAGGTCAGGTTCGCATACCATGTAACTTGGACTCTCTGTTGCTGGAAAATCTGAGCGTTCTAACATACAGTTATTATTTATGCTCTTTCCATGCGTATTTTCTCATTTGAGACATTTTTTTACTACCTACTACCCCGAAAAGGCAAAGGTATCTCCAATAATAGGATGTGCCTTCCTTAATTTTTTTTTTGTAATTAATGTAAAAAATCGTATATTAAACAAAAAAAGGTCATAACATGACTGGAGCTTAAATCAAAACGTCGCTAAATCGTTGGCTACGCAATCCAATTTGTAAAAGTCATAAAAAGTAAAACGAAAACTTTTATTGCACGTTTACATCTAGGTAACATCTGTCCGAGAAAAAATTAAAGATTACGAAATTTTATAATGTCGACACCAACCTGTTTTACACCCTATCCTCAAGGTAACAAAGTAGAAAGTCGCGTATGATTTAGATTGAGAAATCGGTAAATCTCACGCGGCTTCTACATAGATAGAGACAAGTTGAGGCTTTTTCTCCAGAGTTTTATGCCCGTCACGCTTCCAGCTAGCTATAAAGCGCTTTACGTTGAAAATTGAAAGTGACTTTAGCTGTAAAACGTACCAGGAAATGCGAAGCGCACGAGAAAAATATCAATTTTAGCTTCCAGCGCTTTTATTATTACCTCTATCTTTTCTAGTATAATCAGGAGTTACAAGTAAATTGCGATAGTAGATAACGGAAGATCAGAAACTCGAAATACTTTGTTGAACAGCTTTAACTTTAATTATCTTGGCTGCATACTGCGTCTGAAGTAAAAAGTTTAAGCGCTTATGAAATCTCAGCAAAAGGTTAAGCGTTATGAAATTAATAAAATATTGTTTCGAATAGTTTACATGCAGTAATATAAAGTTCTTAAAGCTTTGAACCCATCGGATGAATCCCAAACTAAATATGTAAACATTGCCACAAAATATTTTTATAATTTACCATAATATATAATTTATTTTACACTAGCAACCCATCTCGGCTTCGCATGGGTAGCAAAGCATCATTATATTGATTTTTTCCGACATCTTCAACAATCATCATCATATTTCACCATCACAAAACTTTAATCAATTATACACATGAACCTTCCTCATGAATCACTCCGTCTATTGGTGAAAACCATATGAAAATCCGTTGATTAGTTACTGAGTGTATCGTGAACAGACAGACAAACGCGGCGGGGGACTTTGTTTTCGTCTACCAAGCCTGTTTCTTGATTCAGTAATGCTACTGAAAATTTCCAATAAAAATTTAAAGACAATTTTGTCGAACTGGGAATCGAACCCAAGATTTCACGGTCGCTCTCAAATAAAAATGCCAACTTATGCCATAAGACCAATATGATCAGCAGTGGGTAAGCTTTACTATAGGTTAACTGTTCGTATAACCTTTGAGATCATTTTATACGTTGTATTTCGTATAAAAGGTAAATTCAATAAAGCTAAATAATTTTTATTCTGTTATGCTAAATACGGACGAGGTGACGATCGCAAATTAACCTTAAAATATAATTAGTAGCCGTAACGAAGTTAATTAAATGCTTAGCTAACTGAAATTGATTGGATAGGCCAATAATAGAATATTTTCAAGTAACGCTCGTCTAACTCACTCATACTACTTTGAAGGCGTCTTGATATTTGAAGATTTTTTAAAGGTATTGTAAATAAACACCATGATACATAATTTTAAGTTACAGGACAGTCATTTATGTAGTTGTTTTTATCACGAAGAATGCCATAAAAGTGGGACAGAGCAAGTCAACACATTGTTAGGTTACATCCACCCAACGCTGCTTTTTAGTTGTAATCTACAAAAGTACACTTAAAAGTGCAAACTACATCATGGTGCATGTTGAATATACACACTCCTACTACCAATTACTGCCACAACATGGTCGTCGATTGCTTTAATTTAGCAGCTCCCTGACAATTTAAAGAGGTCGCCAATACACCAAGAAGGGAGAAGCCTTATGGTGTGCTTACCAGGCTGTTGTCGCTCCTCGAGAAGCTTACTTCTCCAACGGTTTTCGGTTCATCAAACTATTAATAAAATAGTAGGTCTAGGTCCTAATTTATTGGCTAGACAGAATAAAATAACTTAAGCAAATAGCTAAAGAAGGTACAACGATCGTTTACGAAAACAATTATCTTTATGTTGCTGTCTTAGTTTAATAGTAAGACATGATAAAGATTATCTAACACAAAACATGTTTTTAGCACTTTTTAATATCCGCAATATCACATACTTTTCATAATGCTATTCACTATATAAAAGATAATACTTCATTGTAATAAGCTTGCTACATTTTTAAGTTCTTCGCGAAGTATACAGGATTTTAAAAATAATTTGTTTACCGTATTGGCAGAGAGAGCATACTATTCTATAAAAGTATATTTTAATTCATAAATTTCACACAGGATGCATTTAAGTTGTAATGGTTATTGAATGTCCCATCATATATTATTAATTAAATTAGAATTTTATTGGTATTAATCTTTATTTACATTACATTAAAATAACAGACAGTATTGGCATTGGTTAAGGGCCCTGTTTCCGCATTTAGACATAAAAACATGATGCGTTCAGATATGGCTGGCTAGTTGAGCCAGAACAGAAGCCTCCTGGGGCGTTTACAGGCTTCTAAGAGCGACCTCGCATTCGCAAGGATTTTTGCCCGTTGTGTCTCGCACTCTAAAATAACGCGGGCGACCGTTTCGTTTGCGTTGAGACATCCTCTGCATAGAGGATTGTCAGTTGCATTAATGTTGAAAAGATGCCGATTCATCGGGCCTAATGTCCCGTAAAGGTTCCTACAACTATCCTGATGTGGAGTCGGTTAAGACTGAACAGTCTGCAAGTCAAACGTGGTGATACCTTCGTCAGCACCAGTTTAGACACAGAGTCCGTTACCTTACCCATGAGCGAAATTGGTTGAAGGGAAGTGGCAGCAGTGTAGTTGGACCTGCCGCTGATGTTGTAGATTCCTTCCTTGCCCGCTCATGGGCGGCGCCGTTCCCGAGAGTGAATCAAAGCGATTCATTGAAAATTTACCCGAGGCCGAGGCTAGACGCGCCAGTGTCCGGTGGCTTTCTTAGATGAGACCGGAGTTCATGGTGTTGTCCTCCAGGACCTTTCGGACGGCCATACTGTCTAACATTAATACATTAAGATATTTGTATGTTCCACAAAAATGATAACATAAATCAATAAATGTTTTAAAGCTAGCTCCGGTACACTTGACTCCAAAAATTCGATGCCAAATCGTTAGTTTAGTTGTTAACCCATTTATCTGGGACACTCGTATGTTTCTGCAGTAATAACTCAACGTCGTTGATGCTTAACTGTTTGTCCGTCCGTTATCCCCGCTTTATTATAGATAAAATTGTTAGTCAGCTTTAGGTATATTTTATTTTGCAGTTGTACTGTGTAATTCATAGCTTAGGTGTTTTATTTTATAATATTTAAACTTAAAAATAGGAACAGTTGGAAATAAAAGTAACAAAAGTTTGTATATTACAGACAGTAGACAGTAGATAAGGTATTATATACAGTATAAAAATAAAATTAAGTAGTTAGTTAATTAATTTATTTAATTTTATATTATTTACTGTGTTACTTAAATATATATAAATAAAGTTAGTACCTATAGAAGAATGTCGGTATCTAGAAAAAGAAATACATAAATGAGTCCACAATATTATTGCAACTAAAACGAGATCCTGAAAAAGTCATAAATTAGTTTTGTTTTGGGAGATACTCCTAAAATAACTCTGAAGATATCAGTTAAGAAAAATATTGAAACTGGCAAAATGTCTATGTTTGGATTTAATCAATTTTAAATATCGCAAACTGTTAAGTAAGTAACCTTCCAAGGTCGTATAAAATATATTTATTTATCGGTTATCGTAACCTTAATTAATTTCGGAAAATCACAGCCAGAAAATTAAACTTAAAATAAAAATAACCTTTACGAAATATAAAAAGTTAGGATAAAGTTTTCAATTAAATTATAATCTAATTAGTTCTACATTATATTACTTATATTTTGAAAAGATTATTTTTGTTTTAGATTTAATTCTAAAAACAGGTTGTGATATTGTATAAACGCTAGTTTAAAAAAATAGTAACATTATTTTCGCTAAAACTTACTACAAAATTGTTTATAAAACATGGAATAACAGTCGTTGAACTCTGTACTACACACAATACATTTTGTTACGTACGCTCTGAAGACATATTCTTCTTAAAAATCTATTACACACTCCACAGATAAAAAATCAGAGCATCGTTTGTGTCACATATCTTTTTAAGCGTAGGAAACTACGGCTACAGCCAAGTGATCTCGCTCGATGTTCGTGCCCACCCCAAAATAGACTTGAAATAGGTCATCGAACGTTGACAAGCGGTAAGCGCGGGTTTCTGAACGACCAAGATAAATTTATCAGTTCACAAATTGGATTTCAGTTAATAATGTTCCGCGCTCCGAACTAATATTAGTTGACTGGTGTTAGTAGAGTGGTAATTATTTATTTAGGCTTGAATGCGATTCGGCGTTGAATGTACTAGTAACACAATAGTAATATATTTTTGGAGAGATCGACATACACAACGATGGAAGTAATCAATAAAACCATCGCCAATTAAATATGTAAATTATGTAATTTGAATAAGTTAAAGTTAATAGTCAGCGCAATTATTTATACTGAGCTGGAAGCGAACCCGTATCTTTCAAGGTGGCAGACGAATACTCTGTCACCGCCTCCATACAAAGGTCTCACAGTCCATTTTTATTTTTCATTCGACTCCATTTATCTTCACATTCATCTTTTAGACATTCTTTCACGTTTTAGGTTACCCCTGCTCGCGCTGGCACTAACTATCACTTCCCCTACTCGCGCTGGCACTAACCATCACTTTCCCTACTCGCGCTGCGACTAACCATCACTTATATGGTTTCTTTTTGCCTTACATAGTTTCCGTGAATAATCTAAAGAATCAGGATAAAGCAGCTCGTGTTCCTCTCCTATTCCTCCTTCCCTCCCTTCCCTTCCTATTCGGGAACGCAACCTTGGCTTCTGCGAGCTACTGCAGTCTCAGTCCTATTCCCCATCCTATTTCCTTGTAAAAATTTATCTTCTTCCTTCTTTCCTGTCTTAAAACGACTACATTTCCAAGGAGGGTTGGCGTCAGGCGGCCAGCCATAAAAGAAACAAGCCAAAGTCCTTTGCTATATTACCTATACATTTCGCTGACCCTAATGAACATTGGGAAAAGGGAATTAAGATGATGATGATACAGATAATATGAAGCAGTTTAATTTATCTCTCACTGGCACTACTTTCAAACTTCGCCCATCATAATCCGTTCATTTATCTCATCTCAATGTAATAATATAACTGTTTAAAAACGTTTATTTCAATAGAATTATTTTAATACTATCAGTGCCCCGCGGTTTCACCAGCGTAAGTCTCGATCCTTTGGGAATATCGGGATAAAAAGTAGCCTATACGTTAATCCAGGTCTCCAGCTATCTACATACCAAGTTTCATTCGCAATCGGTTCAGAGGTTTTTGCGTGAAAGAGTAACAAACATTCATCCATCCAAACTTTCACATTTATAATATTAGTGGGATTGTCTATTGAAATCCACGCGGTTATAATCCCAATGGGAGCTTAAAACTGTGTAACATCGGCTTTACACTGGCTCCACAGTATTCTGGGTCTGAAGGTACGTCTTTGGATGCAATTAACCTGAACCCCCATTCCAAGCCCACGTCTTAAAATCACTACATATTATAAAACAAAGTCCCCCGCCGCGTCTGTTTGTCTGTCTGTTCGCGATAAACTGAAAAACTACTCAACGTATTTCCATGCAGTTTTGCGCTAATAGACAGAGTGATTCGTAAGGAAGGTTGAGGTGTATAATTTGTTAAGATTTTGTGTAAATTGATTGAAATATGTTGATGATTATTGAAGATGTCTCTGCGAAGCCGGGGCGGGTTGCTAGTAAACAACTTACACTGCACAAAATTACAATGCCATTTATTAAAACGAACGTCTGCTCTATTAGTATGTGACAAATATTTCTTTATGAGGTCAAACCTTTAGAAAAACCTGTAATTTTTAACACACTTTTCTTTCCAGTATAATCAGACAGAGTCAGAATCGCTTACTACAGTAAAATAATTTTAATTTAAAGCTATAATTATTTTCCAAAATAAACACTTGACGATCATAAAATATACCCTCTCCTCTTAAAATTACACATGGCAATAAAAATAAATACTTGGGCGTTGATGCTGCGTTACCGCGATAATAATTACGTTCGCTGGGGCAACGTCCGAAATAAACTCTGGAGTTTCTGTGTCACTGTGCCGTAGTTTGCGACAAGGTCAATGAAATAAGTTTCGATATTTTTTTAAAGATGAGATTAGGTGTTCTAAATTTAAATTTTAGAATTTCATCTAAATGAAATTCTAAAATCTAAATTTAGAACACCTAACTACCAAAGGTTACGAAATCTGACGAAAATTTTCTACTATTACAATATCCAAGAGTTCATCATTAAATTGACAGATTCGGATTAAATAGTATAGCCATTCACTGTTTTTATGTCGAAAAGATGCCTAATACATTGTGGGATAAATTAAAAAAAAAATGCCACGCGAACGAAGTATTAAAAATGCAATTGGGAGTTTGTTTGTTTGTTAGAGTTTCACACCTTAACTACTCAACCGTTCATCACGAAATTTTGCATATACGTTGTCAGGGGTCTAGAAACAGGGTATCCTTTCATTCAGAAAAAAGTAATGTTCCTAAGAAATACTTGAATCTATACTCATATTATAAAGCTGAAGAGTTTGTTTGTTTGTTTGGTTGAACGCGCTAATCTCAGGCACTTATAGTTCGAATTGAAAATTTATATTATAGTTAGATAGCCCAGTTATCGTGGAAGGCTATAGGCTATGTAACTTCACGCTACGACCAATAGGCAGTGATCATAAACAAAGGTGAAACTGCGGGGACGGCTAGTTTATTAATAAAATCCACATTTACGTGAGCGAAGCCGCGGACAAAGGCACGATAAATAAAAATATATTGTGGCATCAGATCAGTAAAGAAAGAAAGAATTTTTTTTATTTGTATCTTCGATCGAATCGAAGATCAAATAGAGTACTTGCGTCAGTAAGTAATGGTAATGGAATCAAGGAATGTGTATAATAATAACTTGAGACACCTCCTACACGACCGTCTGATCCCAAACTAGGCAGAGCCTGTACTATGGTAACCAGACTGCTGATAAACATACTTATATATTACCAAATATATATACAACTAGCGACCCGCCCCGGCTTCGCACGGGTGCAATGATGATACTAAATATACTACAGAATGTCTTTATATACAACGTTCACAGCCTTTTTGTCATTAGACAATACAAACATGATTTCTTCAGAGGTTACTCTTGAAAGAGCGATTTATAATTGACCATGTGAAAAACACTCAACGCTCAAATCTAAGCCTGCAACATTGAAAGTTTGACCCTATGATTTATTAATGGTCATTGCAAAAGATATCTTTACTGGAAATTGGCCGGCCCTCTGGCCGGTACCGCCGCAACCGCTATGTTCCTGCATTTTAAATCTGTAATATCTTCGAAAATATTCATTGAAATTACATACTGTAAAAAGCCATTTTGATCTATATCAAATGCACAATGTATTTAAGGTACTTAATTGGATAAGGATTAATGCTGTATTGCTTAAAATTGGTTCGTAAAAAGCCATTATTTCTCGTAAAAAGTAAAGGATAAAAAATGGTTGTTGTGGGTTATCCTTAAGAGATAGACATATACTATCGTGGACTTTTTTTAGGTGTACAATACTGTGGTACATTATTTTGATCTAACTCGTAGGGTTCAGCCAGCGTTTACAATGTAAACGCAAAAAAAATGTGTTTATTTACGACATCACATTAGAAACCTCTAAAGTTATCAGTGTTTCTCTACTATATTATGCATGTATTATACATATAAACCTTCCTCTTGAATCACTCTATCTATTAAAAAAAAACCGCATCAAATTCTGTTGCATAGTTTTAAAAATCAGCATACATAGGGACAGACGGACAGCAGGAAGCGACTTTGTTTTATACTATGTAGTGATTACAGACTAGCTGCACCCCGCAGGTTCGCCCGCTTAAGTCCCGATGCCGTGGAAATATCGAAACTAAAAGTAGCCTATGTGTTAATACAGGTATCCCTATCTACACGACAAATTTCATCGCAAACGGTATAGTAGTTTTTGCGTGAAAGAGCAACGAACAACCATACATAAATTATTACACCCATACACATAACAAATGATCGTGCTCATCATACAATTGCTTTTCCTGGGAAGGAATCGAACCCACGAGCTCTGGCTGAGCAGTCATGATCACTAACCACTAGACCAACAGACCTGTCAAAATAAATGGGTCAAGGAATACATTTTCTGTTATTATTTACCCGATAACAGTTATAAATATGAATCATTA
This sequence comes from Euplagia quadripunctaria, assembly GCA_963859945.1. Taxonomy (NCBI): domain Eukaryota; kingdom Metazoa; phylum Arthropoda; class Insecta; order Lepidoptera; family Erebidae; genus Euplagia; species Euplagia quadripunctaria. Next base: position 20,051,638 of record OY982569.1, on the reverse strand, counting down.
ATATCAGTTTTCTACCAAAGCCGTTTAATATACTTTACTGACAGGTTAACATCATTCAAAATATTTGACAGAAAGTTCTTTTGCCGTTATAAAGGCAGTTAACTTTAATTTCGCCTAAGTTGTTTGTAAATTGTAGGTTCTATGTACCTAAGTTGAGCACACTGAAAGTTTTGCGTAACTCATTAATTTTTTTAATCAATGATTGAGTTTCTTATGTTTAAAAAATATAACATTCGAAATTCAAACATTTATGAGCGGCCAGGAGCGCAGAAATTTCAGTGTGCCATGTACTACGCTATATTTTATGTGTCAATTGTACGTCTTGTGTATAGCGTATATACAGCGTACGTATTTGTATGTTCCACGTGTTTCTTGTGTGAAAGTTTACACTCTGTGTATATTATACGCTGCATGTATATTCTGCAATTCATGTTATATTTACTCGTGTATTGTGCGTCTTACCCGCGTAGTAAAGTAACGTTCACCGCAATTAACGCTTGTTCTAGATGTGGCTTCGAAGGCACTTAGGCAGGTAGGTAGTTGATTGAAATAATAGCTGGTGTGTTTATTTGAATTATTGTTATAGGTACCGGACTGCAATACTAACATCAAATGTTTTATACTATATTTTAAAATAAATAAAATTTAAGTGTCTGTTTGTAAGGTTTTTAAGCTCTACAGTTATTTGCATGATACTTATGCCTAAAAATCAGTTTTTTTTTATTTTACCTGCCTGTTTGTTACGGCTAATCTCCGGAACGGGTGGACCCATTTCCACGGGACTTTCACTCGCAGATAGCTGGTGCTATAAAGAGTAACTTGGGCTACTTTTATTTTGGAAAAAGAATTAGGGTTTCGCGCAAAATTTATAAAAAAGGACATGCGAGTGAAGCCACGCGGGAACTGCTAGTTATTAAATAAAAATATAACTAAAAAAATATATTATTTCATCTGATATAAACTTTTAAATGTTCTCCTATTACTAACCCGTTATGGTTACTGCCTACACCTACCACCATTCCATAAAGAGTCGCTCGGTCTCCAAAGTAGCTATTTAATATTAGTAAACATGAGCAGGGACCATATTATGCAAATAGTCTGGATCAGAAATTGTTCAAAACTAAATGTGTCTATGAAAAAAAAAAACAAAATATCAAACCGTTTCGATATTCAAAATCCAAATCACAACAATCCAAACCTAAAAATGTTCGTCATTCCAGAAAAGAATCTTCGTATACACCAATACGTTTCTTAACGTTCCGTTCTGAAATACAGTTCAACTGGTGTAATAATTTATTCATGAGCCCACTTTCCACTGAATGAATAGCTCTAACGCGTGGGTGTACCTTTGAGTTACGTCTACAAATAGAGGCGGGAAAATAACTGGTTGTTTGTCTACAGTTCGATTTTTGAAAAGAAAAATAAGGGTGTTTTTTAAAAGCGTTCTGCCTGTTCTGTGACAATTAACTTATTCAACGACGCACTCATAAACTTTGAGAAGTTGGCAAAGAATGTTAAAAATGTGATAAAAAGGCAGTAGTTTTATTAAGATATTACATAATAAATGTATATTCATAGACATGGTGATTACAACGTATTAATAATGTTAATGGATTTCTAGGTTAATGCTTACAAAGTTTCTCCACATTCTGGTACACACTACGTATGGATTGAGCATTATTTTTTCTATAAATGTAGTCAGTAAACTAATAGTAAAAATTTTGATTATTATAATTGAGCTAACTGTATTAAGTTAAGTTGAACAGTACTTTTGAAGTCAAATCAACAATTTGAGTCGAGTATCAATCAATCAATTAGCCTATTCTAGTCCACTGCTGGACATAGGCTTCTCCCAATGTGCGCCATATTACCCAGTCCTCCGCGTATATCCACCGTTAAAAATTCGGAGCCTTGTTATTCTCTGTTGAATTATTTTTTATCAGTTAAAAATGTTTACTAAATTTCATAAGAATTTCTTATATTATTGTGACAGTTATTCTTAAAAAATACAGTAACCTTGCCTGCCATGCCTCCGTTGCGCAGGTGACCAAAAACGTTACGCCTAAAAAACTACAGTATTTTTTCAAACGTCCACTCCATTCAGGAAATATTCGACGGTCCTCCGTCATCGATCACTACATATTTGATTTTACCGAGATATTTTCGAAGCGGCACACACATCGATCACACTCCAATAATACAGCCATTTTATCTTTGAGTGAATGTCAGACTAATTTATTTTTTACATTGAAGTAACGAAAATAACTGAATCGAAAGTTTATTTTCATCGCAGCTTTTAATTTTGTTTTAAATATTTTTTATTTCTAAATAAATTTCTTAAAATACCTGACTAAAAGAACTCGGACGCCGAAAACAGTCCCTACTCATTTGATAATGGAAATTACCATGAAATGAGTTCCGTAAACATTATTATACACTTAGATGGCATTCGTTACTGATATTTGACAGTTATATCAAAATAAAATATAATAATGATAATTAATTATTCGTAAATTATAACACTGTAGAAAAGTTCATCCATGGACCACCTATTATACAAAAATTTGTAAGACAACTCGTACATGCATACCTACATACGTTACACTGATGCGTTAGTGTGGGGATACAAGTACTAGCTGCGCCCCGCGTAATTCCCGATGCCGTGGAAATATCGGGATAAAAGTAGCTTATGTGTTAATCCAGGTTTCCAATCTATATACCAAGTTTCATCGCAATCGATTCAGTAGTTTTTGCATAAACAGCAATATCCTCACAAGTTTTCACTTATTTATAATATTAGTAGAATAATTTGGTCCTACTCACGTAATGGGACAAACCTATCGTCGCTAACCGGGTACTTTGGGAATTAGGTCACTTTAGGATAAGAAACTTGGGACTATATTAAATGGAAAAGGTAGACAAGAAGGGAGGGCAATGGAATGAAACGGATATGGCCATTGCCATTTTTTTATGGAATAGGGTGCAAAAGAGCAGACGGGTTACCTGATGATAAGTGGCTACTGCCGCCCTGGCACATAGGCACCTGCAACTCAAGAGTCACAAGTGCGTTGCCGGCCTTTAAGGTGGGAGTAGGGGAAGGGAGGGAGGGGAGACGGGGAGAAGGGAGAAGAATGAGAGAGGGAAGGGTTAGGGCTTCCGGTAACGTCACTCTCACGGCGAAAAAAAACGAAAGCATTGCTTCACTGCCGGTTTTTTTATAAGGCCGTGGTATCACTCCGGTCGAGCCGGCCCATACGTGCTGAAGCATGGCTCTCCCACAGTAGAAACGAATTGTATTATACTAGTGGTATACAATTGTTGATAAACTTTTGCGACTATACATATTAGATGTGTAAATCGGGATTTAATCGCGGTAATAATTAAAAGGTACAATACCTTTATTGGTTACCCGACGTTTCGATCGAATTGCACCGATCGTGTTTACGGGTAGACTGGTGAGAGCTTAGCGACGCCTCCGTGAAGTGCGAGTTTCGGCAACTACCCGCACTTGGTCTTCATTATTTTCAATTACCTTCGCACTGTCGGTACTTCGACACACCACACTTACAACGTCCGTTGAGTGTTGTCGAGTAGCGTGTATTCGCTGACGATAGCATTTGCTGATGACAGGATTCCAAGATGTTGACAAGCGGTATCCATCTTCTCTGTTGAAATTTTTAAATTTATTTTAGTGGTATACAATCAACATTCTATACATTTATCTTTTAATTAATCCTTTTGACAAAATCATACAACGCTTTTCCAATAATGTAAGGCAAGCTAAACTTGGATTGTTTTAGAACTGTATTATTTTTTTAATCTAGAAAATGAATTTATTTTTACAAATAAATTACGTATACTCTTTCTATAAGCATACACAGAAAAGTCGACTCTATTACTAATTCGAGTACTATGAATCTGGACATTATTCTCCCGAGCGTCAAGCATTATAATGACGTCACAACAGTACCTGATGTTCCAGAATCACTCATTATATTTCACCGGGTCAATGAGCTCGAAAGGTCAGTTTCAACTGACAACTTGTAATAGATGTTCCAGTATTCACGTAACGGACTGTGTTTACTTCATTTGCATGTTCAGTGGAATACTGCTATGCTGAAGCTTTTTACTCTCATGTAGAAATTAAAATGATGTTATAGTTGTAAAACAAATAAATACTGCCATAGATTCTGACTTATCTAAACTAATATTATAAACCTGAAACTTTTATTGTTTGGTTGAACGCGCTAATCTCAGGAAGTACTGGTTCGAATTGAATAATTCTTTCAGTGTTGGATAGCCCATTTATTGAGGAAGGCTATAGGCTATATAACATCACGCTACAACCAATAGGAGCGGAGCATCAATGAATAATGAAAAACCACAAGCGTTAAGCTTAGCTGGAGAGGTTAACAAGATTACTAGTAATGTGTGACCCACGTAACTGGTAACCTTTTAACAAAAAAAAACTAACCCTTTCTCTCTCTAGAATGGAACAGAAATGGTCTAGGGAGACACTTAAAATAATAGTAGTAATCTCATTGGCACAATAATTATTTATAAGACTTTTGTACCATGATAGGTCAAAATATATACTGGACACTCATAGCTGTATGTACCCGTTTTTGCATTTTTTTTTAACTTTGTAGCAAATATTGTTCAAAAATTTTAGCATTCGTCACTTCTTCTCTGTATAAAATATAAGTGTGCGAAATTTCATACTCCTCCGTCCGCCCAATTTTCGTAAAAAGGGATCCAAAGTTTTCCCTTCACGTATTAATATATAGATAATAATCTCAGTTGTTAACGAGTCTAACTATCGTGTATTAATAGTAAACTACATCCTTTATTAATAAACATTTTGATTTTATTTTGATGGATATTTGTTTTTACTACATAAGTTTACGGTGTACCTATGCAATTCAAGTAAGACAAAATCTATTAACATTGGTTTCTTAATCGACTTAGCTAACATAATACACTATAATTATACCTATAGTCTAAAACACAGAAATCTAAATACCTTATTATTTCTGTGGTTTAAACATTTGGATTTATAACTTTAAATTTACAATTTAAAATACCCCTGACTCGAAAATCAATTCAAAGATTATAAAAGAGCTGATAATCTTCGAACGGCTGAACAGATTTTCTTGAATTATATAAGAACACTCCCGACTAATTCACTTTTCAAAAAAAAAAAAATTAATATCAAAATTGGTTCATCCGTTCGGGAGCTACGATACCACAGACAGAAACACACACACACACAGACACGTCGAACTTATAACACCTCGCCGTTTTTGCGTCGGGGGTTAGAAATATTATTACTTACATTTCTCATTTTGTCTAAAACGGTGTAAGCTTTTTATTTCTTAATATTTTGTTTGAAAGTTGTAGAGTTTATTATTAAAATCAACTGTTTGATCATGAATAGTTATTTAGGAACATTATTTGGCTTTTCTGCTACTTGACTATATTAATATTAAATTTATTAATTACTTCTAAATGGCCCTCCATATAACTCCAGTTTCGTCTAATATTGAATTTCAAATATAAACTTCCATAGAAATATTGTGTAACTAAGTATATTATTGTTAGTGAATTATTCATTCGGTGCTACGGACCGAATACCTAAGGTCCGATGGGAAATCATATTATTTTCCTCTAATAAACATGACGGACCTTCGACCATTGACAGCCGGTTGATTAATAATAAATTTGATAGTAGATGTAGGTTAGACAGAGCACTCAAAGGAAGACATTGTAAAGCCATGTATTCACTGAGCATTAAATGTTTATATACATTGTTTTAGAAACTAAATCTACGTGTTCCTGAAACAAATTAATATGTTTTTGAAACATGCAAATTTCTTGCAGTAAACTTTACGTGTTTCACATCGTTTTGATGTGCTCCCCGCTTGCGACGGAGAGCACGCGAAACAATTCAGTTTTCAGTTCGATCTGATTTCGACATTCGTAGAAAGTTTTTAAATGATCCACCAAATATACATAAATCACTTAACACGTTTGTCTTCGTAACAAATAGTTCCTGACCCTCAATATTTTTATTTTCTTTTGGTTAGAAATGGCCTTATACAAAAAAGGTACGCACCACACTACAACACTAATTCCTCGGACGACATGACCTAAACAACTACTGATGTGAACGGCAAAGTCTCCGAAACATTATTCTTGTAAACATCTACGTGGTGTTTCGGAAACTTTGTGTCTGAAACATTGTTGCTCAGTGAGTACACGGCTTAAATGAAAGCAATTATTATCATTATTGATGACTAGTTCTTGCCTGCGGCTTCGCTGGCGCCAAGTTTAATAATGATTATTAATTTTATTTTATAAGAATATTTATAATATAATAGTTTCGTGTGTGGTATTCATGTTTATTAAAGATATACGGTTTTACTCACGTGTTTATTTCAGGGATGCCCGACTAGTTTCGGACCAGACGGGTGCCCTTTTTCAAGGTGTGAAGCGTCTTGCGGCGACGGTGTCAGGTGTCACACTGTCTGACATCGTAGTTCAATATATTTAATAAACAATTTTATTTTAGCCAGTTAGTTTTAGTGTTTTAGTTTTAATTGACGAAATTTACGTGATCAACGTACCAACAAATTTCCAGAATGACACCTATCATCCTCCGCGCCTTTTCTCAACTAAGTTGGGGTCGGCTTTCAGTGTAACTACGATACGGCCGAACTTCGATATTTTACGTGAAGCGACTGCCATCAGACCTCCACAACCCAAGTATTAGGCGATATCGAAGTTCTGTATTTAAACCAGGCTGTCAGACTTTTTAGGGCTCCAGCTACCCGTAACGAATGCCACAGATGTTTGTATGGCACCCGTGACCGACGGTTTAAAGTGCTCTCCGAGGCACGGCCAGAATGACACTTATTTTGATTTTAAACTATTTACCTATTTTCACCTCCTGAGGGGGGTTATTTTTGAAAAAAGCCTCCTACCAACTTTCAAATTGATATATCTCTCTAATATGATTTCTTCCTACAAATTTTGAACTCCTGTTTCACCCCTTTAGAGGTAGAAATTACAATAATCCGTTCTTAGCAGATGTCTACTTCATAATGAACATCTGTGTGAAAGTCAGTTAGTTCGGTTTCCATTTATACGAATACAGATAATTTAGTGTGATTGTAATTTTTTTTGCGAAACTCGCGCCGGGTTTTCTTGACAGATCAGGTGAATCCTGCGCCATAGCGCTTGACACTGCCACGTCACAGCGTGTGATAATAATAAGTAAAAATAACTTAACGAAACATACTCCAATTACGTTCGTGGTATCCAAGATAAAAAAGGTACATCCAAATTCACAAATATCTTATTTTATTAAATAATATTAATGTAGAAGTAGAGATACGATGCAACATAACTTTTATTTACACAATAAGATTTGGATGTTAAGTTATTCCGTGTCTAAAGTTCTTGTCTCCAAAATCTTTATTCTGAGACTGCCTTATTCAAAAACAACAAACCTATCTTCAGCATTTCTGCTATACCCAGAAAACTGTGAAGAAGTTTATTCTCACAAGAAATTTCCTTATCGAATCCTGTAATTAACATTTTAAAGACTACGACTTGACTTGCGCAAGTTATCAAGCCAACAGTTTTGGAAGGCTGTGAATTATTAAAACTTCATTAGAAATAGGGTGGCAACGAAATTGTGTAGTTTAACTTTGGCTAGCTTCCCTAACAGCTCGATAAAATGTTCTTTTTTAAATTAAATTTTCTACTGTCCTAGTTTTGAGGTGATTGGAAATTTAATAGTCTGTGTATTGAGCTTTGACAGGTACAAACGAAATTTGATTAGACTTTAGTTCTGATTAAACAAATAGAGTTTCTTATTTCAGCCATGTTGTGTGTGCTACTCCAGTTATTAAGTAGGTAATATCTCGTGTCGTCTACCCGTGACCACGATCGGTGCAATTCGATCGAAACGTCGAGTACCTAACCAAAAAAGGTATTGAACCTTCTAATTATTATTGCGATTAAATCCTGATTCACACATCAAATCTCGTGTTGATTTTGTTCCATAGTAATTATTAACTTACTTGAACCTGAGATAAATAACTCCAGTTTGAATTCTTGTGAAAAAGAACCAAGCAGACAATAGGACATAAAACAATAACATAATCGAGTTACTGGTCCCTGGTGAATTTCTTGTTGAAAAACAAGAACGAGGGAAGTTTGGGAAGTTGTATGAGAAACTCAATATTGCCATTTTAGTGATCCTTAGTCTTCGTTTAACTTTAATAATATATAACATACAAGTAAGAAGAATAAAACATTTAAAATGAAAGAAAAAAACTGTTAGCTAAGAAATCAATGAAGGCTGAAAGGAACATTTGGAAACCAAAGTGTCTATCATGCAAATTAATATAAGTATAATAATAAAATATATAGTATATATAATATATATATATATATAAATGTAAGTGTCGTGCACTAACATTATCACTTACTGTACTCCAAGTGCAAGAGTTTTTAACCGACTTCAATAAGGAGGAGGTTCTCAATTCGACAGAATTTTTTTTGTGTATGTTACGCGATATCTTTGCCACTCACGTGTCGCTTCATACTCAAATTTAAAGAACCACCATTTAAATTTAAAGAAAATATTTCTCCTCTAATTGTAGGAAGTTAAGGTATACAATTTATCGTGCTTTAGGTGTGTTTAACTCGGTGATACTTTTTTACTTACTTTTTTTTAAATTGCTTGAGAGCCATGCTTCGGCATGTATGGGCCGACTCGACCGGAGTGATACCACGGCCTCGCAGAAAACCAGCAGTAAAGCAAGGATTATATTGCTTTTCGCTGAGTGAGTGAATTTACCGGAGGCAATAATCCTTCCATCTCCCCCTCCCCTAGTCGCCGTAGAAGGACGTCCTTCTCGAGAATCATCAGTGAGTTTGCTTCAACCACGTTTAAACTCATTAAACCAGCTGTAAACAGTGGCACGAGATGAAGCTTCATAATGAAATGCCAACCGAAGTCTATCGTAACATTGTTGTTGAGGAAGACCGCAATGAAAGTCGTAATAAATTATTGAGCGAAAATTTTCTCTAGTCATATCCATTTCGATGCACAAAAGACACTTTTTAAATTGACGCCAATTTGTACAAAATAAATGACATATGAAATCATTAAATATCTACAGATTGCCAGAGAGTTCCTAATTCGAAATTAAAATAAATTTTTCATTGGCTGCTTTTCTTACTGGCCTATTCCACGGTAATGTTATGTATTACCGTGCCTTTTTTATATTATAGGGGGCAAAAGAGCAGACAAATCACCTGATGGTAAGTGACGACCTTTGCCCATGGACACCTGCAAAGTCACAAGTGCGTTGCCGGCCTTTGAGATGGGAGTACGCTCTTTTCTTGAAAGTTTGAAGGTCGTATCGGTCCAGAAATACCGCAGGCGACAATTTGTGCCTATTCTAAAAATTTCAGTGTGACCCGCGTACTGCATGTATATGCAAAATTTCGTCAGGGATACAGAAAAGGACATACCTCCCTTACCTCCCGAAAAAAAGGTGTGTTCCCGACGGATAATGATTTGATTGAAAAAGGCTTCATTGACGCGATCGAAGTCGTTGTCAAAAATACTAGTCTGATATAATATGTTTAACATAGTAAAATTTAGCTCTCTCAAAACTACTAACGATATTTTTATTATCTCAAAACCTTTTTAAAACTTAACAAAAATGCCAGAGTGCTTTGTCAGTGTGAAGCAAACTGATTACTTAACGAAGCCCTCAAGAAGTAAGTGACTTAGGAAGCAAGCGTGAAAAGTCTTTGTAACGATAAAACGCCGCAGAAAATATGATTAGGAAAAATATTTTATACTCAAGCTTTGTAAGGTTACCCTAAAGTCAAGACTGCTCATTGTCTTAGAGGTTTTTAAAGCTAATTCCACTTTAAAAGCTACCCTTCAACAACTGAAATTATCATAACAGTACCTGTAACAACATAAACTGATAATAAACTATATACATTTGTAAAAGCTAAATCTTTTAAGCTGGGTTGTTAAATAAAACACGGTAATCATATTAGTCGAATGTAGTAATATGCTATGCAAATTTTTATGCTTTTACTGTATACTATATAATTATAAAGTTCATATTCCTTAATCAAACGAGTTTAGAAGAAATGAGCTCATGCCTCTTTATTTTGTATTCCATCTTTTGAAACGTTATAAAGCGTACAAGGTTGTATTTAAAGCGTCTACTTACGGTACCGTCTGTTTGTAAGCGTGACCAGGTTATCTTCGTTGCTGGAGTACTATTCTCTATTTGAGAGCAGGCACAATTTTTTTTTACATTTTACCTACTTGAGTTGCAACGGCTACATTATTGAGCTAAACTTGAATACTTACATTTTTTCATTACAAATATATTTTATTTTAATGAACTGTATCTATTGTGATAACTGACTTTTATTTTCAACCGTCGTAAAAAAAAAACTGTATATTTTTAAGAGTATAAATTGACACCGTCAATCAGAAATTTGTACCAAAATTCATTCCCCAAATCTTGTTAAAATCATGAATTTGGCCATACTCTCCCGGGTAATGATATAAATATTTTAGCTTTAACAATAACTGTTTTTGACAAATATACATTGAAAAGTTTTTAAATAATTAGTTATTCTCGCCTATAACGCTATTCGTTATTAAAACAGATTCACAGTTTTTTTCATAGCATAGCTGTCGTTATTTTCATGGTCATTGATTGAGTTTGTTTGAATTTTATACAAATTCTATGGACTATTTTTTGTATTTTTTGATGTCAATAAAGCTAATGATTGGAGTAAAAAAATATTACATAATTTATATTGGTACGATTTCAGGGCTGGAGGTTGCTAACTATATTCAAAAGAAGCTGGAAGAACGTCAAAACGATAAGTTGTGTAAAAGCATGTATGAAATAAGGGGCCATGACGTCATAGCCCCCATATATATATATATATACTAGCGGACCCAACAGACGTTGTCCTGCCGGAACCTAAAAATATTCCTGGAACCCTATCACAGCGCCATCTACCGGGTCCATTGTAAATCTAAACTATTCTCGAATCCATCTGAAGACACACAAAAAATTTCATTAAAATCGGTCAATTATTCCTGGAACCGTATCGCAGCGCCATCTACCGGGTCCAATTGTAAATCTAAACCATTCTCGAATCTACCTGAAGACACACAAAAAATGTCATTAAAATCGGTCCAGCAGTTTAGGAGGAGTTCAGTGACATACACACGTACAGAAGAAATATATATACAAAGATGTACATAATATATATCGCAATTATCAAAATGACATATCATTGCAAGATCGAATACATTTGTATATACTCCCGCCACGTATTCTTACTGGGACTGACCCTGACTGCTATGCCGTAGGTTGTGGGTTCGATTCCTACCCGAGCCTGGGTGTTCTTTGTGTCCGTTGTTTGTATGTTTGTAAAGTCCCCCGCGACACAGGAGTAATTCCAAATGCAGGAGTGGGCAACTCCTTTTAAAAATAAAAATAAAGAAAAATATATAAATACATCGGTATATGTACAATAACTTAAACTTGATAAAACAATTCAAAATATAATATTAAATTAAGACACTAAACCCTACTTTGACGAACAATAAACAGCAGCAATAAACACAAAGTACGAGATCGCTAATAAACTCCATACTCCGTTAAATAGTAATTCATTGAATTCAATAAAACATAAATATTTTACAACCACGGGCTAAAATTCGTATCACGCTCTGTAATTCCTTTGAAAGTGCTAAAGCCCGTTCAATGAGCGCGTATAAAATATATTGGGCTTGCTTATTTATCATTGATTTCGAGGTCCCCTTAGTTTGTCCATTCATTGTAAACTTTAGTTTTACTGGTTTTGGTTTAATTTCAACTAGTATGTTTCATTGTTTTAGTAAAATATTGTTGAAATGGGTACGGGATTGGAAGGAAATGACGAACTCTCTGTGATGAATTTTTATTTACACACAGACACCCGGACTGAGTGACGTGTCCATATTAACGTGGAGTAACTCTTCTGACGTGCCCTCCCTGACGTAGTTCGTCAACAGTTACACTTTAGTATAACACCACACTGAACACTCACTACTCTTCTATTTCGTTCTTCCTCCTTCCTCTTCTGTTCGCTTTCTTAAAATTTTACTGATTGTAAAAGTTTAAGAAAGCTGCCGCTGTGCGGCTCGCGGCTATTTATATATCCCTGCCGTACCTTCTAGAGTCGTTATTTCAATAGTCTTTTCTATCTTATAATCGTTCGTCTTCGTTGAAAATTAAATAATTTGATTTTGATTTCGAGAAAGCCTGATTAGATTCAAGCCTGACAGGAGCTCTTTGGCAATAAGACCGCTCCTTTTAAAGTTTATTTTATTATTTTCCTAACTAATATTGACTGATAGAGACTACGTTTGATTCGATCTAAGATTGAAGAATCAATCTAGCCAAGATCTTAAATTCGAAAGAGATTCGTGAAATTAAGCTTCTTATTTAGTAGTTTGTGAAAGGTATGCCGGAAAGCGGGCTTTACAGTAAGCCTTTGATTTATGTTTAATGTTCTCATAATTTAGAATTGAGATTCAAATTCTTTCAGTGCCTGATTTATGGCGTACGTCGTTAGAGAACGTTTTCTTTTATAGTAATGCTTAAAATGAGCGATTGGTTCTTATGTAGAACTGCATAACATTTAAAGGGCTATAGGATTTATTTAATTTCAGAATTATTACACTGAAAAAAGACATTAAGCGAAAGAGGAAAAATAAAATATTCAATGTTAAATTTGGACTTTGGAATGAAAACATTTTGAGGAGTTTTTAGTGTTGATGTATAAAACATCAACACTAACAATTTTATGTTTTTTAAATAAACATCTGGCTCCAAAAGTAGCATATATACTTGAGTGCCGTAGCTATAAATAGTTTTCTTTTTACAATATAAACATTATGACTTACGGCGTAAGTCGATGCTTTATCTTACGTGCTATAGTGAGGTACCAAGTTCGAATTAAGCATCGGGGCTATTGTTATTGAGTTCTCCTTTTAGGGGATTTTTGGTAGCAGCTCAGAGTCTAAGCGTAGCAGCCCAGTCGATGCTAAAAGGCTCGTCTCCTGTTATACAAAAAGCTGTCAAACTATAGACATGTAACACCTACTACCCCTTCGGTTTTAAATAGGTTGAGTAATCTACCTTGTATAGTAAAAGCATTTGTCAAACTTGTATAAAGTCTAAGCTTACATTGAAATCCGAACGACAATTAGCTTTGGGACAAGTTCTGTAAATCAACATTCACGTTCGGCGAACGTTGTCTCTCTAGTCAATCTCTCCCCCGCTAAAAGCCGTACATATTGATCAAACCTCTTTACTGTCAGTATTAATTCATTCTGGTTCTGTAATTTTACTTATTACAACTACTGGAGATTCATTACGAAATAAATTATCGTCAATAGTAACCAGCTTTATAATAACTCATTTAATTTCGAATGCGGAACATATAACGAATGCTGTTCAAAGTTCGAAATAAAAGTTCTGGTGACAAGACGTGACGTCAACATTCCTTTTTTTTAAGTATTGGCAAAATATTCTGCAAAAGAGGTTGACACGCTGTCCGGTCTCGCTGGGCAGCTGAGGAAAATTTATGATGGGTCAATATGATGTCTGAAAGGTCGACACTTTCACCAAGCCGGAGTTTGGTTTAGGGTGCAAGAATTTTAGGATAGGCAAATTGTTTTTATTGAAGCTTCGCTACAGTATTTTAAGTCGCTTATTGATTTGAGATAAGGAGCCTTTACTGGATTATAAATGATTGATAATTTTTAAGTTATACGTAGGTGTACATAATTTTATTAGTGATGTTTTTTTCTTTAGTACCTATTTCATACTGAGTGATGTAGTATTTGATTGAAAAATTCAGAAAAGAAAATAGAGTATTGTGTTTTCTAAATATCAGTATTTCTACCAGATATGTCAATCAGGTTTTAATCGCGGTAATATTTAAAAGGTAACCCTTTGTTTGTCCAAAGTTACGATAGAATTCACCGACCGTGGTGACAAATAAACAAATATAAGTACCTAATGACTGTTGGCTCACAACTCAAAACTCAATACTATCAACTAAATCCTTACCTACTCAATGATCTTCAAACCAATATGCATCTGTAAAAAGTAACTTGGCCATTAGATATGCAAAGAATGCAGAACGGAATTTTAGAACCATAGGTAATGTGTTCTAGTATGTCTCCAATACAAACACTCCTAAGGCATTGAATGATGACAATATGAAATCTATATTAATTTCATTATGCTAAAAATTTTTTATGGTATAGGGAGCAAACGAGTAGACGGGTCACTTGATGGTAAATGACAACCGCCGCCCATGGGCACCTGCACCTCAAGAATCACAAGTGCGTTGCCGGCCTTTAAGGTAGGGAAAGGGGGAAGAGGGTGAGAGGAGAGGTGAGGAGAGGGAGAGAAGGGGAGAGGTGAGGAGGGGGAGTGGGAAGGGTTAGGGCCTAGGTGAATGTTTGTGCGTCCGCAATTTTCTTAAAAAAGAATGTACAAATTTTCATGGCTGTTTCACTAAGAATAATATTTAAGCATATAATTTCTGAAAAACTGCTCTCTGCAATGACCAGGCTTAAAATGGAACCCGCACTCTTAATTTTCAGAATAAACAAGTAATTATCGATAATTGCTTACTCGATTATTAAGAGGTTACTTTACTAGTTTATAATTATTAGGAGGTTAAGATTGACTATACATTTACAGAGACATTTAGACCTAGAGCTAATATGATAAGAGAGTATAGCAGACGATTTACAATAATAACACTATTAAAGATGTAGCAAGTCTCACTATAAAGAACTAAAATGCAATTTTAATCGCACACTTAGACACACCTGTAATATACATATTAGGTACCTTATAAGCACGTGCAACTTAATATGTGTCTAAGGCTGTCCGCTGCGTTGAGCGGGCACACGGCGCGGGCGTCCGCGCGGCGTGCTGTTTCATGCAAATTCATAAAGCAACGCTGCGTTAGGCAGGTCGCCCGTCACGCGCGGCGCGGGCGACGGTACCCGCCGCGCGGGTGACGGGCCATGATCACATGTGCACGCGACGGAACACTCTAGCGGAGCTGTTTTTTGAAAATCAATGAGTGCTGCTGCGTCATCCGTGTCACACGCGCGATGGGTTACACCTTGCCTACAGTCATGACCAGTGTTGATACGGGACGCGTTATTATTGAAGTTCAATCTCACCCTGTTATATGGGATATGTCTAATGATTTATATAAAGACAGGGATGCGCGTCAAGCTGCATGGCTGGAGATTTGCAAGGAGCTATTTGTAAATTTTGAGGACTTCAGTGACGCAGAAAAAAGTCAACAGTCACCATTATTGCCAACATTTCCGTCGGTAATATAACTGATGTACTATTTACTTTCAAAGTATTAGAACTACGTTTCAAATATATTTCCTGTTTCTGGCTAAGTAGTAAATCAACAAATAATCCAATATGATACGACTGTACACCCGCACGATCAAAATTCTCAAACCATTTGTTTTTGTGAACATGTAACTTAGATCACATTGAGCGCAAGCGCCTATCCCTACGGATTAAATGGCTAAGTGGCGAACATTCGGCGTGAATTTATGTGAATTTATTTTTGGCACTACACCCCCACCAACTGAAACTTGTGAAACGAAAACAGAACTTCTAAAACAACAAACTCGAGGTGGGATCAATGTTTAGTTAGTTTTATAAGTTCTAAAAGAATAATTAGGGCTAGGGTCCTTGAACTGTTGTGTTATTTATTATTATTATTTTAAAAATAAATGAACACGTCTTGTCTATAAAAGTTATAATGTTCGTCTTCATACTTAATAATTTACGCAATATTATGCCTATGTTAGTGCAGTAATTTACTTCAAAATTAATGTGCACACTGTTATAATAATCCTTTGTAAGGAACTACCGAAAGTTGAGCGTCATTAGTGGTAAACTTCGTCCTTAGAATGTGTTATTAGATGCAAGAGTAAATGCTGACAGAATCCTTTAGTCGCATGCTACAACACTTGTGAAAGACATAATCTACATATATGCCGTTGAGACTACACAAGCAGCTTACAAGATGTGATACATTTCGTATTATGTAATCAAAACTTAGATGCTTTGACATATTTAAGTGCCGAGTTATAAAGTTGAATTACTTAATCATACACGATTTAATGCATTACTAGCTCATATTAGTTAATGTAGATTTTTTATAACATTTTTTTTTAAGTTGAGACAACTCACCCACGGCCGTCTTATCCAAAACTAGACAGAGCCTATACTATGGTAACCAGACTGCTGAGAAACATACTTATATGTTACTAAATACATACATATTACATAATATCCTACTAATATTATAAACGTGAAAGTTTGTGAGCATGTATGGATGTTTGTATGTATGGAAGTTTGTTACTCTTTCACGGAAAAAAAAATTACTGAACCGATTGCGATGAAACTTGATATGTAGATAGCTGGAGACCTGGATTAACATATAGGCTACTTTTTATCCCGATATTTTCACGGGATCGGGACTTACGCGGGTGAAACCGCGGGGCGCTGCTAGTATACATACATATAAATTACACCCAGATACAGAACAAATTTAGGTTTCTCTCGGGAGCTAGTACCTTTTTCTGGATAATAGGTACGTGTGATAACTCACATACAAATTTAAACTAATATTACAATTGCGAAAGTAATTTTGTTTGTCTGATTGTTACCCTATGTATGATGCTTTAAATTATCAATCATCAGGAAATTTTAGATACACGATGTCAGCGATACAGAAAAAAATATAAACATTGATTATTCAGTGTTACAATTCTTGTTGATTAAATTAGATAAATCTGTCATCACCTCTTAAAACACAAACTTTAATTATTCAAAAATGTTCTGTTTTTACATCGCTGGAAATATAACTTTGTTATACATACGATACGATACTAGTTTGGACAGTTTTAAACGGTTTTTGGTAACAGCATGAAGTTATTTCCAACAGGGTTGAACACGTTTGGTGTAGTTTTTATTACGAGTATTTTGTCGGGGTTTACGTTTAACAAATACGATTTTTATACGGTTAACACGCATGCACCGATAGCATACGTGTTAACCAATTTGAAACATTCAAGATATTTAAAAATATTCGTGACTTGTAACGAGCAGATGGGTCACCTGATGGTAAATGACTACCACCGCTTATAAGCACCTGCAACTCAAAAATCACAAGTTCGTTGCTGGCCTTTAAGGCGGGAGTCGGGGAAGGGAGAAATAAGGGGCGAGGAAGGGAGAGAGGAAGAGGGAAGGGTTAGGGCCTCCGGTAATCTCACTCACTGGGCGAAAAGCAATACAATCATTGAAATAAAACTATTTTTCACGGATTCTATCGTGATTTATTTGGTGTTATTTTACTATCTATACTGATCCCGACGTTTCAGTTGTTTTTCAGCAGCCATGGTCACGGGTAGACTGATCTACCCGTAACCATGGCTGCTGAAAGCCATGCTTCGGCACGTATGGGCCGGCTTGACTCCGCTCGTTACCACGGCCTCACAGAAAACCGGACGTGAAGCAATGCTTGCATTGCATTTCACCGCGTGAGGTTATCGGAGGCCCTTACCCTTCCCTCTCCCTTATTCCTGACCTTCCCCTCTCACCCCTCTTCTCACTCTCCCCCCCTCTCCCTCTTCTCCTATTGCCACCTTAAAGGGCGGCAACGCACTTGTGACTCTCGAGTTGCAGGTGCCCATGGGCGGCGGTAGTCATTTACCGCAAGGTGACCCGTCTGCTCGTTTGCCCCCTATACCATAAAAAAAAAACTCTCGACG
The DNA here is from genome assembly GCA_963859945.1 of Euplagia quadripunctaria. Taxonomy (NCBI): domain Eukaryota; kingdom Metazoa; phylum Arthropoda; class Insecta; order Lepidoptera; family Erebidae; genus Euplagia; species Euplagia quadripunctaria. Next base: position 20,033,691 of record OY982569.1, on the reverse strand, counting down.
TAAACGATGGAGGTTTTTAATAAAACACAATCAGACTAAAAATCTTTAAATTTTGAGTTCCTACTGCCGAATTCCTTACTTTAAAACCATACAAAGGAAGAAATTCACTCTAATCAAACAAGAAGAAACGCGCTTCGTATCAGATGTCCAAGTCATCTGATACGAAGATTGTGAATTTCCTCTTTTGTCAGGAGTTCGGAGGTAAATTTACAACTCGGATAATATTAGGCGTCAATCACTGCTTTTTGAGTTCTCCGTTATTAATGAAAATTCGAAGTGTGTACCGTGTTTTCTGAAAGAAAAAAATTGAACTTCTGTGTTTTCGGTTTGTATATTTTATAATAATAAACAGAAATAACACACAACAAATATATGTATATGTCGGGGTAGGCTCAGACATCAGAAGTAAAACAGAAGGATAGGTACAGTTATAAATAGTTTTATTAATTTAAATCTTATTAAAATGAGCAGACACTAAATCAATAATAATTTGCAGTACACACAATAAATATTATTATCATATATTAAGCAATAAATCAATATTTTACACAAGCCAAATGGCAGTGAGGGAGGCAGAGACTCGTACTGAGACAGCAGTCCGTGCACCAAGACGCATCCGTTAGAAATGCGTGCCGATACAACGGAGCGGCTCGTTTTATACACTCCAAGCGTAGTGGGAGGTAGGTGGGGGCGATGACGTCCGGTGCACGTGCTGCTAGCGCATGATATCGCTGTCTCTTTCTTGCACTAAATGTCAGCTGTCGCCGTCATATATTTTATGTTTAAATGTTTATAAAACGAATATTAATAATAAAAAGTTTAAGTGTTTGTGTGCAAATAAAAATATTATTACTATTATAGACACACATGTTACTTAACTGAAATAAATGACTGGCCTGTTGATCTAGTGGTTAGTAACTTTGACTACTTAGCCAGAGGTCGTAGGTTCGATTCCCACCCAGGACAAAGAATTGTGTGATGATCGTGATCTATTGTTCGGCGTCTGGGTGTAATTTATCTATAGTATGTATGCCTTTAGTAATATATATGTATGTTTATCAGCAGTTACTATAGTACAGGCTCTGCCTAGTTTGGATCAGACGGCCGTGTGTGAGATGTGTCAAGTAAAAACTATATACTATTAGGTACTAATAATGGTTATTAGTATAGTATATTATATTAATAGACACAGCTTGTATTACAACGGTAAATAGTCGGGGATTCGATGTGTGTATTTATTCGTCACTAGATGCTTTTTTCCTCTACTGCCATACGTATTGACGCGAAAAACTTAAAAAAACACACGTTGAACGACCACAAGTTAATATTATTATATGTAATAAACTAGTTTTCTTCTGCAAAATGTCTGACAAGTAGTTTTATAAGTGGAACTTTTAAATAAAACAATCGTTTAAGAAACTAAAATCTACAGAAGAAATAACATTGATTTAACTGATATTTACATTTTTTTTTGGATCTCAAAGATCTTGAGATGTTAAAAGAAAGTTAATAGAACATTCTTATTTACTAACAGTAAATAAAAATATTTATTGACTTTGATAATGTTTTGACTTGAACATTAAGTTTATCCTGTTTTTGTTCCGACGTCAAAGTAGATTCTTATCACAAACGGAAAATAAACCAGCTAGGTAAATACGTCGCCCAACCTTAATTCTTGGAAGCGCTTCAAAACTCTCAAAGTGATCCCACCTATATTTCACCTCAAAGGGACAAAAATAGACAGGTCGTTCACCCAGCCACCAGACTATTTCACTACGAACTTTCATTCACTGATATGTCATAAATCGTACGTTCAGAAGGCGCATAGGCTCACCGATAAAAATACCTTGGGGTATTAATTATGCTTGAAACTAATATCCAATCACATTCAAAATAACTTAAAGATCCTCAGATTTAAATAAATCATTTCACGTAATAAAATCTAATATAAACTTGTGAAAGTAATTCTCATAAAGATTAAAAACATATATATATAGCAATATCACGCTTTCCATCCGATAAATCCATATGGTTGTAATGCCACCCGACCATGGAAATCTACCTAGGACCATACTACAGGTATCATATACATTACAATAAAAACTTTCGTGACTGGTATTCATGTTTATTAAAGACTAGCAGCGCCCCGCGGTTTCACCCGCGTAAGTCCCGATCCCGTGGGAATATCGGGATAAAAAGTAGCCTATGTGTTAATCCAGGTCTCCAGCTATCTACATACTAAGTTTCATCGCAATCGGTTCTGTAATTTTTGCGTGAAGGAGTAACAAACATTCATCTATCCATCCATCCATCCATCCAAACTTTCACATTTATAATATTAGTGGGATTATACGGTTTTACTCACATTTGTATTTCGGGGATGCCCGACTAGTTTCGGACCCGACGGGGCCCTTTTTCAAGGAGTGAAGCGTCCTGCCGCGATGGTGTCAGGCTTCACACTGGTCAGTGCCCCCGTCGGGTGCGAAACTAGTCGGCCATCCCCGAAATACAAACGTGAGTAAAACCGTATAGTATTTAATACACATCGCATACATTACGCATTATAAAATAGTAAAAAAAAATACATTTCATAGGTTTAAAGTAGTCAACTGTAAACCCAAATTGTTTACAGTCGACCTTTGTAAATTTAAAACATTTTTAGTATTATTTAGGGATAAAATTAGTTTTGATAACAGGATAGTATCCACGTGCAGTTTCGTGAAGAGTAAACAAACCCATAACCAATGGAATAGGATCCATATTGCCTTCAATATGACTTTATATACTTCAATATCTAATCAAAATTGTTTCTTTGCAGGTACAAAAGTGCAATGTTGTGACATCAGTCAACTATGTCCTAGTGAAGTGCAAGTGGCGATTTCGATATGCGGTTGTTACTAGTGTTGTTATTCGCGCTAGCCGCGGCGACGGCGGATACGGACGTGTGTAATCCAGACAAAATGACGGTCTATAAGATGGTTTTACATACGTATTGGACACGGGAGAAGTTCCCGAAACACTACCCGGATTGGAGACCGCCGGCGCAGTGGTCGAAGGTGTATGGTGAGTAACTCTTTTTTCGCTTTTTCTTAATAGGCTTATTCCTGGCTAGTGCCTAAGCCGAGTGGGAATCGAAGTCATTATGCAAACTCACGTCATGAAAGCTATTGACCGTGGCTTCTCACGTTTTGGCAATCCATTCGGGTATCCCTCGGGCACAGTACTGGATGAAAGATACCCATCTACCCTTTATAAAACCCTGAAAACGAGTATGCTAAATTAAATGATGATCGCTTAAGTAAGGCGTGAATGCATAACAAACTAATAAATAAATATACTCACTTATGCAATTTTTTTATTTATTTTTTATGGTATGGGGACAAACGAGCAGACGGGTCACCTGATGGTAAATGACCACCACCGCCCATGGGCAGCTGCGACTCAAGAGTCACATGTTTGTGTGCGTTGTCGGCCTTTAATAATAATAATCATTTATTTCAGGCTGCATAGGCCCATAGATAACTTAACCTTAATCTAAATATACATACCAAAACATTGTGGTAGTAAATATAACTTAAAACTAAGTTAGTAACTCTACACTTGCACTAAGTCTTTGTGTGGTGTCTTGGTACTTGTCCGTGGAAGCGACAGAATACCTTACCTTGCGGCCAAAAACTTTCATCTAACACCTGGTGCAGATAACAAGTAGGGGTAGGGTGGAAGAAGGGGAGGGGGGAGAGAAGAGTTAGAGCCTTCGTTAACCTCACTCACTCGGCGAAAAACAATGAAAGCATTGCTTCACTACCGGTTTTCTGTGAGGCCGTGGTATCACTCCTGTCCAGCATGGTTCTCCCACGATAAAAATATATAAAACATTAGTTAGGATTCAATAATAAACAAGCCATATTAACTGAAAATTAATGATTAAACTATTATCTGACTAAAGGTAGCTTTATTTTTTAGACTTTACTATTTCTAATGAAATGCATTGTGGTAAGAAACGCAAATTAATCAAATGTGAACTATGTATTGTTGTTGAAATGTGGCTTGAAACTATAAATGCTAACAATAAAACCTAGTTTGTTGCGGTCACTCACCGCTATTTTATGAAAACAAAATAACACTTTATTCATAAATCAACTCCACAGAGACAGATACAAATAACATTTTTATTACCAACGCAGTCAGAAAAAAAGATAACACACTTCTTTTAATTAAAGTGCTTCAATGAAAACGAACACTGTCCTTTTATCATTTCATTGCCGATCTTTTATTTCGTGTGACATAATGAGAAATTTTAAATTATAAAACTGATATTGGTTAAGTCTAAAGTAATCAATGGCTGATACGAAAATATTTGGGTAAGAGTAAAATTCTGCTTCATCAATATCCCACTAATATTATAAACGTGAAAGTTTGTGAGGATGTATGGACGATTGTTACTCTTTCAAAACTACCGAACCAATTGTGCGATGAAACTTGGTATGTAGATAACCAGAGACCTGAATTAACACATAGGCTACTTTTTATCCCGATATTCTGGCAGCACCGGGACTTAGACGGGTGAAACCGCGGGGCGCAGCTAGTTATAGAACAAAGCTGAAGAATTTTTGTTTGTTTGTTTGTTTAAACGCGCTAATCTCTGGAACTATTATTCAGATTTGAATTTTTTTTTGTCTTTGATAGAGTATTCACTGAGGAATATTATAGGCTATGTAACGTCACACTATGACCCTTAAGAGCGGAGTAGTGACCATGAACGCTGGTGAAACTGCTGGGGACGGGTAGTATTATATACTTCAGTCACGTCTTTGGCATATATTGTTATCTCTATTTATGTCTAACTAAGATTCACGATATTTCGCGATGGGTTTAGTTAGGTATTTGATTTGGATACAAAATTATTTAAAGATTACACACAGCTAAATATTTTAAGGTGCTGAAATTTTTCAGTGGTACTTACATATCTCCAACTGATTTTACTCTCGACCTTTTTTTCTTACGTTTAATGATTTTAGTTACAATTAAATAATATGATGAATTCGAACTGACTAACATCATACGATATTCGGTTGCGTCTAGAGAGAAACATGTGAAGGCTCCTGGTAGAGCGCGATAGCTGCCTAGCCTAGCCTGTTAGACTGTTCATCAAGTGTTCAAATGGGGATTCATTTTACTAATATTATAAATGTGAAAGTTTCGATGGACGGATGGAAGGATGGATGGATGTTTACTACTCTTTCACACTAAAACCACTAAACCGATTGCGATGAAACTTGGTATGTAGATAGCTGAAGACCTGGATTAACGCATAGGCTACTTTTTATCCTGATTTTTCCACGGGATCGTGACTTACGCTTGTGAAAACGGGGGGCGCTGCTGGTGTCCAATAAGTTTCTCAGCAACTATCGTATAATTGTCACATCAATTTTAATTTTGCTGTTGGATAAATTTAAATTAAGCTCTTAATATAAGTCATTCGATCGTAATTGAACATCTGTCCAATTAGACCCCGCAAAGTCGAGTCATAAAAGACAAAAGAGAAAATAATAGGTTTTTTTTTCGCCAGACGGGACATTTCAAAGTTTTGAAGCAGACGGATAAATTTTCGCCGTTGTGTGAATTTGAGCGCAATAATAGCCGACAATGAATAAATTATATATTCATAAATTCACATTCTTACTCAACTTAGCTAGTTACAGTAATGGCAAAAGTTTTCAGATTGCACGACGAAAAGGTGAAGAATTCTTCAAGAAGTCTCTAAACAATGTTTGTGAGAAGTTTTGAGAATTTTATAAACTTTTCATTTAAGTCTTTGATGATATTATAACAATGTCAAATCTGTTGTTTCACCTGATCAAAATGGTAAGTGTAGTTTTTACAACTACTAGGCTTTTTCAAAAATCTCAAAAAGGAAACTGAAATGGGTAGATCTTTTTGAGATTTTTTCAATTTTATTGATTTAATGGTGGTGAATGTTGAAACTGCTTAATACTAATACTTTTTAAATATTCTGTTATTTTTTCGTGATATTATCTCTATTTTGAATTTTTGTCAGTTTAAACTGATTTTTAGCATACATTTTGAAGCTAGCAAATAATTGGCAACCCTGACAGTAGGAGACTATAAAACTTTAGTCAGCTTTACAGCTGGCGATGACTTTTGTTACAAAAAAAATCTTATTTACAATAATAATAATAACTTCACACATCTCATACAAGGCCGTCTGATCCCAAATTGGCAGAGCCTGTACTATAGTAACCAGACTGCTTATAAACATACTTAAATATTTCTAAATACATACATATTATAGATAAATTACACCCAGACACAGAACGAATGATCATGCTCATTACACAATTATTTGTCCTGGGTGGGAATCGAACCCTCGACCTCTGGCTTAGCAGTCAGGGTCACTAACCACTAGACCAACAGGCCAGTCAAATTTTTCATGATTAAGAGAGTCAATGCCGTCAGTGAATTTTCGCAAATATTAACAAACCCTATTACAAATCCTAGTACGAAGGATAATTACAGCTTTCAAAATATGTGTGTGGCATCAGGCGTAAAAAAAGGGTCCACTAACTATTAAATGTATGAGTGGAATACTTCCTTTTATTTCTTGGATTAAAGTCCTATAAGTCATTTCTGGACCTTATTATTAAATATGAAGTTTGTTTGTTCAGAGTTGAAAAATAGACTTCTTCAAATTAAACATAAATGTTTTGGAAGGGTCATGTGAAAGGGAAACAGATTTCTTGTTAAAACTTCTCCGTGTATGTAATATTCTCTGTAATTAAGGTTATAATGTGCTTTAACTGAACTTGACTTTATTTAGTTATGTATAAATAGCGTTCCTTGTAGGTAAGTTATAAAGAGTGAATCAATCAGCATCATCTCGACTACTATTCTTTTAAAAGCAGGCAGAGGTGTTTTATCACAAGTTTAGGTTAGGGTTGAGGAGTACCCGCGTAATACTACCCGACTATATTTACATAAATAATCAGATATACTAACTGCGTTGGCAATACTCAAATGTCATTTCTTTTTGGTTTTGTATTTGATGTTGTTTGAAAATACAATGTTAATTAAAATGCAATCAAAAGCGAACAAGTAATTTGAATAATATAGAAATGTACAAATACTTACATACCATAAAAGGTAATCAACCGTCTCTTTCTCTATTTCTGGATGTTTGAGCTAATATTAAGAACTACTAAACGGTTTCGAATCCGATTTTTGTTGATATGATGTCCATTTAACAAAATTTTAATGTACTTGTATTCGTCGTAGAGCCATGCTTGGACACATATGGGCCGGCTCGACCGGAGTGATACCAGGGCCTCACAGAAAACCGGCAGTGAAGCAATGTATTCATTGCTTTTCACCGAGTGAGTGAGGTTACCGGTGGCTCTAACCCTTCCCTCTCCCCCTCTTCCCCTATCCTCTCTCTCTCCTATCCCCTCTCTTCTCCCCTTCCCATACTCCCACCTTGAAGGCTGACAACACACTTGTGACTCTTGAGTTACAGGTGCCCATCGGCGGCGGTAGCCATTTACCATCAGGTGACCCGTCTGCTCGTTTGCCCCCTATATAAAAATTAACATAATAATTCGTACCCTCTTAAGGCCGGCCTAGATACTAGCCTACACCTATAATATAACTGGGAAATCTTTGATCAGTTTTGAACGTACAAAAAAGTGCCATTGTTATATAAACCTACAGTACAACATAACATCGCTGACAATAGCGAGAAAACCTTTAATTAAAAATACAAACGGCCGTGGTTAACCTCTTTTCATGCATTTCATTGTTCGTAATGGAGTCCGTGTTCCGAGAAATGGAACGGCTGACCGCCAATGCAAAACAAATGATATCATAAAAATGATTCATGCTACTGATAGTACAGTGGACTGGAAATTAAAAACATTGCCGAGACAAATTTAGTTTGCAGTATTAATAATAACAAAAATAAATTACCGCCCACCAGTTTTAGAGTATGTATTTGTTTCTAGTTTCTACATATTTAAGAATATAAAGTTACTATATTTATGTATGAAAGTATAGCTACCCGGCCACGCGTTGCTGTGGCTAAGTAATTTGCAATAAAAATAATGCGACTATAAATTGAGATAAAAACTATCCTATCTGTCAAGTTGGACCAAACTGCATCCAGTGTGCAAAATTTCATTAAAATCGATTAATTAGTTAGGAGTTCATCATGGACAAACAACGTGATACGAACCTTTTAGAAATAGGATAGATATGCATATTTTAACTATTAACAGTATTTGCGTTTGGACGTACGTCTGTACCTCATCATCTTCCGCGCCTTTTCCCAACTAAGATGGGGTCGGCTTTCAGTATAACTACGATACAGCCGAACTTTGATATTTTACGTGAAGCGACTGCCATCAGATCTCCACAACCCAAGTACTAGGCGATATCAAAGTTCTGTAGTCAGACCAGGTTGTCGGACTTTTTAGGGCTCCAACTACCCGTAACGAAAGCCACAGATGTTTGTATGGCACCCGGGACCGACGGTTTAACGTACTCTCCGAGGCACAGAGGGGTGTCAATGTGTTAAGAACGGTCACCCATCCTATACTGACCTGGGTAGTTTTACTTAACTTTGTAATGTGCTAATCTACTAGGTTACCATTTAGCCACGAGCCCCTCGAGCCCCATGTTCATCTGCACCTATAATAATAAAGGGGTGCCTTTAATAAAATAAATTTGTTTGTAGTCGATAAACTATGAAACTAAACAACTTTAAAAAGCTACTTCATTCAGATGTAACATAGGTTTATTTTATTTTAGTATTATGTACTAGGCAATACAAGCGGGTGAAGCCGCGATCATTATGTAGCCAGTAATAGATAATTTTCTTTATCAAACTATCGAAACACGCATCGTACCACCTGTTTATTAAAACCATTCTATATTACATTACCAGGCAATGATTGCTTTGGCCCTGTGCTGCCCTTTGTACATTATCGACTCTACACATTTCATGTCTCATATTTTCCATAAAACCCCAGTGTACAAATTCGGTATCGTGTATTTTATCTATCTCATCTTGCCTAGACGTGTGCCAATTCGGTGCCCTTTTTTAGCATGTCAATCCTATCTTATGACCAACTGCCAAAGGACACCGATAGCTTTGTTGAAAACTTCGGGTAAGGCACATATATGTTAATATTGCAATATCAACACCACTTTATATGTAGTATCTGAAGCTCTGTAGAAACCAATAATTTTAATACCTATATAAGTTGAAACGTAAAATAACACGTAAAGAATTCATGTCACAGTTTTTTTTATGGGATAGGGGCAAACGAGTAGACGGGTCACCTGATGGTAAGTGACTACCACCGCCCATGGGCACCTGCATCTCAAGAGTTACAAGTGCGTTGCCGGCCTTTAAGGTGGGAGTAGGGGAAGAAGGGGAGAGGGGGGAAAGGGGGAGAGAGAAGGGAAAATGTAGGTAAACAATTGACTTTTAGCCCTAGGCTTGATAATTTATTTAATTGGCAAATGGCATCATTCATCGCTACTCAAGCTATGTCTCATTTACTGTTTTGAAACCGTGTTTAGTGATTTTACCTGACGAAGAACTATGTCATCATTACGTGGCCTCAGTTAATATACTTTCCTAGTAAATTCGGAAAAGTTTAAGATGAATAAAAATTAAAATGAAATGTTCTTGTAGAGATATTCTTTGCATGCTTTCTTTAATTGCCCAGCTTCAACCCAAAATATCAATTATGGTTTTAAAACGTGAATTAAATAAATAAAAATTAATATAAATCATTTTTAATTAAGTCAATAAAATGTAATGTATGTATATTTCACAAATAACATGTATAATTAACAGAGTAGCGAGATAGGATTAATAGAAGTAATTTATATGTGACATGGGTATTCTGAAAGTTACAAAGGGAACATTAATTTTGACGCGAAACTATTTCGAAGGTTGGCTGGTCGCCAGGAACACGCCTGCCCTATCGATAGTTACAGGAAACAAGACGGTTACGATATAATTATGTTTCGAGGGCCATGTTAAAGAAAGTATTAATGTGATTAAAAAAAAAAAGAAAAACAAAATAAACCTGCGTATCTCAATCTTAAGATACCGCCTTTGTAACCAAAATATTATGAGCTTGTAACTCATCAATAAATAATTAATAGATGGAGTTACGAACTCGTTATATTTTGGTTAATCTTTAGCGTTAATCTTCTTAGCACTACTATTTACCTTTTTTTGGAAACAAGTATAGAACCAACCCAATAGTATCTCTAAAGCAAATTAAAGTAAAAAAATTAAAAAAATATATTGTGACACCCTGTCTGCACGGATAGCGCAATGGTTTAAGTGGTCACCGCCTCATCACTACGCCGCGCTGAGTGTTATGGGTTCAAATCCCACACGGGACAAAAATTTCTGTGATCAACAAATAGTTGTCCCGAGTCTGGGTGTCCTTTGTGTGTGTGGTGTTCTTTGTGTCCGTTGTTTATATGTTTGTGAAGCCCCCCGCTAAACAGGAATTTTCCTAATGCGGGAGTTGTTTTTTTAAAAGAAACAAAGAAACCCTACCTACCTATTTTATAGCCAGAATTAATACGTAGTACACACTGCATATATATTTAAAAAGCAGGTAAAAGGTAGTTTATACAAAACCAAATGTATAGAGAAGTAACCGATTTCTCATAACACAAAAAAAAAATCGTAACAAAAAACTTAACGTTCCTGTTTGCGTAAATCGCCCAAAAGTTACACATACTACGGTTACAACGAAGCGTCACAATGCAAAGGACGAAAATTCCTCAACCTCTTCGTGACAACATTGCTTTAACGGCTATTGTTCGTGACTATGACAATAATAATCGTCTTTATTTTATAATTTGCTTAACGTACCGACACTAAACGATATTGTTGTCACAATATACTGCTAATTGCTCGTAAACTTAAATGAGATAGCTGTAGGTAATAATAATTTGAAATTATAGCATGCAGATTTAAGGAAAGTCTTCCAAATAGCAATTACTTGGCAAGAATTATTCAATTTCATGACTTCAAACTGCAAGAATGCTAGATGTAGAGTATACGATTCCAATAGAAAACCTAAACCTAGAATAAGAGTTTTTTGTAGATGTTATAAATAAAATTATAACACACTGTGTCAGACCTTGAGCAGTTGAATTGGTGAAGTGGTGGATGACCTTAGGTTGGAGTCACTATAAGTTTTCCTTTACAAATTTCAAGTATAAAATCATGACCTCCAACGATTCTTCAGATATAAAAGGTACTGCTTTCTCCGAAAGGTCCCAGAGAGGAACAGTGAAAATACTAGCCACCAGATATTGCAAACTTAGGTATTGTCTAAGCGGATTTGAGATCTAAAAGCTAAGTTAAACAAACACAATCATAGTAGTTGGTGCAAAATTCAATATACAAAACGCAAACAAAGTAACATTACCTCGCACATTTCATTAACCTAAAATTTAATTAAAGTCAAATTAGAATACTTGCTTAAATTCCAGTATCGACACAAAAGATAAGTTGCTGATCCGGTTTGGAGAATCTCATAAATTTGAAGAGCTTTGATGTTGTGATGAGATCCCCTAATTACTACCAGTAATTTCCTGCTAACGAGTACATACGCAAGTAATGATAGAAACTGTAGGCGTTTCGTGAATTTAAATAATTGAGATCGTATACACCAACATTGAGATTCACTAGACTCGGTGAGTGTTCCTGTGACTTTTAGGTATCACACCCGTATGTGAAACTTCTTCGTAATAATTCTTGATTGATTTAAGCGATAAGGCTATTGTTTGTTAATTTTTGATGCTAACACATTTCAGGTCTCATATTCTCTGTTAAAATCTAGAGTGCAAATAAAGTACCAACTCTAACCTACCTAAATTTCTCTGTTTTCAGACGGGTAGGTAGTGAGGTAGTTATTCTTCGCTTAGGTTTTAGGTGTTGTTGATTTCTGAAACGATTACATACAACTGGTTAGTAGAAATGTAATTATTTCTATTAATGTGTTTCTACATTTCTTCATTCAACGTCATATGAGGACGGTCAATCAATTGCCTTCTTAAAAATACCGCTCCGTACGTTTACATTTTTTTTAACTTTAAGTTTTCTGCAGATCCTGCAAACAAAGTTAAGTATGAAAACAGACAGACCTGTTCATGAAGAACTCGTAAAGCTATTATTGGTGGCCATTATGAATTCCTATTACAGTTAATATGCTGAATCAGCTTCCCCAATTATCCTGATGACTCACTTATCTATATTTTTTGTGTTGCGGCAACAAAAGGCTTCCTCCAATAGAACTGTAAGGGGAAGATTTTCGCAGTTATGTAATAGTATCTAATCGTCTACAGCTGTACCTTTCAATGATCGTAAAATATTACTTTAAATAAAGGAATATTTCACCTTATAGGAGTTCGACAGCTGTATATAATGAAACTGAAGTGAATATGTTATGTTTTTTTATTGTTAACTAACTTGGCGAACAAGCACACGGATCCCCTCCTGGTAAGTATGTCTGTATGTATGAAAGTTATCAATACGTACTGCCATATCTATACCCCCTCACATGGATTAGGCTTAAAAAAGGCGGTTTAAAGAAGTATTTTATTATTATTATGCGTTTCAAATGAGAAGATACTTAACTGTCAAAGCGCCATATTGCTTTGCAATTGGCGTCCAACTTCACTGAGTGGTGTAGGTGTAATAATATACTGGTATGTAATGATATTAATAACTTATGAGGAATAACCTGTGATGTATTGTGATTTACGGTTAACAATAACACTACTAGTGACAAGACTTTTGAACAATAATAAAATACCAAATATGGCAAAAAGGTAGTGAAAACTTTTGTACTCGGAAAAAAATTAATTTAATAGATTTAGATTTTAGTAACGCGGTTTCAACTATCTTCTTATTTGAAAGGCATGGCATGTCCCAGATACTTTAGCAAAACTATTTTCGATATTTTTAGCAACGTATATCAGCTGAAAGATAACAAATAAATTACTGGTACAAAACTAATATAAGTTATTCTGAGAAAGCAAAATTGAAGTATACGTAGTAAGTACAAACAGTTCAGAACTGTTCAGAAATGAAGAATCATCGGTGTTTGCACAAGAGTGCTTCATTACATACTAGTTACTACCCACGGCTTCGCTCACTTTAATGTAGATTTTGTGGAAAAGTTATTGTTAACCCCTGGGGAACATTACTTTGATAAATGAAAGGTACCCAATGTCCTTTTCTGTACACAAGCAAACGAACACACATTCAAATTTAGAATCTAGTTGGGTTTTGTTGGGATTTACATATGTAACTAACCAATAATAAAATCGAACTGAGCTCATTCAATCCAGCTCAGACATTATATCTTGTTTGTTGAAATTGCATAGGTTTATCTTAATAAGTCTTGAACCAGTCCACATGAACCGTACCTCCTGAAGCATCTCTTACACTATTGTATTCATAGACATTACTATGAGTCCTCGCAATGACGACGAACACAAGCCTTGTCAACCTAATTAAATAGACTAATACCATTAAGCTGTTCTCCTAGATACCGTATCCAATGTGAGGTAATTTCTCTTTCTGCAGCTCTAATCACCCGCATTGTGGTCCCTGTACCTACTCATTTTGAATATGTAAGTGTACTAATACATAGAATTTGTACTGTGTGGGAAAATAATACACTGCTATTACACTATATAGGTCACTTGTTGAATCTAATAACCATATCCGTTTAATCTACATATAAACACACTTTTACACGACAGCCCAAAAAAGGACTGTAATTTATTTCACCAAAACTTCTAAATTCCTGAACAGCTTTGGATGTATAGGGTATCGTTATAATCCATACATCATCCCAAGTGACATTGGCTATAATTTTTTTTAATTCAGTATTTTCGTTTTAATATATATATTGGAATATCAATTGGCGGATGTTTGGTCTGTTTCGGAGTGTAATTTATCTATAATATGTATGTATTTAGGACTATATAAATAGGCTATCAGCAGTCTAGTTACCATAGTACAGCCTCTGCCTAGTTTGGGATGTGGCAAGTTATTAAAACAAAAAAGTTCCCCTCGGAGATGTATTTCTTTAATTCTTAGATAGTTGTTTGTACGGGTGTACTTTGTGCCAACAAAGGGATAATCACTAAGGGTGTCACTTGTTTCTTTAAATAAGAATAAAGCAATATTGAGTTTGATATTAAGTTAATCTTGAAATACAATATAGTTTATTATAAATTCAGTATTCATCATTTCTTTATCATTTATAAACGCAGTTTTTAAGTTAGGCGTTTTCTACTTACTTCATAATTTTTGGTGTTTTCAGGATTGATAAACAATAATAATATTGTATGACATATTTAATAACATTATTTTATAACATAAAATACATACATATTATACAAAGGAATACGCAGACCATTTGTTCTAGGCGGGAATCGAACTCCCACAAAGCAGTTGAATGCTCTACCACTACGCTACATAGGTCATCGAAAATGAGTGTCATCCTACTAAAATAAATACTTTGTTATAAGATAATACGTACGTGTAATTTTAACGTGGGAGAGCCATGCTTCGGCACAGATAGGCCGGCTCGACTCCGCTCGATACCACGGCCTCACAGAAAACCGGCAGTGAAGCAATGCTTGCATTGCATTTCGCCGCGTGAGTGAGGTTACCCGAGGCCCTAACCCATCCCTCTCCCTTATTCCCGTCCTTCCCCTCTCCCCTCTTCCCACTCTTCCCCCCGTCCCCCTCTTCTCCTACTCCCACCTTAAAGGACGGCAACGCACTTGTGATTCTTGAGTTGCAGGTGCCCATGGCGGCGGTAGTCATTTACCATCAGGTGACCTGTCTGCTCGTTTGTCCACTATACTATAAAAAAAATCATTAAAACAGAATCTCACTAATCACATATTTCATCTTAAATACCTTTTTTTTTAAATAAAATCTCATCTCTAAATTAAACTTCGTTCAAAATAAAATCCCGCGAACACCCACTAATCTCCGCTAGGGATGACCGAAATCATTTTCAGAAGTAGAAATAAATCGTTCGCATTTGATTTATACGTTTTACGCACAATTTAATCTCCTTTTGAAACCCGACCTATCGATATGAGGGTCCCATAATTCTTTGGTGGACTAGACAAGGTATTCCTTACCGGGCCAGATATTCTTTGTCAAGGAAGAAGTAGGTGAATTTTATTTTTGAAAATGTTTATCGATTGGATCGGTTTGGAAGCACCTATTTGAACGGCTGGTGCTGCATTGTTTGGAAGGCTTTTGTCATTAGCATTATAGGGCATTGCCTGCAACAAATTGGAATATGTATTGTGTGTATATAACGAAAGATATTAGAATTGTGTTTTGAGTTTGATATTACTACATTTAATACAAACATATTCGCGATAAGCAAGTGTCAAAAAATTGTTCCAGGAATAAATAAGAAAATATATATCACTAGCAGTATCCCGCAGTTTCACCCGCGTAAGGTCCGATCCCATGGAAATATTGGAATAAAAAGTAGCCTATGCGTTAATCTAGGTCTCCAGCTATCTACGTACCAAGTTTCATCGCAATCGGTTCAGTGGTTTTTGCGTGAAAGAGTAACAAACATCCATCCATCCATCCATCCAAACTTTCACATTTATAATATTAGTGGGATTTAGAGTCTTAGTTATTTTGTGGAATTATCTAGTTTCGTTATCACAGGAACAATTTTTTTATTACTACGTAAGGAGGAATCTTTGTATGCATTTTTAAACAAACGCGCGCGCGTTTGTTTAAAAAGAAGTGCAAAAAGCTAAACTTTTAAAACAATATGTGCTAAAAAGTTAAAAATTATATAGAAACGGCTATGGGGCTCAGTATATGTGTGGACCTGTCATAGTACAAAAGTCTATTCAATGTAAGTTCAAGTCATACCGTTCGATGAAATAAAATAAGACATTCAAAAAGGTTGAAATTCCACCGCCAAGCAATCTCTAGTGTACAACGAATACATGATTGTATTATAATCAAGTGGGAGAGCCTTGCTTTGGCAAGTATGGGCCGGCTCGACCGGAGTGATACCACGGCCTCACAGAAAACCGGCAGTGAAGCAATGCTTTCATTGTTTTTCGCCGAGTGAGTGAGGTTACCGAAGGCTCTAACTCTTCTCTCCCCCCTCCCCTTCTTCCACCCTACCCCTACTTGTTATCTGCACCAGGTGTTAGATGAAAGCTTTTGGCCGCAAGGTAAGGTATTCTGTCGCTTCCACGGACAAGTACCAACACACCACACAAAGACTTAGTGCAAGTGTAGAGTTACTAACTTAGTTTTAAGTTATATTTAATACCACAATGTTTTGGTATGTATATTTAGATTAAGGTTAAGTTATCTATGAGCCTATGAAGCCTGAAATAAATGATTATTATTATTAAAGGCCGGCAACGCACATGTGACTCTTGAGTGAAGCAATGGTTGAATTGTTTTTCGCCGAATGAGTGACGTTACCGGAGGCCTTTCCGTCTTCCCTCCCTTACCCTACTCCCGCCTTAAACGCCGGCAACACACTTGTGACTCTCGAGTTGCAGGTGCCCATGGGCGGCGGCAGTAACTTACCATCAGGTGACCCGTCTGCTCATCTGCTCGTTTGCCACCTATCCCATAAAAAAAAAAATACATGCACGGTGTTTATCCTTTATACGTTAGGTTATAAAATAAACTGTTTTTATGAGCCCGCGTTAGAAGTCGTTGCCTTATTTTGAAGTAGACTTATAGTCTAGTGTTATAAGTGAGTCTAGTTTAAGGATACTGGCGGATTAATAAATGTACTTATATACCATATTCCAACAATAAGTAACTAAATATAACAGTACTAGTGGTATTTTTCTATCCCTCGGGAACACTTTTCCAGGAGGAAAGGTACCTATGTCCTTTTCTGCCCCTGACAACGTTTAGGCAAAATTTTTACGTGGGAGAGCCATGCTTCGGCACGTATGGGCCGGCTCGACTCCGCTCGATACCACGACCTCACAGAAAACCGGTAGTGAAACAATGCTTGCATTGCTTTTCGCCGCGTGAGTGAGGTTACTGGAGACCCTAACCCTTCCCCCTACCCTATTACCGTCCTTCCCCTCTCCTCCCCTCTAATCCCCGTCTCCCGTCTTCCCGCTCTTCCCCTCTTCCCCCCTCTCCCCCTCTTCCCCTATTCCCACCTTAAAGGGCGGCAACGCACTTGTGACTCTTGAGTAACAGGTGCCCATTGGCGGCGGTAGTCATTTACCATCAGATGACCCGTCTGCTCGTTTGCCCCCTATACCATAGTAGTAGTAGCTAACATATAGACAGACAAAATTACTTTCGCATTTATAATATGTGTATAGATTTGTATACCCTACTAGCTGCGCCCCGCGGTTTCACCCGCGTAAGTCCCGATCCCGTGAGAATATCGGGATAAAAAGTAGCCTATGTGTTAATCCAGATCTTCAACTATCTACATACCAAGTTTCATCGCAATCGGTTCAGTAGTATTTGCATGAAAGAGTAACAAACTTCCATTCATCCATCCATACTCACAAACTTTTATAATATTAGTAAGATTGTAACAATCCAAATGTCATGGGCTTTAAAATCATACATCATAACTCAGCTAGCAAATATGCGAAAAAATTATATATATATATAATTAACAGAGTAGCGAGATAGGATTAATAGAAGTAATTTATATGTGACATGGGTATTCTGAAAGTTACAAAGGGAACATTAATTTTGACGCGAAACTATTTCGAAGGTTGGCTGGTCGCCAGGAACACGCCTGCCCTATCGATAGTTACAGGAAACAAGACGGTTACGATATAATTATGTTTCGAGGGCCATGTTAAAGAAAGTATTAATGTGATTAAAAAAAAAAAGAAAAACAAAATAAACCTGCGTATCTCAATCTTAAGATACCGCCTTTGTAACCAAAATATTATGAGCTTGTAACTCATCAATAAATAATTAATAGATGGAGTTACGAACTCGTTATATTTTGGTTAATCTTTAGCGTTAATCTTCTTAGCACTACTATTTACCTTTTTTTGGAAACAAGTATAGAACCAACCCAATAGTATCTCTAAAGCAAATTAAAGTAAAAAAATTAAAAAAATATATTGTGACACCCTGTCTGCACGGATAGCGCAATGGTTTAAGTGGTCACCGCCTCATCACTACGCCGCGCTGAGTGTTATGGGTTCAAATCCCACACGGGACAAAAATTTCTGTGATCAACAAATAGTTGTCCCGAGTCTGGGTGTCCTTTGTGTGTGTGGTGTTCTTTGTGTCCGTTGTTTATATGTTTGTGAAGCCCCCCGCTAAACAGGAATTTTCCTAATGCGGGAGTTGTTTTTTTAAAAGAAACAAAGAAACCCTACCTACCTATTTTATAGCCAGAATTAATACGTAGTACACACTGCATATATATTTAAAAAGCAGGTAAAAGGTAGTTTATACAAAACCAAATGTATAGAGAAGTAACCGATTTCTCATAACACAAAAAAAAAATCGTAACAAAAAACTTAACGTTCCTGTTTGCGTAAATCGCCCAAAAGTTACACATACTACGGTTACAACGAAGCGTCACAATGCAAAGGACGAAAATTCCTCAACCTCTTCGTGACAACATTGCTTTAACGGCTATTGTTCGTGACTATGACAATAATAATCGTCTTTATTTTATAATTTGCTTAACGTACCGACACTAAACGATATTGTTGTCACAATATACTGCTAATTGCTCGTAAACTTAAATGAGATAGCTGTAGGTAATAATAATTTGAAATTATAGCATGCAGATTTAAGGAAAGTCTTCCAAATAGCAATTACTTGGCAAGAATTATTCAATTTCATGACTTCAAACTGCAAGAATGCTAGATGTAGAGTATACGATTCCAATAGAAAACCTAAACCTAGAATAAGAGTTTTTTGTAGATGTTATAAATAAAATTATAACACACTGTGTCAGACCTTGAGCAGTTGAATTGGTGAAGTGGTGGATGACCTTAGGTTGGAGTCACTATAAGTTTTCCTTTACAAATTTCAAGTATAAAATCATGACCTCCAACGATTCTTCAGATATAAAAGGTACTGCTTTCTCCGAAAGGTCCCAGAGAGGAACAGTGAAAATACTAGCCACCAGATATTGCAAACTTAGGTATTGTCTAAGCGGATTTGAGATCTAAAAGCTAAGTTAAACAAACACAATCATAGTAGTTGGTGCAAAATTCAATATACAAAACGCAAACAAAGTAACATTACCTCGCACATTTCATTAACCTAAAATTTAATTAAAGTCAAATTAGAATACTTGCTTAAATTCCAGTATCGACACAAAAGATAAGTTGCTGATCCGGTTTGGAGAATCTCATAAATTTGAAGAGCTTTGATGTTGTGATGAGATCCCCTAATTACTACCAGTAATTTCCTGCTAACGAGTACATACGCAAGTAATGATAGAAACTGTAGGCGTTTCGTGAATTTAAATAATTGAGATCGTATACACCAACATTGAGATTCACTAGACTCGGTGAGTGTTCCTGTGACTTTTAGGTATCACACCCGTATGTGAAACTTCTTCGTAATAATTCTTGATTGATTTAAGCGATAAGGCTATTGTTTGTTAATTTTTGATGCTAACACATTTCAGGTCTCATATTCTCTGTTAAAATCTAGAGTGCAAATAAAGTACCAACTCTAACCTACCTAAATTTCTCTGTTTTCAGACGGGTAGGTAGTGAGGTAGTTATTCTTCGCTTAGGTTTTAGGTGTTGTTGATTTCTGAAACGATTACATACAACTGGTTAGTAGAAATGTAATTATTTCTATTAATGTGTTTCTACATTTCTTCATTCAACGTCATATGAGGACGGTCAATCAATTGCCTTCTTAAAAATACCGCTCCGTACGTTTACATTTTTTTTAACTTTAAGTTTTCTGCAGATCCTGCAAACAAAGTTAAGTATGAAAACAGACAGACCTGTTCATGAAGAACTCGTAAAGCTATTATTGGTGGCCATTATGAATTCCTATTACAGTTAATATGCTGAATCAGCTTCCCCAATTATCCTGATGACTCACTTATCTATATTTTTTGTGTTGCGGCAACAAAAGGCTTCCTCCAATAGAACTGTAAGGGGAAGATTTTCGCAGTTATGTAATAGTATCTAATCGTCTACAGCTGTACCTTTCAATGATCGTAAAATATTACTTTAAATAAAGGAATATTTCACCTTATAGGAGTTCGACAGCTGTATATAATGAAACTGAAGTGAATATGTTATGTTTTTTTATTGTTAACTAACTTGGCGAACAAGCACACGGATCCCCTCCTGGTAAGTATGTCTGTATGTATGAAAGTTATCAATACGTACTGCCATATCTATACCCCCTCACATGGATTAGGCTTAAAAAAGGCGGTTTAAAGAAGTATTTTATTATTATTATGCGTTTCAAATGAGAAGATACTTAACTGTCAAAGCGCCATATTGCTTTGCAATTGGCGTCCAACTTCACTGAGTGGTGTAGGTGTAATAATATACTGGTATGTAATGATATTAATAACTTATGAGGAATAACCTGTGATGTATTGTGATTTACGGTTAACAATAACACTACTAGTGACAAGACTTTTGAACAATAATAAAATACCAAATATGGCAAAAAGGTAGTGAAAACTTTTGTACTCGGAAAAAAATTAATTTAATAGATTTAGATTTTAGTAACGCGGTTTCAACTATCTTCTTATTTGAAAGGCATGGCATGTCCCAGATACTTTAGCAAAACTATTTTCGATATTTTTAGCAACGTATATCAGCTGAAAGATAACAAATAAATTACTGGTACAAAACTAATATAAGTTATTCTGAGAAAGCAAAATTGAAGTATACGTAGTAAGTACAAACAGTTCAGAACTGTTCAGAAATGAAGAATCATCGGTGTTTGCACAAGAGTGCTTCATTACATACTAGTTACTACCCACGGCTTCGCTCACTTTAATGTAGATTTTGTGGAAAAGTTATTGTTAACCCCTGGGGAACATTACTTTGATAAATGAAAGGTACCCAATGTCCTTTTCTGTACACAAGCAAACGAACACACATTCAAATTTAGAATCTAGTTGGGTTTTGTTGGGATTTACATATGTAACTAACCAATAATAAAATCGAACTGAGCTCATTCAATCCAGCTCAGACATTATATCTTGTTTGTTGAAATTGCATAGGTTTATCTTAATAAGTCTTGAACCAGTCCACATGAACCGTACCTCCTGAAGCATCTCTTACACTATTGTATTCATAGACATTACTATGAGTCCTCGCAATGACGACGAACACAAGCCTTGTCAACCTAATTAAATAGACTAATACCATTAAGCTGTTCTCCTAGATACCGTATCCAATGTGAGGTAATTTCTCTTTCTGCAGCTCTAATCACCCGCATTGTGGTCCCTGTACCTACTCATTTTGAATATGTAAGTGTACTAATACATAGAATTTGTACTGTGTGGGAAAATAATACACTGCTATTACACTATATAGGTCACTTGTTGAATCTAATAACCATATCCGTTTAATCTACATATAAACACACTTTTACACGACAGCCCAAAAAAGGACTGTAATTTATTTCACCAAAACTTCTAAATTCCTGAACAGCTTTGGATGTATAGGGTATCGTTATAATCCATACATCATCCCAAGTGACATTGGCTATAATTTTTTTTAATTCAGTATTTTCGTTTTAATATATATATTGGAATATCAATTGGCGGATGTTTGGTCTGTTTCGGAGTGTAATTTATCTATAATATGTATGTATTTAGGACTATATAAATAGGCTATCAGCAGTCTAGTTACCATAGTACAGCCTCTGCCTAGTTTGGGATGTGGCAAGTTATTAAAACAAAAAAGTTCCCCTCGGAGATGTATTTCTTTAATTCTTAGATAGTTGTTTGTACGGGTGTACTTTGTGCCAACAAAGGGATAATCACTAAGGGTGTCACTTGTTTCTTTAAATAAGAATAAAGCAATATTGAGTTTGATATTAAGTTAATCTTGAAATACAATATAGTTTATTATAAATTCAGTATTCATCATTTCTTTATCATTTATAAACGCAGTTTTTAAGTTAGGCGTTTTCTACTTACTTCATAATTTTTGGTGTTTTCAGGATTGATAAACAATAATAATATTGTATGACATATTTAATAACATTATTTTATAACATAAAATACATACATATTATACAAAGGAATACGCAGACCATTTGTTCTAGGCGGGAATCGAACTCCCACAAAGCAGTTGAATGCTCTACCACTACGCTACATAGGTCATCGAAAATGAGTGTCATCCTACTAAAATAAATACTTTGTTATAAGATAATACGTACGTGTAATTTTAACGTGGGAGAGCCATGCTTCGGCACAGATAGGCCGGCTCGACTCCGCTCGATACCACGGCCTCACAGAAAACCGGCAGTGAAGCAATGCTTGCATTGCATTTCGCCGCGTGAGTGAGGTTACCCGAGGCCCTAACCCATCCCTCTCCCTTATTCCCGTCCTTCCCCTCTCCCCTCTTCCCACTCTTCCCCCCGTCCCCCTCTTCTCCTACTCCCACCTTAAAGGACGGCAACGCACTTGTGATTCTTGAGTTGCAGGTGCCCATGGCGGCGGTAGTCATTTACCATCAGGTGACCTGTCTGCTCGTTTGTCCACTATACTATAAAAAAAATCATTAAAACAGAATCTCACTAATCACATATTTCATCTTAAATACCTTTTTTTTTAAATAAAATCTCATCTCTAAATTAAACTTCGTTCAAAATAAAATCCCGCGAACACCCACTAATCTCCGCTAGGGATGACCGAAATCATTTTCAGAAGTAGAAATAAATCGTTCGCATTTGATTTATACGTTTTACGCACAATTTAATCTCCTTTTGAAACCCGACCTATCGATATGAGGGTCCCATAATTCTTTGGTGGACTAGACAAGGTATTCCTTACCGGGCCAGATATTCTTTGTCAAGGAAGAAGTAGGTGAATTTTATTTTTGAAAATGTTTATCGATTGGATCGGTTTGGAAGCACCTATTTGAACGGCTGGTGCTGCATTGTTTGGAAGGCTTTTGTCATTAGCATTATAGGGCATTGCCTGCAACAAATTGGAATATGTATTGTGTGTATATAACGAAAGATATTAGAATTGTGTTTTGAGTTTGATATTACTACATTTAATACAAACATATTCGCGATAAGCAAGTGTCAAAAAATTGTTCCAGGAATAAATAAGAAAATATATATCACTAGCAGTATCCCGCAGTTTCACCCGCGTAAGGTCCGATCCCATGGAAATATTGGAATAAAAAGTAGCCTATGCGTTAATCTAGGTCTCCAGCTATCTACGTACCAAGTTTCATCGCAATCGGTTCAGTGGTTTTTGCGTGAAAGAGTAACAAACATCCATCCATCCATCCATCCAAACTTTCACATTTATAATATTAGTGGGATTTAGAGTCTTAGTTATTTTGTGGAATTATCTAGTTTCGTTATCACAGGAACAATTTTTTTATTACTACGTAAGGAGGAATCTTTGTATGCATTTTTAAACAAACGCGCGCGCGTTTGTTTAAAAAGAAGTGCAAAAAGCTAAACTTTTAAAACAATATGTGCTAAAAAGTTAAAAATTATATAGAAACGGCTATGGGGCTCAGTATATGTGTGGACCTGTCATAGTACAAAAGTCTATTCAATGTAAGTTCAAGTCATACCGTTCGATGAAATAAAATAAGACATTCAAAAAGGTTGAAATTCCACCGCCAAGCAATCTCTAGTGTACAACGAATACATGATTGTATTATAATCAAGTGGGAGAGCCTTGCTTTGGCAAGTATGGGCCGGCTCGACCGGAGTGATACCACGGCCTCACAGAAAACCGGCAGTGAAGCAATGCTTTCATTGTTTTTCGCCGAGTGAGTGAGGTTACCGAAGGCTCTAACTCTTCTCTCCCCCCTCCCCTTCTTCCACCCTACCCCTACTTGTTATCTGCACCAGGTGTTAGATGAAAGCTTTTGGCCGCAAGGTAAGGTATTCTGTCGCTTCCACGGACAAGTACCAACACACCACACAAAGACTTAGTGCAAGTGTAGAGTTACTAACTTAGTTTTAAGTTATATTTAATACCACAATGTTTTGGTATGTATATTTAGATTAAGGTTAAGTTATCTATGAGCCTATGAAGCCTGAAATAAATGATTATTATTATTAAAGGCCGGCAACGCACATGTGACTCTTGAGTGAAGCAATGGTTGAATTGTTTTTCGCCGAATGAGTGACGTTACCGGAGGCCTTTCCGTCTTCCCTCCCTTACCCTACTCCCGCCTTAAACGCCGGCAACACACTTGTGACTCTCGAGTTGCAGGTGCCCATGGGCGGCGGCAGTAACTTACCATCAGGTGACCCGTCTGCTCATCTGCTCGTTTGCCACCTATCCCATAAAAAAAAAAATACATGCACGGTGTTTATCCTTTATACGTTAGGTTATAAAATAAACTGTTTTTATGAGCCCGCGTTAGAAGTCGTTGCCTTATTTTGAAGTAGACTTATAGTCTAGTGTTATAAGTGAGTCTAGTTTAAGGATACTGGCGGATTAATAAATGTACTTATATACCATATTCCAACAATAAGTAACTAAATATAACAGTACTAGTGGTATTTTTCTATCCCTCGGGAACACTTTTCCAGGAGGAAAGGTACCTATGTCCTTTTCTGCCCCTGACAACGTTTAGGCAAAATTTTTACGTGGGAGAGCCATGCTTCGGCACGTATGGGCCGGCTCGACTCCGCTCGATACCACGACCTCACAGAAAACCGGTAGTGAAACAATGCTTGCATTGCTTTTCGCCGCGTGAGTGAGGTTACTGGAGACCCTAACCCTTCCCCCTACCCTATTACCGTCCTTCCCCTCTCCTCCCCTCTAATCCCCGTCTCCCGTCTTCCCGCTCTTCCCCTCTTCCCCCCTCTCCCCCTCTTCCCCTATTCCCACCTTAAAGGGCGGCAACGCACTTGTGACTCTTGAGTAACAGGTGCCCATTGGCGGCGGTAGTCATTTACCATCAGATGACCCGTCTGCTCGTTTGCCCCCTATACCATAGTAGTAGTAGCTAACATATAGACAGACAAAATTACTTTCGCATTTATAATATGTGTATAGATTTGTATACCCTACTAGCTGCGCCCCGCGGTTTCACCCGCGTAAGTCCCGATCCCGTGAGAATATCGGGATAAAAAGTAGCCTATGTGTTAATCCAGATCTTCAACTATCTACATACCAAGTTTCATCGCAATCGGTTCAGTAGTATTTGCATGAAAGAGTAACAAACTTCCATTCATCCATCCATACTCACAAACTTTTATAATATTAGTAAGATTGTAACAATCCAAATGTCATGGGCTTTAAAATCATACATCATAACTCAGCTAGCAAATATGCGAAAAAATTTACAAGGCCCTGTTTTTTTTACCCATCTTACCTACTTTAAAATCTGTGATAACACCTGTTCATAAATATTATCAACACCAGTTGTGATCCCACTCACCGTCGCTCTCGCATGAAGAAGTGCACTTCGCACTATCTAAATGACGACTCAAATATAATAAGAAATTTGCTGTGCACTCAAAAAAGTAGTGGTTATTCAAAATTATACTTATTTTTTTGTTAAGTTCCTAAACTAGTAAGATAAACAATACATTTAACTAGTTGAAGATATCGTGAAACAATACAAAATGGGGATAGAATGTTTAATAGTTAATTATTCACTTACATCCCTGTAAAGTTAATAAAATTACTTAATGCACTTATTCGCTAAGCTTTTATTGAGATGTTTTATTGTATATCAGACGTGTAAGAGTCCAGTATTCGCAACGTTCCAAAATAA
This sequence comes from Euplagia quadripunctaria, assembly GCA_963859945.1. Lineage (NCBI taxonomy): Eukaryota > Metazoa > Arthropoda > Insecta > Lepidoptera > Erebidae > Euplagia > Euplagia quadripunctaria. The sequence goes on along the minus strand of OY982569.1, from coordinate 20,007,675 downwards.
CAAACAAGAGACTGTAATAACTACTTGAAAGTACGTTCAAGGCTAGGAATGACTCAAAATTCATCTTGTTAATCCAAGTTTGTTTCTCATTATACACAAGTTCAGCTGCAGCTATTTACGTACGTACATCTAGATTAAAGAGACGTTTGTACTTGTAGTAAAACAGGAGAATTGCTTGAATGGTGGTTACGTGGACACAACGTAGAGTGTTGTTGGTTTAATCTTCACATGGGATAATATTTTTCAAAAAGTTGCCATATGGAAACTCCACAAAGGTGAAGTGTAGGTACTTTTTAACAGCCCTTAAGCAGTAAATCCTTTTTTATGTTTTTTTTTAACTTTATACACAATCTTAATAGTTGAGAATAAATTAATATAACGTACTCTTTGCAGGGTAAAAAAAAAACATTGATTTTCATAACGTCAATTGGTAAAATTAATTCAAAATAAATAAACGCTCTTAATGGATAGAAAACAATTTGAGAAATTCTGTGGTGTGTATCTACATAATGTACGTTTTTGTACAGTAATACGGCTGATTAAAAAACAATAAATGCGTGAGTAAATGAACAAGTTTAAAGCCTCATTCGCATCACATTTCAAACACAACTAAGACGAAATACAAGCTAATATTCAAAACTTTTACTACTACATACTACCGGTCGCCTCTAAAATAACAGCGTGAATCACCGTGGCGCTCATTACTCACACTTGGCAAGCACGCACAGGTGGGATCATTGAAGTAATACGATAAATCGACATCTTTCACGATGTTATGTTTCTATTTTTACTGGAGTAAGAGATAAATGTGATAACATGTGTGACTAACAACAATTTTGACATTACTTCATTTACGTCACCTAATTGAATTTTTCCCGTTACTAAATGAAAAGAAAATGAGCAATTTGGATTAAAATAGAAAAGTCAGTGATAGGATTAATACGCAGCCAATTTAAAGGAGTACCTATTTTGAAAGCCATATTCTGTTGTATAGATCCAGTGATAAAGACAAGATACAATTAAATAATGACGTTAATATTCATGTCGATCTTGTTGTTTTAAGCAATTCGACTCCAATACGTCTGGTTTAAGACTAGAGAGACGTTTTACAAGTTATGTTATCTAAAGTGTCGTTGTAAAGGGAATAGGAGAGGACTAGTAGGCTTCCGTCACGCAGAGCACACCCCAGGCGACAGGGTGGAGAATACGAGCACTGCAAACAATCTAGCTGTTGCCCGCGACTTCAAATCGCGTGAGAGTTTTGGTGAAATCTGTCCCACGAGAATCACGTAATTTTTTTCCGGGATAAAAAGTAGACTATGTGCTATTTCAGACTTTAATGTATCTCTCTGCTAAATTTCATCCAAATCCGTTCAGCCTTTTTTGCGTGAAAGTGTGTGTACATTTGTTTGCTTGGACTTTGACCACACAGACGCCGCCAGAATATCGGAATGATGTTTATATAGGTTAAAGCTATATGTATCCATCGAGAAACTTCCAAAGTAATATCGTAAATATCCTTGATTTGTGAATCTAATCGGGCGATTATATTGGGAGAAATAAACATTATCGTTAGAGCTGTTTAGATGCTTGTGTTTGGCGAAATGGCGATTAGTCCAAATCTTTCTTAAGGGCTTTGTGTAGGTTGGATGGCTTTCAGCCTATCTATTCAGTTTTATGGAACTGATTACTACAAAATCTTTTGCTATAAAATGGTTGGGAAATAGGACATACTAGATTTGCTTGAATTGGATAATTAAGTCCATTTTACAGAAGACCCTTTTTAGAAAGTGTCTTTTTCTTAAATGTAGTTGATGCACCATGGGGTTAACAAAGCTCAAGTGACACAATTTCAGTTTCGAGTGTTTTAGACGCCGATTTGTAAGCCTGTTTGCCTACTCAGCGGTATACATTCTGAAAGTTCTAGTTATAAACATCATTACATTATAAAATAACAAGTTTGATTCCAGTTAGTAGATAATAAATTAAGTTTTAATGACAAGAAATGCAAATGCCTCATTCGCTCCTTATTTTTAGCTCAGCTCACTTATTAGATGTAAATCGGGACTTAATCGCAGTATTTATAAGGAACTATACCCTTTTGGTTCGCGTCCCAATTATACGTTAGGAGCACTTCGATCGTAAACTCGACTAAACAAGAAGATATTGAACCTTATCGCGATAAAATCCTATTCAATATATTACATAATAGTAGAACACGGCTGCAATAGGACAGTTTCAAGAGGTTTGTTACGTAGAGAAGCAAGAACCAGCTTTATCCCCTATGGTAAAACTACTATTCAAACTAGTCCGATAAGCAAACATCAGAACTTCGCAATAATGACGATCAAACACAATTTCTATCAATGAAAATTTTTATTCTTCCAATAAAACTTCTTGAGAATTTTATGGCGGTTTTATTTCATGCTTAACATTCCTTGGTCCATGTTCACTGGGGAATTGTGCACACTGTAACCTGTTCTCGTTTCTTTTAACAGGCTATCAAAACTTTCGTCAAGGAATACAGGTTGTAATTTGTATAGGGTAATGGCTTATAGATAAAGTCTCATATGAGATTTAGGTTCAACTTAAACCAACCATGAAATTAGCAATTCTGATATTCACATATCAAAATTGCTAATTTCACGCTTTTATAATATTATAAATATATATATTTTATTCAGATTTCATGGAATGGAATAAGATATGTCTTATTCTATTAGAATAGATCTGAAAATGTGTCTGCTGCTGCCCGGTGGACAAGATTGTATTACTTGCTTACGATTGTTACCACCAAAATCTAAAATGCACAAACAAGAGCGTACATACTCTGCAATAAGTAGCACTTTTAGCTTTATCAACGTAATTCAATTAAAAGCTGAAATTAGCATATCCAAAAACTAAGCAAATTATTCTTAATACCCGTTAAGAAGTTGATACGAGGGCGTATTCGGACCGCAGATTGCAAGAGAATACGTGCTAAACATAAGATGTGCAACTGAGTACATTTACAATGTGAGTATACAAATTGACAACAAAAAGTACAAGTAATTATTTAGATATTTGATGTTTGAGTTCATATTTTTGTTTTTTTTTTTTAGAAGACAACTGTCTCCCGCATTAGGAATTTTCCTGTATCGTGGGGGGCTTTACAAACATTCAAAGAACGCACACAAAGAACACTCAGACTCGGGACAATTATTTGTGGATCACACAAATTTTTATCCCGGGTGGGATTTGAACCCACAACACTCGGCGCGGCGTAGTGGCAAGGTGACCACTTAAACCATTGCGCCATCAGTGCAGTCATTATATTAAGGTTATGTTTTGTACTTCAAAGATAATTACTTAATTTAAATATTAAGAGGTGTGTGTATTATGGTGTAGGTACATTTCCTACATTGATAGTCATCTAATTAATATTCAAAGACCATAGCTAGCACAGAAACATAACCTTAAAATGATTGTGACTATTTTCAGTAGCGATTTTCTGCGACCCGCTTTTCTTAAGAAAATTAAATTTTAAAAACCGAAACATCACCTTTCATTCAATAACTATACTATTACTCTAACACAGACAAGGTTGTTTCTAAAAAGAAATCATCGACTAGCGTAGACAGGCCGGATTACTCAATTACATACTAATAATCCTGCACCACGATATATGTAAGTTTCCCGCATGTTTAGCCCTACGAGGCTGTCAAATGTACACCACAATCAGTTCTCCCACAGTATAAATATCATATTATTAAGTTCAGTTAAATACTACACCCAACAATACTTACAACACTAAACAACCAAGAACAAAATCTATTACTATTACTTACACGCAGTAAAATACTAAAAGTATAAGAAATTACACTCCAGTAAATATATTACCAGATGAAAAAATAACAGAAATGTTGGTAAAACTAGAGAGGCTAGGCAAAACAAACCCATTAGTTTGAGGTAGGCCCGGCCCTTAATTGCCATCGTTAAGTCAATAGTAGGCTATATGAGGCTCTGTTTGGCCAAAGAAATATGTTATGGCATTCTTGACGGTTTTTGGCATGAATTCCTGTTCATATAAAACTTACAGTTGATAACGATTTTAATCAGTTCAGTATATCTTTGAATATCTCATTTAAGATCCAATATCATTCAGGAGACTTGAATCGTTTGTAGATTTACAAGCTTGTAGAGAGTTGAATCTTTGACGTACTGTGGAGAGGCAACTTCTCCGTGCATGGAATAAAGCCGTTGCACCTGGAAATGTACTAGTAAGCTTGCATTTCAAATGCGAATGCAAATCAATTTATGACGAATCTGTTTATGTAAATTTGATTGTACTGTCCTTAAGCACATAATCAGATCATTACTTTTGCGCACTATACAAGGACAAAGCCGATTGAATAAAAAAAATATTACGCACCATACTTACAGTACCTACTGTATTAAACCCAATTTACCAAAAGGAATAGCGTGTAAAGAGCTTCTTTAACGAATGTATAAATTGAAAATACATTGTAATGAGGTAATATCTCGTATTATTCTCAAGAGAAAACCTTGAAATTTTCAATTAGGGCTGACTTATAGCATAGTATGTGTGATAAAGTCTTTTATCCACAGCGATAATATTATAAAGTGAAATTTAATCTTACGCCACAAAATTTTAGTGTTATTGAATTGGATAGTATTGTATTCAGCAAAAAGGTTTTTATGTGCATTTTTATGTTCTGCGGTCACCGCATAGACCGTTCCTGTCACTTCCCGTGTGGGTCGTAAAGCGAGGCTTGGGATTATTAAGCCTAGAATTCTTTTACATTCTGACCCCCGGCATTATTGACTTACTCTATACAGACTGTATATGACAATGGAACACTTACTAAAATCACTGAAAGTGCATGATTCTAGCATGCGATTGCAAAAAGACGAATCCGTTTACAAGTTATGACCGTTTAAATTACCAAGTTTTTTTACCTGCGCTTCTCATAAAAACAGCTCTGGAATGGAATGTGTTAAGTTAAAGATTTTAAATAGTATATATTTTTTATTTTGTAACTATTCATTCAGTTACTGCGAAAATTCATAAAACTAACTTAAAAAGCTTTCGAAGTTAGTTTTTGTGGAATTTCTTAGTAATGGAATGAAAAATTCTTAAATAATAAAACATGGACGATTTAAAATCTTTTTCATGCATTCCACCTGCTTTTATGAGAAACGGAGATAAAAATACTACATAGTATACTATTTATTTAGTATATTATTTACATGTAGTATAAATACTACATGCATATATTATTATAATACATTGTTTTTTTTCTTTTAATTCTTTTTGTAAGTGCACACTAAAGTCATGCCCTTTTAGTGGTTTAAGTAAGTGTTCCGTTGTTATATACACTCTGGATACCTGCGATATGACAGAAAAATAAAAGGTCAGATAGAATCACACAGCATAATGTGTACTGCCGTCTGCCCCATGTTATTAATCTTCATTTGGAATTGACTCAAAAACATTTGGAAACGGGCGGTTATAGATGGAAACAGGCAGATATGATATTATGTTATCCATTTTTTTTTCTTTAATAATTTTACATTTGCCAAAGCAAACTATTGTTGCGGTGACTGTGTGTGTTGATCTATAATTTTTAATTATAATAAATATTTATTAAATTGACGATTTCGAATAATTGATGATCAATTTTATGAAAATAAAGATATTGAATTTGAATTTGAATTCATTATCACTTTTGATTATATTTATTATTTCTAATATTAAGTACTTTCCTGCAAACGTAATTTACATAACTTCATTTAAACAGTTTATTTTTATTTTTTTCTTAAAAAAAGGAACTGCCTTTTGGATCTATTATTTTATTAGAATAATTTAGAGCTCAATCCTTAAGTAGTTTTAAAACACTAGTAAAAGAGGTAGGAGACTACCTTGCATCAGCAGTGGTCCCTTTTGTATAAACTGCATTATGCGAAAGATTTCCTTTTGAACGTCATTTTGTTTTATTTATTCCAACACATAAATACGTTTACCTATTCCTTTTCATAACTTCCTTTTATGTCCTGATAATATTCGCTTTAGATTTTAAATATACATTATATTTAGAGATTTTACGCTGTAAGCTACCGACGCTTAATCTCAAATTCTGTTTCATTGAAAGGTTGTCTAGAAGCCGTCGCTTTTAGCGATAAGGAGGTCCATTGTACTTACCGCCTAACAATAAATAATTGAATGTAGATATATTCACTTTATAATGTGGTTTACAACAAAACAATACCTATTCTATTTGTATATTTCTATATAAAATCACTTAACATAAAAAGAAGGAGAGAGAAAAGAGAAAAAGTAGAAATAAACTATCAACTCTTCGCTAAGAACTTAATCTGTTATATCTGATTATGACAGTGTTCCATGTTTAAACTTGATCTCAGTAAGTTTCCTTCCTTAGTTCCTTTTCCCTGAAGATCACTTATTTTTTCTTTTTTTTTGAACTTGTAAATGCCGCTGTTTTGATTGTTTATGTAAAAAAAACATACAAATGAATTCAGAACCTCCTCCTTTTTTGAAGTGAAAACTTCTTTAGGCACGTTTGTGTACTTTTGCCATGGGGAAAAGCACTGAACTCGTGACCGTCACTCTAATAATACATATATAGATCCATTAGAGGCGCTAATCTAAACATTGAGTTCTGTCAGCTCCTTATTAATTAATGTCACCAACCAGCTAATGTGACGTTTTAAGTTCGTCGTTTCGTTTAAGTTTTTACTTCTGTCGGCAGTCCCATGACAGCCTTTTTTTTTTTAATTAATGGAATTGGAAGGTTAAATGGAAGCCAAATTCTTAGTCCTGACACTCTTTACTCTACGTATTCTACTTTCCAAGTTTTTCTATCTTAACGTTTTTACTGCCTTATGGCCTACTTACTGTTCTTTGCGTTTTATGTGTTTACTGAAACTTATTAAATTTTTGTAGAACTTTAGCTCAGTATCTTAAATCATTGATCTATCTCAATAAAGAACAAGGTTATAAGATATTTAAATCAAACTTATCAACGGAGCTATAGAAAATACCCGTGTGACTAACGCGATAGAAATACACCTGTCTCTTACTGACAACACACTCGATATTTATACGCTTACAACTATAATGTATTCCAACACTTTAATGTTTATCAACTGTGTATTCTTGCCAACTGGCAACCGAGTTCACTCTCCGATATCTTGTATGATTCACACGTAAGGAAGGGTAGTTGAAGTGTCTTTTTTTTATGATATAGAGGGCAAACGAGCAGACGGGTCACCTGATGGTAAATGACTACCGCCGCCCATGGGCATCTGTAACTCGAGAGTAACAAGTGCGTTGCCGCTCTTTAAGGTGAGAGTAGGAGAAGAGGGGGAGGGGGGAAAAGTGGGGAGAGGGGAAGGATGGGAATAAGGGAGAGGGAAGGGTTAGGGCCTCCGGTAACCTAGCAATGCAAGCATTGCTTCACTGCCGGTTTTCTGTGAGGCCGTGGTATCGAGCGGAGTCGAGCCGGCCCATACGTGCCGAAGCATAGCTCTCCCACATGAACTAATTTATTCAAGAAAAAAAGACTAGACACTGTTGTCTAACTCTGTACTTAGGAACTTTTCAAGTCATCTACATTCGAAAACTTTAGAATTTAAGTAATTGTGTGTCAACTTGTGGATTTTCAATGTGGATTGCCTATCTGCTTTCTGTCAAATAGAGATGTGTCTATCTAAAATAATAGCAGACAGATGGCCAAAGATTTTATGACTTTATGGTTATTAAATATAGAAAGTAAAAAATACTACAAAATAGTTTAGTAGTTCACCGTCGTCACAGGCTGACTCACACGGCCAGTGCAACCTGGTCGAAACGTTTAGGTTATATTGAATAGTTTACTTTGTAATACTGCCGTCGTAAATGAAAACACAGTAACTCCAATTACTGTATAACTGTAGGTACTGTGTTTTCATTTACGACGGCAGAATACTTTTTTTTACTGATGGTAAATGACTGGGCATGGACATGGGCACCTGCAACTTAAGAGTCACAAGTGCGTTGCCGGCCTTTGGCGGGAGTAGGGGAAGGAGGTAAGAGAGGGAGTGGGGGAAGGGGAGAAAGGGGGAAAAGGGGGAGAGGGAAGGGTTAGGGCCTCCGGTGATCTCACTCACTTAGCGAAATACAACGAAAACATTGCTTCAATGCCGGTTTCCTATGAGGTTGTGGTATCACTCCGGTCGAGTCGGCCCCTACTTACCGTAGCATGGCTCTCTCACAATTAAGCATGGCTCTCCCACAATTATCGGATCATCGCGAAATCCCCGAAATCTCGTATTAAATTTATAATAGTAATAATGTCAAGGTTGGGGATAAGAAACGTTGTGGGGATTATTAGGTGACAGCAAAAGTAAACATTATAATGAATAAAAATACTACACTTATTAATTTTCGCCTTTGCTTATTTTGCTTGCTGTAACTGTAGTAGTACACCAAAAAATTATTTCATTAAGTATTTTACAGTTCACTGCTGAAACGTACATAAATTTCACAATAGAAGTAAAGAAATTACTTTGTAGTAAATGCATACTTCACGCCAATTGGCTGTTTTCAATCGGAAATTATTGCAACATGTCACCGGCGCAAAGGGAGTCAAATAGATTGAGTAAAGACCACCCGTGACCACAAGCGAGTGGTTAGAGACGTCAGATCTAGTTAATAAAAGTAAATAATTTCTTTAGGTACTTTCCAGTCTCGCAGAAAGATATTACTTTAGATAATAATATCAGACAAAATCACACAAAGAAAAAATAAAGATTTTTTCTATCTTATTTTCAACAAACATGGCATTTTACCGTAAACAGACTTTAGATATGTCTTTAACTTTACTTCTATTCGTTAGTATTTTCAGAAAAAGAAATGCTTGGAATAAATAAATCGTATTTATTATGTCTAGGTTCGACATTCCCAGAAAAGTTGATTTCAGTTCACTCAAAGAAGGAAAAAGGTACTTCAATACTCAGAAACTCGACATGTTTTCCGTATTATTACAAACAAAATAGACTTTGCAGATTGGAATTTTCAACAGTAGTAAGATATCTAATTCAGTCATTTGTATTGTGTATTTATTAAATTTTCTACGTTATTTATTCTAGCATAATGATTTTCTACGTGATGAATTTCATTTATTGTAATTTCCTTAATTCACTTGAAACCCAGCCGATAGTTTTTTCTTTAATAGATTAAAGAATGTGTGAAAGAAATTGCTTCTATTAATTGAAATTAAATATTACATGACAATTTACTGACATATGTTTTAAATCTTGCCTTAACTGTTTCATACAGCCGACATGACACATTTATGTTCAAAACTCGATGACGGAACGAAAATATCTTTCAGCTCACTTTAATCATCTAACATAAATTATACTACTAAAATAAAAATATTATCCAGACATCTCAAAAAATTTAGGAAATTAAATAGCTTACATGAATCATGTGATGTTACGTAAAATATTCAGCGTCGCACGAAAACTATATTATGTTGTCTTAAAAGTCATTGACTTGGGCTCATAAAAAGTAAAAAAAAATGTCATAATACATCTTTTAAATAACAACTTTTGCAAGTGCGCAGAAACATCGAAAAAGTATATAGAGGCGGTTGCTTTGAGTGCATAATATGCAAATCACGACGTTTTGTATTTAAACCACATGTCGCCTCTCGGCAAAAAAAGTGTCATATCACAAAAAAGTGTCATTTCAAAAAAAAGTGTCATATCACAAAAAAGTGTCATATCACATGTTAGGTACGTTTAACATTTTTATAGCATTGAATAGCGAATGTTGCATTTGGTCAGCTGTAAAAACATCGTTATTAGCTCAGTGAGACAGGGAACCAAGTTCCCTTTTTCACTGAGCTGTTTTGTTCAATTTACAGGCATAAAAATAGTACCTTCTCGAAATAGCTGTTTTTGTATTATGACACTTTTTTTGCCGGGAGCTGATGTATTATGCATATGTATTAAATTTGCGATCATACATCACCTGCTTATGTTTATACACGACTAAAATAGATAACATTGAATAAGCGTGGGACTTCGTGCCCTTCACTTGTTGCCTAGAGCGCTTGTAAATTGTAAATAGCCCTAACGGATTGGATGTATCCTTACCTAATATATTATGTATATAACAAGACCGCCAATACACGTAGTACATGTTTATATAAGTAAGTATATTATGACGTTTGAATATATTTCTTCTTCGCTTTAATTTAAGACTTACTCGTATACTTAATTGAATTGACACTTAAATTTGAAGAAAATCTATTATATACACTAATATTATAAATGTGAAAGTTTGGACGGATGGATGGATTGATGTTTGTTACTCTTTCACTCAAAAACCACTAAACCGATTGCGATGAAACTTGGTACGTAGATAGATAGCTAGAGACCTGGATTAACGCATAGGCTACTTTTTATCCCGATATTCCCACGGGCTCGGGACTTAAGTGGGTGAAACCGCAGGGCGCTGCTAGTATATTATATTTAGTAGTGGACAAGTTAAAAAAAAAAGTAAATGAGTAATTACTTTTAATGGGGAAAATTCATCGGTAGATAACATCGAGATATCTGTGACCGCGAGTCAGAATTATTTATTCCCAAAAACATACCTTGGCAATTTAAGTTAAAACCTAATCAATAAGGTTTTTTTTCTTTATAACTTTAAATACCTATTGCATGAGTTTTATATATAGGCTGTTACAAAAAGGACTTTTCATATTTTAGGGTCGTATAGAAGACCCCATAATCATCTTTCTGCTCATTTACCACCTATAATCCAAAAAAAAAAATATTGTTGTTGGCTGCACATAACGCTCCTAAAATTTGACCACACCTTTAAGTAACATCCTGTATAGAAGATTGACACTAGAAGGCACATTCAGCAAGGAAGTAATCCCTGTGGTTGGTAATCAATAGCCCTTAGGAAAAGTTAGTTAAAAATACCAATATTAATAATAATATTCGAGGTGTTTTTATGGTATAGGGGGCAAACGAGCAGACGGGTTATCTAATGGTAAATGACTACCGCCGCCCATGGGCACCTGTAACTCAAAAGTCACAAATGGGTTGCCGGCCTTTAAGGTGGAAGGGTTAAGGCCTCCGGTAACCTCACTCACTCAGCGAAAAGTTATGCAAACATTGCTTCAATGCCGGTTTTCTGTGAGGCCGTGATATCACTCCGGTCGAGCCGGCCCATACGTGTCGAAGCATGGCTCTCCCACGATAATATATTTTACATACATATAAATTCTTAAGAACAACGAATAAAAGGAACTTATATTTACTTTTAAACTTAAAAGTTAAAACTGCACTTCATAGCAGTCTCATTTTTAATTAACTTAATATCAGTACGAAAATTATAAATGTGAAAATGACTCTGTTTGTTTGTAAAAGTAACTTTGCGATTCCCGTGACATCAATTTGAATTTCCACGCACACAAAATCACGGGCAGTAGCTAGTCTATACTAATATTATAAAGAGGAAAGATTTGATTGTTAGTTCGTTTGCATTGAATAGGCTCCGAAACTACTGAACCGATTTGAAAAATTCTTTCACTGTTGGGAAGATACACTAACTCCGGGTGACATAGGCTATAATTATTATATTTTCAAAAAAATTAGGGATCCTTACTAAAACTCAAATAATGTAACCCAAGGTGTAAAAAAAAATCTGCTACCCGTGCGAAGCCGTGGCGAGTTGCTAGTTACCTATAAAAGTATTGTGCATACATAATTTCCTCCGTTATGAAAATGAAATGTAGATACTTCTGAATAAATTGATTTCTCACTCAAATTCAAATACAGTCCCCAAAGATTTATTTCTTAAGAGTTATTTCACTGCCAAGTACTTACAGTAATATATAGGAGTACTTACTTATTACGGCGTAACGTAGGCGGATAATGTCACTTTAAATACACGGATTTGTGAGTTCATTTTAGGGACATTCGTAGGTGATGACGAAGCAAACACATAAATATATTTTCACCAAAAGATATCTCCGAATTTCGATCACAAAATAGATGTGCTACAATAAAAGTTATAGGAGACAGATAGCTTAATAAACGGTAAAATTCTTGGCTAATAAAGTGTCCACTGCAGACTGAAATATATATATATATATAATAGTGCACATAAGTATTTTAGCTCTCGGGCGAGAATTGTTCGAGAATTAGTCCGGGATACAATACAGGGTGTATCTAACAATGCGATTGTCGCATATGCCGCGTTCCTACAATCAAGAAACGATTCGTTTTGCCGTCCGTATTTGTGCAACGAAATTTTTACCGTCCGTAAGCAAAACCAATCGTTTCTTGATTATAGGAACGCGGCAAATCACTCATCATCACACATAACTCTACCATTTGGTTACAACAAGAATTTCTGAAAAAAAAAATAATGGTTTAAAAATTATGAGCGTTTGAATTTCGATGTATGTATGTATGTACCTCCGCTTTTAATAAAATCAGGTGGAATGTGTAAAGTTAAAGATTTAAATCAATCATAAAATTTCATTTTGGATTTATTGAGAAAATTCAAGAAACTACCTTTAAAAATTAAGGACAAAACATTCAGTAACTAAAGTTTTGTTATTATAACTTTAAAGGGAAAGAGAAACTTAAGAGAGAGAGAGAGAGAAAAAAAAGCTCTATTATTGAAACACTTCTTGGAAAATGTTAATAAAATAAGAAGTCCATGTTTATCGACGATTCACCTTTAGAATCAGTACAAGGTTGTGCTCTCATTGTTTTATTTTTTATTTTGTTTACTTTCAAGTGACTCAGTTTCTGGCAACTGTTTGAAGTACTATTTTAGAATATTTACAACGTTGATTAAAAAGAAATAGGTCGTCTTTAGCGTCCTTTCGGTATTACAGACAATCGTCCAGACTTAAATGTAGTCTGTCTCAACTATTTGGAAACACTCGGGTTCAGATGGACGATGGATAGCGGATATAATATTATGTTATTCATTTTTTTAATAATTTTACGTGTGACAAAGCAACCTATTGTTACGGTGACGTTTATTTTTTAAATTGACGATTTCGAATAATTGATGACCAATTTCATAAAATAAAGATTTTGAATTTGAATTTGAAAATTTGAATTTGACTTGATGCCAGAAACCTTCGGGATTCTAGATATAGATTTTATTGCGAAAAGTAATATGTGCATTCCTATACTACTACTAAAGCGATGGCGAAATAGACCGGACTGTACAGCATCGAACTAATACAGAGTGTATGAAGTGGCGGCAGGTAACAAGAATAATTTGTGATACCAAGTTTCGTATTAATTTAAAAGGTCAGGTCGTCTATAAGACGATAATTACACCTGCTGTTCTGTACGGATCTGAAAGTTAACGCATAAAGAGGCACGGATAATAGATGCCTGCATGTAGCTGAAATGCGAATGTTGAGTTGGATGTGTGGAATGACTAGGGTAGACAATGTAAGAAATTAAAATATGAAAGGGAGCCTGAAAGTATCACCAGTGGATAAAAAGCAATAGGTTATCGTAGTATGGACATGTAGTGGGGTAAGATGAGTAAAATGTGGTAGAGAGAGTTTTATGTATGAAAGTTGACGGGTACAAGAGAAGAGGACGACGAAAGAAAAGATGGATCGAGTGTGTGAAAGAAGATATAGCAAGAAAGAGAGTAAGCAGTGAGATTACGAATGACAAAAGGAAATACCGACCTCAAAATAAAATTGGGACAAGAATAGACAGAATGATGATGATTCGTATACTACTCAACTCCTGGGCCATTAATTTAGAAAAAAAATCTTCTAGACTTGACTGATGATCATAACAACAATGTCTTATATTAATTAATGCCCTCACTTCAAGTTATCTTCTCTACCCAAAATTTAAAGATTAAATACGTAAATTTAAATAAATTATTCAAAAGCGAAAAAACTGCAAATTCTCGACGAAGATGCGAACATTGAGAAACTCAAGATAATATTTTTACAGGAAACTGTTTGTGAAGTAATTTGTTACCCTTTTTCGTACCCTTCGCAGTTTATCTGAGATTTAATAAAAGTTCATTAACTACACTGTGCCGTGAAATACAGGGTAACGTAAATATTTGATGGAATAAATTTTAATTCTATCTGTATTTGATGTTTGGAAGCGTTTTGTGGTTTAATGGGATGGGTGGGATTTGCACTTTGGCTGGCATGTTGGTCTAGTGGTTAGTGATCCATATTGCGGAGCCAGGGGTCGGGGGTTCGATTCCCACCCAGTACAAATAATTGTGTGATGAGCATGATCATTTGTCTGAACAAATTACACCCAGACACAGATGTCTGTGTGTAATTTATCTATAATATGTATGTATTTAAAAATATATGAGTATATTTATCAGCAGTCTGGTTACCATAGTACAAGCTCTGTCTAGTTTGGGATCAGACGGCCGTCTAGTATGAGATGTGTCAAGTTATTATTATTATATTACCAGCAACCTGACCCGGCTTCGCACGGGTAGGAAAGCATATATTAATTTTTTCCCACATCTTCAACAATCATCGTCATATTTCAGCCATTTTTCGCAAAACCTTAATGAAATATACACCTAAACCTTCCTCATGAATCACTCCGTCTATTGGTGAAAACCGTATAAAAATCCGTTAGGTAGTTGTTGAGTTTATCGCGAACAGACACACAGACAGACGCGGCGGGGAACTTTGTTTTATAATATGTAGTGATTATAATTTATTTATTAATTTATAACGAAAAAGGAACGAAGCTTTTGAAAAAACTGTATCTATTAAGGTTGCCATAAGCTAAAGCATAAACCGATAATATCCAAATGATTATTGTTGTTGCAGTATGCTATTATTCTTTTTATCATGGAATTTTCACTTTTGTCTACAGGTGTGTCCCACGAGCGCTCGTATGTGCTGTTCCGCCTAGGTCGAAGAGTTCCAGCTCCAGTGAGACAATTTGCTGAGTCGGGACGTTCAGACGCTCTCGGTTCTGCTCCCGGGACACTCGATGTGTTTGGTGCACCCGCGGTTGGGCAGGGCGTTGGAAGAACTGAAGCGGAATTCTTTGTTGATGGAAATCATTCCAGGGTAAGCACTATTTCCTTATATTTTAATCTCATTTAAAAGATCTTCGATTATCTTTAAAAGATTATGTGAAACTGGTTTTTGTTCTTAAGCTCTATTTCTATCCCTCGGAATTCGTCAGAGCTGGTGCACACAACCGACAGCATGGGCCAGAACCATTCTGCGGCATTACCAAACAGCGAGCTTATTCAATCAAAAACGCCCAATACATTAATGGCAATTAAGAGATGGAAGACCACGACTGGTCTAAATCACTCGAAAACCTTAATAAAGGACTATGATAACAAAGTATCAAAAGAACTTCTGGAGCTCAAAAGATACAAAACCTGTGCAGTAACAAGAGTCCTCACCGGACACTGCAAACTGAACAAATATATGTTCAACTTAAAGTTGGGCGAGAACACAATATGCAGATTTTGTCAAGAGGCAGAAGAAACTGCAATGCATATTCTATGCTCTTGTGTCCCACTAATGCGGCACCGAAGTATTGACCTAGGGTTGCACATCATGAAACAGGAAATACAAACAATCACTGCTGATAGGATCTGGAGGTTTCTCGAAGCCACAAGTCTGAGCAGTGAACTGTAAAGCAAAAGTGTGCTATAAAAGACCAGAAATGGTCGAGGTAGCACTAGACACTAAAAAATAATAATAATTCCTCGGAAACAGTACTTTTTATCGGGATGCAAAGTACACTGTGTATTTTTCTGTTCCTCTAGGAACATGTACCTATGCTATTTCGTGATGACCGGCAGTGTAGTTGAGGCTTAAAAAACACACAAAAAAAATTGATTGATTTCATTTGATAAATAAAAGAAATCTATACTAACTATTATAAAGCTGAAGATTTTGTTTGTTTGTTTGGTTGAACGTGCTAAGCTCAGGAACTACTGGTTCGAATTGAATAATTATTTTTGGGTTGGATAGTCCATTTATCGAGAAAGGCTATATAACATCACGCTACGACAAATACGAGCGGAGCATCAATGAAAAATGTTGCAAAAACGGGGAAAATTTACAAACGCAGACGAAGTTGTGCGGGTCAGCTGGTCGTTTATATTTTTAAAAGACTTCATAAAAAGGAGGAGATTCTCAATTCGACTGAATTTTTTTTAATATATTTGTTACCTCAGAACTTTTGACCGGGTGAACCGATTTTGATGATTCTTTTTTTATTTGAAAGCTGGTGCTTCCCGTGTGGGCCCATTTCAATTTGGTGAAGTTCTGACAATGGTATCCATGAGAAAACCATATAAGTATTTTATGGAGTA
This sequence comes from Euplagia quadripunctaria, assembly GCA_963859945.1. Taxonomy (NCBI): domain Eukaryota; kingdom Metazoa; phylum Arthropoda; class Insecta; order Lepidoptera; family Erebidae; genus Euplagia; species Euplagia quadripunctaria. Next base: position 19,991,273 of record OY982569.1, on the reverse strand, counting down.
GTTTTTTTTAAGTCGTTTTTTTTAAAGAACGGAAGGCACAACATCTTTTAAATAGCTCTTTAATATATGTTCTAAAATAAAGAGAAAATTGTCGACCGTCTCAACCTGTAACGGACCTGGACTGAAAGCTTTTATATTTAAAACATTTTGAATATCTAGCAATCTATTAAACAAATATCTCAATATCTCGAAGTATGAATTACATTGACAACAAACATCGAATCAGCATTAAGTTCAAATTATTAAAGATAACTTCTGTTGATTTGTTACTTGATATTGACAGACACGCTACAAGTCGTATCGGGCGCTAAATTTTTTTAGAATAAATAATATTTACAGTATTCAAATATAACAGAAATCAGAAGAGAATGATAGATAAAGCACATCTTAAGAAGAATAAATAATTATTAGAAGTATAAAATAGTTAACACAAAAATTGATGCTTAAAGCGGTAAGTGTAACAGTCAGTGGAAGTTAGAGCTCATTATCTTACAATTATCTTCTTAAAATTCAAAGTTTTTTTAAATACATACTTGGTTTTAATTGGTTACACCATAGTTTTTAACCCCCGACCTAAAATAGGGGTGTTATAAGTTTAACGTATCTGTGTCCGTGCGGATGTCTCTGACATCGTAGCTCCCAAACGAATGTACCGATTTAAGTGCATTTTTTTTGTTTGAAAGGTGACTTGGTCGAGAGTGTTCCTAGATATAATTTTATAGAACAGTGATGTTATTTTATACACTGTTCTTTAAAAAAAAAATTGAATTGTACATGTGAGAACTGTGTAGTCACAAGTATTATGTTAATTTTCTATGTGAGCAGCTCTGTGATTTTCTTTTCCATTTTAGAACAATATTAATTTATGTTACAATGTCCTCACATTAAATTGCGCTTATAAGCAATGTAACAAACAACTTTGTAAAAAAAATAACATGTTGGAAAAGAGTGTCCTTGGAGTTTCTTGCCTGTTCTTCTCCACAGGATCTACGTTTTGGAACAGGCAACTAGCTTCACGACTGACTTAGTCTGACTGACTACTACTCCTTACAATTCACAAATACCTATAATGGGTTTAATTGAAATAAATGATTTTGATTTTGATTTTAATTCAAGAAAATTTGTTCAGCCTGCCAGTTAAAGGGATTTCCGAGTCGGGGGTATTTTAAATGTATGATTATTTGTACAAGCATGCACTGTGGACACGGCAAAAAACCCTTGTTTCTGGCCCATGAGGATGTTGACGGCGTCCGTCGACTTTCAAATTAGTAATCAATTCTGATATTTAAATTTTTTACTGTAAATATAGATACTTATAAAAATATGAATACAAAAACCAGGGTATATGTGTGTTAGTTGGCTGCAATGGGGGTGTAGTTAATAAAAGTAATAAACATGAAACCAAAATAATTTTGCAATTAAAATCGGCACGGCCAATGCACTGCAAACACTCGGTTACATTGTGTGGCGAACAGACAAAAGATACTGAGTTGACAAAGTATTTTAATTGTTACTTTTGTGTCAAGTGCTTCAATCGCTTGAATCGCTTTGACCACGTATATGGTATAATGGTATAAATTTTTTAAGTAAAAACTTCTTTAGCGGCGTTGTGCTTTTTGGGATGGGTAAAAAATGTTTAACTCGCGTCAGGACACGTGACTTGATTGAAAATTCGTAAGATGGAGCCGAGTTTCTTATATTTAAAAAATATAACATTCGAAATTCAAACATTTATGAGCGGCCAAGACCGTAGAACTTCCAGTGTACCCTATGTATACATTTAGATATGTTATTACCTACTTTTTATTTTTAACCTAAATATATATATACAGATGTGTGTGTGTGTGTGTGTGTGTGTGTACAGACGTGACTTTCCTACGACTGACTGTTTTTTTTTTTTATGTAAGTAATGCATTAATAAGCACTCTGCATACTGACTATAAACCATTTTAGGTCTTAGTTATAAAATTGTATTCTTAAACTAGTATTGTTTTTGATTGTTATTGAGACAGTGTTCTGTTATATGACGATTCAGGGCATATTTTGTGCCGTATTCGCTTTATCGCCTGCTTATCGGTTTTCTATAGTATTCACTTTCGTGAGTGTGCTTAGGCTCTCTTGGAACTAATTGGACGCTCTCCATTCCTTCATCGGACGAACGGTTTCCACCCTTTCATTGTCGAAACACCAAAAAGTCGAACGAAACGTATTTTTCCTTTTTGCTTCGAGTGGCCAAGGTCTGGAATGAACTGCCTGCGTCTATTTTTCCAGACAATTATAATCTTGGAACGTTCAAGATTAGGGTGAATAGGTTTCTCTTGGATAGTCGTATACCATCTTCGTCTTCATCATCACTTTCCATCAGTCACCTGACTAACTCCTAACTCGGTTAATTTTGAACGAAGGAAAAAAGTCACAGAACCTTTTTTATATACAATTTTAAGTTCTACACATTTTATTTAAAACTTTTTTGTCTAACTTTTACCGTTTTCAAGCAATTGCAAAAAAACACTTTTTATTTTTTTTTTCAACCCTTTCTGGCAGACACGAAATCCTTTACACATTTTTTTTTGTATCATTGAAACTACATTATATCAAAAATGCGAAGTTGAGTGCCAAATTTTGATTTCAGACCTTATTTGAATGGACTATTAAAAACTACTAAAACAAAACAGATGGATAATTGTCGAATGGCTTTGCAAACGACCTTAATTTACGATTTTTGCCGTGCACAATATGTAATGTCTTAAAACATACATTTTTATATTAAGGTTTTTTACTTAGGATAAAATATCGCCACCAAGCGTTTCAATACGCAACTACAATGAAACTAAACCTTACCCTTTCAAACTATCTATGAGAACTGTGTAGTCAATAACATATTAAGTTAATTTGCTATATTGCCTGGCAGTTCTGAGTATCTTATGCTCGCCTAGACATGTTGCCGATGGTGGCGTATGTGTCGGGTCCTTTGGCTCCCTTTGATATGGTTAAAGTGGACGATGACTAGCGCGTTCGTCATGCTCGTGAACGAGTGCCGTTGGTTGGGGCTGGTCATTTCCGAACTGCTATTACTTACATATAGTAGTAGTTTGCGCGACTGTTTATAGTTTAGAACAATACGTTACATTGTCCTCACATTTAATTTGCGCATTTATGCAATGTAACCAAAGAGTTGTAAAAAACCATGTTGAAAAAGAGAGTGTCCTATGAGTTTCTTGCCTGTTCTTCTCCACAGGATCTACGTATTAGAACAGGCAAATAGCTTCCCGACTGACTTAATCTGACTGACTCCTACTCCTGACAATCCAAAAATACCTACAATGGGTTTAATCGAAATAAATGATTTTGATTGATTGATCGATTGATATCACTTTGTAAAAAAATATGATTTTCAATCCGAAATTTAACCGTGAGAGCGCCAGACATTCGTAGTCTCGTGTAAATATTAATCAAAATTAGCACCGAAAGTTAGAAAACTAACCCTAAACGACTCACAACATCATTTATCAATTAGTCCAATACTCCGTGAAGGATGACAACTACTGTGTTAGTTTAGTCCTTGTGTTTTACATTGGCGTTTGGTCTTCCCAGTTATAGGTATATGTTATATATTAATACAAAAAAATGCGTGAGGAGGTGTCTTTGAGACACACAGTTGGAACGAAGTTCCTTTCGCTATAAATAAATATATTTCATGGATTAAATAAATTGTATCAAAATATAGTAAGTATTGTAAAAAAATAGGCAGTCATGGGACTGCCGACAGAAGCGAAAACTTAAACGAAACGACGAACTTAAAACGTCACATTAGCAGGTTGGTGACATTAATTAATTAGGAGCAGACAGAACTCAATGTTTAGATTAGCGCCCTCTAGTGGGATTATTATGTCATTGGTACTATCGTCTGTCTTCGTATTCGGCAGCGTTTATCTAACCACCGCACTTCACGCTCGCCGAGTGGAGGCGAGTGGCGGCGAACGCGCATGTGAAGAGGACCCCCTCGGCTCGCCTCGTGCGCACTCGCCACCACTCGGCTCCGTCTTACGAATTTTCGATCAGGTCACGTGTCCTAACGCGAGTTTAACATCTTTTACCCATCCTAAAAAGTGCACAACGCCGCTAAAGAAGTTTTTACTTCAAAAACTCCAAATTAAAATTACGCCATCTGTGAAAGTTGCCCGAACTAACATATAGATAATTAGTATACAACCAACTTCAAGTTACAGTAGTATCGCGCAGAATCTACAGATGGCGTATATAAAATAAATTAACTCGCGGTCAGCTTATTTCGTTGCGCTAAAACTTTTTTCCGTTTAGTGCCCCATCCGCCGAGTGTCTGAAGTACGATAAGGAATTTCGTTCTAATAAATAAAGCTACTAAAAGTTTTGTTCGTCTTTCGAGAGCGCTTAAACAAATCGAACTTGTTTAGAATATAATAAAATGTTGTGACTGCATGGATGGCGCAATAGTTTAAGTGGTCACCTCGCCACTACGCCGTGCCAAGTGTTGTGGGTTCAAATCCCACACGGGACAAAAATGTGTGTGATCCATAAATAGAAAAAACAAAAAACTTTGTGGTACACCATTACAATATAGGTTACAGTGAGAATACAAAATTGATATGTACAAAGGGCGGCCTTATCGCTAAGTGCAATTTTTTCCAGACACCCTAAGGACAGACAAATATGACGAGATACAAAATAAACTAATGGGTAGTATTGGTGTGGAAAGAAATTGAGAGAAAAACACCCTTCAACAACAATAATAACAAGAAAAGAGTGTACTCCTATCTCAAAGGCCGGCAACGCACTTGTGACTCTTGAGATGCAGGTGTCCATGTTCGACGGTAGTCACTTACCATCAGGTGACCCGTCTGCTCGTTTGCCCCTTATAATTTAAAAAAATAAATAATAATAACTTGAAACACCTCACACACGTCTGATCCGTCTGATCCCAAACTAGGCAGAGCAAATTCTATGGTAACCAAACTATTAATAAATATACTTATCTAAATACAGACATCTTATTATATATACTACAGGTATAGAAAATACAGGAAAGAACATGTAAATATTCAGTGACATTATATACATAAACACACTTATACTTATAACTTAACTACATACATATTATACATACCTTTTTTTTGTGTGGACGCCTCCACGGGTCGTCACCTCACCGGGGCAACGGTAAGGTGGTATGTCGGACAAGTCCGACATACCACTAGATTCAAGAAACGACTAAAACCACACAGTGTTCCGTTACTGGTTTTCTTGCCGGGGCCTCAGGTCTACTCTAGAAAGGAAATCCCTGTGAACCCGTACAGACTTGGCCGCCTGTTGAGCAAGGCGCGTTAATTTGGAGAAGCGCGCGCGGAACACGCTACGCCACCGTCTTAGGCATATATACCTACATATTTCTAAATTTTCTTTTTTATTAGTAACTTATTAATTTACTGCGATAGATTTTTGATATAAATTATTATTATATTTTCACCAGTTTCATTTTCTGAATCATTAGTAAACATTTAATGATGTTTCAACTACGTACGATATTTTAATCCATATTAAAATTTATGAAATTTGCCTACTACAGCAACAACTCCCTACTGTTAACAAATATAGAGGTACATAGCATACAGAGTTGGCAGACTATAATTATCTCTAACAGTACTACTAGAACAACACTGAAAAGCAAACCATATAAAAACAACAAGTTTTGGTAAATCAAAAGCAAACTGTAAAACGTAGCTCAATACTGTGAGCGTTGCATCATACCCTTATAAGTTAAAGCTTCAACTGTACAAACAATGGTTTGTGCAGTTGTGCCGCTGGCAGAATTGCACTCGTAGCCAAACAAACAATACCCAAAAATATCGTATTTCATCATTAATTAATGCCTCCAGAACACCAATTACGAACACGAACAAATAAAAGAACGGGGAACTCAAAACGAATAAGCAATTAATAAAAGTTTTATCGAATCGAGAATCGAGTACGTTTTATTGCGTACCCTAATTTCGATGCTTTATCAGTTAATCGTCATGTGCAATCGATTAACGAATTAATTTACACGTTGCGCATTATATTGTTTATCAATTTGTTTTAATAGAGGTTACGGGGTTCACTTCCAGAATGTACATTACGATTGTGATATTAAATTACTTTATCAGACGAACTAAAACGTTTTTGGGTTACTGTTACTGGATTCCGTATAAATTGATTTGGTAGTCAAGCTAGAAAGAACTCTAAATAACTTTGAATTATTCATCTACCTACTCTCGCGTATTTATTTCAGTCAGTTCAGGACACTCCGTCCGACATTATATGAACTAAAAAGTATACAAAAGAAGTATGGTGGCTAGAGAGAAAGATTTGTGATATTTTTTATACAATTGATTTCAGTAAGTAAAGAAGTACATGGCTCATGCAAAGGTGAGAGTTTCCTGGTAATCATAAGTATTAGTGGTGTCCAAATGGGAGAGCCATGCTGAAGGTACGTATGGGCCGGCTCGACCGGAGTGATACCACAGCCTCACAAAAAACCGGCAGTGAAGCATTGATTGCATTGCTTTTCGCCAGTGAGTGAGGTTACCGGAGGCCCTAACCCTTCCCCCCTCTCCCCCCTCTTCCCCCTCCCTCTTCCCCTACTCCCACCTCAAAGGCCGGCAACGCACTTGTGACTCTTGAGTTGCAGGTGCCCATGGGCGGCGGTAGTCATTTTCCAACAAGTGACCCGTCTGCTCGTTTGCCCCCGTATATCATAAAAAAACATATAGTATACCCCCTCTCCCATAGATATCTGGCAACGCTACTTGCACAGTCATCTGCAGTACAATAGAGCGTTAAGAATACAGGCGAATAGTGTAGTTTCAAGTTTCAGTTTGTCACTTTTTTGTGTACTAAAGTCAGTACTAGTGGCCTCTCCAGTCACAGGAAATACAAGACATTTGAGTACGCGACCACAGTCTCTGCGAGCTACTGCAGTCTCAGTCCCGTTCCCCATCCGAGACTTGCGGTACCTCTTACCCTAGGTTCGCTACCCATTTTTCCTTCTTCAAATTTACATTTTTAATTCTTTCCCGTCTTAAAACGACTACATTCCCAAGGAGGGTTGGCGTCAGGCAAGTGACGGCCATAAAAAATACCAGCCAAAAGGCTTTGCAATGTTACAAATTCCGTCCACCCTAATGAAAATTGGGAAAAGAGCAGGATGACGATGATGATGTCGACTTTTTTCTGTGCTAACCGTATCGAATATGAGACAAAAATCGAAATTAATAGTCCTTTTTACAAACAACGTTCGAAATACCGTTATTGAAACGTATATAAAGACTAATTTGAAACATACTAATAAATGTAAAAGTAGTACTTTTCTGGGGAATTAAGTTAAATAATTAAGGAAATGAATTGCGACGTGAACTACGTGAGGTCATTACCTCACTCGTGGCTCGTTCACATCGCGCCTTTACTTGAACCACGGCAGTTTTAGTTGTTGGAGTTTAATAGTTGAAAAGTTCATATTGCTATTTTCAAGAGTAAGACATTCATAAACCAAGAATTCCATTTAATAACTTCAGCTCTAAAGAAATAAACAAAAATGAAATATACCTAACAGTGCACATTTAATTCAATTTCAAAGACTTTTTATAAATATACGAATATAAAAATCAACACTTTAGTTTAGTAAAAGACAAAATGTACATGTTTTAGAGTCCAGCATTATCTTTAAGACTATATCTACAGTATTTTTGACTTGTCATTTTTAAAAGAAAAACTCGAGCTAAAGAAAAAAATACTTTTTTTTTTGTAATTGTATCTGTCTTTCAAATTATCTGTTATCATTTGCTCATACCATACAATAGGATAATAGTAACAGTATGACGAATAGTAAACTTATTAAAAAAAATACTTGCTTTCCATCCACATTTTTAGTTCCACAAGTAATATTAAATTGCAAACAGGGTACCAAGTCACACGTAGTAAGAACTCCCATTAATTTAAATTACGCTACTCTTTAAAAAGGTAATGCTGTTACAGCTTAATTACCACCTTTTAATTCTATGGGACCATTATTTCCTTAAATATTGAACCAAGATATTTTATCGAATCTGTTTACATTGTTTCTCTCCCCTGCCTTCTTGAAAGTTTAACTTAGAGGATGCTTATAATTGTATCTATAATATCATCATTGTAATTGTATCTATAAGATATGTAAATTATAGATACAATTACAATGATGTAATTGTATCACATCCACCACAAATCTGGTTCATTACCTGTTGTTAAAAGTACACATGTAGTTATATTTTAATTTTTTTTTTTACATTACCTTCATTAGTAATATAATTACTGGTTCTAAAAGAATCTAGGGGATAAAAAAATAAAAATTAAAGTTTTACTACTTGACATCGAATAAATCTAAGTGTCATTAGAACATACATAATATATATTCCTTGTGAAAATAGAGAGTACAATGATAAAGAAAATACGTTAAACGCAATCATCTCAAACAATAAGAGAATTAATTAATTTTAAGTCTAGAGTTAACTTAAAGGTTTGAATCAATGCAACGAACGGTAGTTTATTATTGTGATGTTTGAAGTAATAAATCTTTCCATAAATTTCTTATTGTAAACCATCTGAAACTTATATCAGGGCTGAAAATCTATAACGTTTATTAGCAGCTATTGCCCCAGGGAATGTCAATCAAATCAATGCTTTTTAGAATGGCAAGGCAGTTTTTGGGGCCCTTCACATATGTTCTATAACTTCGTGATTGTTGATAATTAGCACTTACAAATAACATTGTACCAAAGTATATTTATTTCGTTTAGTTTCTGTTTTAAAATAAACATTAAATGAAGCCAATTTATTGCGTTCCAGTTTTGTATGTATTCTATTTTAGCAGAACAAAAATCGACATGGCCTACATATTTTTGTTTGAAGTTTTTAGCGTAAAATTCTTGTTGATTTGAAATGTATGATAGCACACAACGCAATATAATAAATTGATCAAGTAATTCCTATATTAATACATAACACGTAGGTCAGAAAGTCGAGCAAAAAAAACAGAAGCACCATCCTTTTCCCGAAGATATTCAAGACGTTTTCGACCCCTGTAACTTCGTTGATGATAAAGCTAGAAAGTAGATTTTTTAGAAACCAAGAGATTATTATTACCAACATAAAAAAAGTTTAACGTGAATAATAAATAAAACCTGCAACGTATTTTAAAAATAGAAGATTTTCAGCTTTTAAAAAGACACATTCTCCATGATGATCTAATGAAGAATCAATATTTTTTATTGTTCTAATTTAAAGTGTAATTTGTTGTGGCAGGTGTCGGTGATGGCGCGGATGATCCCGTCTCCTGATTGGTTCATCGGAGTGGACAGTTTTGATCTTTGTGTCGATGGCAACTGGCTTGATAGTATTACTATTGAGGTAAGTTTTTAAATGTTTTTTCTAGAATTTTTTAACTACAGTAACAACTGACATAGAGCCATATTGTATGTTTCTTAACTAAACTTGCACTTACAGTAATTTACTGTATGTTTAATTAAGTTCAGTTCAGTGTTGTGTGTTATTTGTTGTTATTAGGTGTAGAAACATTGGGGTACCTTCTAATATTACAGTTGTCTTATTGTGGTGTTAAAGATTCCAATGCGCAACCAAAAACAACTCTACTCTGAGGACAATTTCTTAAAGAAATAATTTTTTTACTTGCCCGCTTATGCTCGGTTGAAATGTGACTATTAGAACTGTTTTAGCCAATAGACGTCTCGGTCAACAGTTCGTAATTAAAGCTAAAAAAATAATATCTTATTTACAATTCAACATATTAACGTTTAATTAACATTCGATTTCTCCGATTATATTACTTTCTACGAGTATAGTGCTCAAAACTTTGTAGTAATACTACTTATAAAGGCTAATATTTTTCCTATACATTTTATGGAATTATATTAAACTGTTTAGGATAAGCACCTAAATTAGAACTATGTAATAAAATTAATAATAACTTGAAACACACACGGCCGTCTGATCCCAAACTAGGCAGAGCCTGTAATATGGTAACCAGACTGTTAATAAACAGACTTAAATATTTCTAAATACATACATATTATAGAAAAAATTCACCCAGACAGAACAAATGATCGTGCTCATAACACAATTATTTGTTCTAAGTGGGCATCGAACTCACGACCTCTGGCTCAGCAGTCAGGATTACTGATCACTAAACCAACAGGCCCGTCAATAAAAAAGATAAAGCAACTATGTTTTGTTTCTTTTTTTACTTGAAGTAAAATATTGTTATTTCTTAGTCATTAATTAGCCTATTCTAATCCACTGATGGACATAGGCCTCTCCCAATGTCCGCCAACCGGTCCTCCGCCTCCTGCATCCAGTCCAAAGTATGTAAATGTTTAAGTAAGTGTAAATGTTTTCAACGGCGGATCCAGTCTTTTACTACAAGAAAGTGATTAATTCTACATTTAAATCCAAACTCACAAACTTCTTCTATTTACATAACTAAATTCCTATCAATTTTGATGCAGCAGCGTAACCCTAAACACCATTTGATTGTACTGTTTCATCGTAGGTGGATCCTCTAGATGCAGGCACGGACAACGGGTTCACGTTCACAGCACCAAATTGGCCCACAGCTCCACAAGGAGTTGCATATCGTATCACGTCGAAGTACCCGTCACATCCAGCAGGTTCCTTCTTCTATCCGCATTTGAGAAGACTTCCTCCAATTGCTACGTTTCAGTTCATAAAGGTATGTGTTCACTTTTCTCTTTAAAGTGACAATATACTTTTTGTCCTAGTATGAAAGGTACTAGAACAAGGAGTATCCTTGTCGCTGGGAATTTAAAAAAACTTAGAAATACCGAATATCATGTTCACTCATACCGGGAATGATTTTTGAAGTGTAATTAACCCACTTACACAAGAATATTAATTTATATGCAACCTAATGTAGGTTGCATATAATTTTTGGGTTGCGTTCTTTATATTATTGAATATAATTTACTTAGAAGTGTTAATTTAAAAAGAGATGGCCTAATCTTTATCATCTATACTAATATTATAAAGCTGAAGGGCTTGTTTGTTTGCTTGAACGCGCTAATCTCAGGAAGTACTGGTTCGAATTGAAAAATTCGTTTAGTGTTGGATAGCACATTTATCGAGGAAGGCTATAAGGCTATATATCATACCGCTACAACCAATAGGAGCGGAGCATCAATGAAAAATTTGGTAATAACGGGGAATATTTAAAAACGCAGATGAAGTTGCGCGGGTCAGCTAGTGTTTACATATAGGTTGTATCTACTTAGTAAAAAACATTGTTAAACTTTAATATTTTGCATTTCTATAAATATATTAATTTTTAAACCCTTACCATAAAAAAAAGTTAATTGCTTAGTAACTATTGTAAACATTGTAGTAAATAAGATTAATGTTGATGACGAAGGTTTCGTTTTGGTAGGAAAATAAAAATCTTTCATAAGTATAGTTTCAGAACTAATAATAAATCATGCCCATGCCAAAAATACAAACGCCAAAAGGCAAATAACTCTTCATTTCTCAATGTCTATTATTTCAGCAGGTCTGTCTGTCGGTACATCACTCAAAACGTCACATTAATTTCTAATATAATGTTAATGATGTTTACAGTAAGAGCTTCTTTAAAAGCAGAATCATAAAGTGTTATAATTTATGGGGTAGGCCCGACAATATTTAATAGACATTGGTGTCGATTCTATTGTCAGACTCACTAAACTAAAACCTAACTTAATTTCTTCATATGAAATGAACCTTGTCTTCTTCGCAACAAGGTCTATTAGTTACTGGCATCAATTTCTCAGCGCCAATAAATTTCACTAAAACCTGTCAACGTATACTCAACTTTATTTCCACGCAGCGAGAGTCGTCATTTATTCAAATGCCGTATAATTGCCGTATAAAAACTTGTTCAAAACGAACTAAGATGACGTTATTTTAATCGACACCTACGAAGATGCTTACTAAAAACACAGAGCAAAAGAGATGACATTCAACGGATAGCAGCTCTCGCTACGTGGTATTAAAGTTTATTTAAGCGTGTCAGACTTTAGTCGACAAATAAATTGCTTATTTCGATAGCGACGTATGTTACTTACTTGTTTATATTTGAAATAAGACCTTGTTTCGAAGGATACAAGGTTTACATCTTGTATGAAGAAAATTTAGTCAATTATAGTTAAGAGAGAAATACAAAAGAATTGACACCATTGTTTTACAGTATGGCTTGAAAACGACTAACTTATTAAGTCGCCCAAGATTGTCATTAAAAGAACATATCAAACCGCTCAGAGCATGTCATATCAGTGTATTTTAAAAAAAATCTCAAAGGGATTTTCCAATAAAGACGGCGTATTTTTTTTATAGATTTATGTTATTTTGCAATCTACTAGGCCACGTCAATCATTAGATGCATTTAATGTTTTGAAAAACAGAAACACATAAATGCGGTAGATTGCGAGAAAAGCAATACAATATCGCCTGCAATTCATTCTAAAAATCCTTTGGTAAGAGAACTTTGGTCTTTGCAATTTTTTAATTAACCAAATTGAAATGCACACGGCCTGCTTAATATACGTGTTAAACTACACCCTTGCTTGCGAAACTCCGGCGACTCTACTTATGAAAAGAAAGAAAACATCACTTCCCTATTTAGGAGCTAATAATAAGTAATTCAAGTAGAATCACTGCAATATTGCATTACCTAAGTTATGTTGAACGGTTTTATCAGAAAATGTACAAGAACAGTGTCGGCATGTCTCGGTTTTGCTATTCGCTTGAACGTATACTATACAATAAACTGTGTTTGATGTTATTCTCACCCACAAATTCCGTAGTCTCAAAATGCACGGCTCCTCATTAAAAATAATTAGCTTTTATCATAATAAAAGCCAAATTTTTTGTGTTTATTAATAAAATAAATGTGTATAAGGGAAGGTGGGCATGAAAGAGACATGTTTTGAAACACTCCTTATTTTTTCCGCAATTTGTAAAACCAACACCGTGTGTTTCATTCGTGTGTGGAAACATTATTAAATCTATCACCCACAAAGATAGGAAAGTTCTTCAAAGCTCAATGGCGGAGCAGTACGTCGCCGAAATAATCCATATTGAAAAGTCAGTTTTCTTAACGTAATTACATTTAAATATTTTGCTTTAAGTCTAAAACTAAGTAACAACTAGGGTGTGCATTTATTCAGCTTCAGTTTTTTAAGATTATTGTCCTAATGATAATGAATACGGAGATATGTGTAGTTCGCGAAGGTCTTTACAATAAAAGTAAGAAAGAGTATAGGTATTAATGTAGAATTTGATATCTTTGGCGTCACGAGTCCTGTGGAATAAATGTGGCATTGAATAAAATTATTTTTGTTATGAAACTTCTTTTTTTGGGTAGAATATTATTTTGAAATCTCCTTTCTTTCAAATAATAACAAATAACTAAAAGTCTAATAATGTTGAGTATGATATCATGTTATAAAGAATCTTTTGTAATTAATATTCCAACATTCTTGAACATATTTATGTAAATCGTTGGTTGTGGTTGGTGGTGTAGTTGGTTGTTTATGTATATCGTATTGTGGCTTTTTTAACTGACTTCAAAAAGGAGGAGGTCCTATGTTCAGCTGTATGTATATTTTTTTATGTATGTTCACCGATTACTCAAAGACACCTGGACCGATTTGGAAAATTCTTCTTTTGTTTGAAAGGGTATACTTCCCAGTTGGTCCCATGGTCATCAGGTCAGGATCTGAGAATGGGATCCTGGAAAAATCCAGGGAACTCTTCAAATGTTATAGGCCCACTTGAAGCGATTTGCGTATTTTGAGGCGCATTGAAGTCGGTGATACTTTTTTAAAAGATAATTATTATAAAATATGATCTCTCTTTTAATGACACCATAATAATGAAAGAACCTTTTTTAGAAGTAAAGTTTACTAAACAAATAATGCTATAATGAAAATTTTATGATTGTATGTCGAAGAGCTATAAAAAGTCTTCTAGTTTTATTGTGTACTAGATGTTAAAACGTTGGTTTCGGAAACTGGCTCTTTCATGCAAAAATCACCATCTTACCCTACGTTTTTAATTAAAATGTACAAGTTTCACAAGCAAACAGCTTATGAATGTAAAATATAATAAACCGTTTAATCTTAAGATTAAGTTATTCAGGATAAGGTACTATCGTTTACTAAATTTTTTTAACAGTTACGAGAATACGAACTTTCCGAAGTGTTCCACCGCAGCAGTGACGACAGGAGATACGACGTTCTTCAACTAGACAAGCTTAATCACAATAATATTGATGTACTGGACGGTAACAGAGCTTTGTCCATCGCTGAAGAAGTAGAAAGAGCGGAGCAGGCACCCAGAATATACTCTGAGGGGTCAATGACCACGCCTGACGGGGCTTATTCTTATTATTCTTTGTAAGTTAATTTTAATGTTATTTAGAATTTCTATGCAACACGATACGACGTACCATTTAAGTATCATTGTTGTAAACAGTATCTCCCCCCACCCTTCATCTCGAAAAAATCCTTTTCACAATCAGCGTTTGTCGAAAAAGTAACTTAAGTAGCACAATGCGTATAATGTGTATTGGGTATACACAAACAACGATATAACATTCAATGACATAGGCTAGAATTATATAAACATTTACTTTGATATAACATTCAATGACTTAGGCTAGAATTATATAACCATTTACTTTGATATAACATTCAATGACTTAGGCTAGAATTATATAACCATTTACTTTGATATAACATTCAATGACTTAGGCTAGAATTATATAACCATTTACTTTGATATAACATTCAATGACTTAGGCTAGAATTATATAACCATTTACTTTAATATAACATTCAATTACTTAGGCTAGAATTATATAACCATTTACATTGATATAACATTCAATGACTTATGCTAGAATTATATAACTTAGAAATAACTTTCCATAAATATTGACTATATTATAAATACTGCCAATAAAACAGGATGTTTCTATAATGTTCAATTTTAAGAAATATTTGTTCTTATATTTGGCAGATATAGTGCTCTATAATTAAGAACATCCTTGCACATGATTTAAAGTTATATTCTATTCATATCTTGGTAATTACTTTAGTGATACGTTTTATAGGTACGTAACTCAAATATAATCAGAAATGTCTGTCTTCTACTTCCTATAGAACAAACACGACATCGAGTACGACCGAAGAACCTCGCTCTGTGAACGAGCTTCCAACTTCGGGTCCAGCTGCCAGTGAACGATCAGCTCTCCGAAGCTTGGCCCGTAGATACAGGGCAAGGCGACGACGCAAGCTCCGTGCAGACAATACTAATCCGGCAGAGAGGAGGAAGCGGAAAAGAGCTAGTAAGACATAGGCGAGACTAATAAAATTCATACACTACAATTTGCCAACTGTAATATGGTCCTATTCACATAATACGGGGCAACCATATTGCCGTCAACCGTGCACTTTTGGGATTAAGAATTTAATATAATGGGTATATTTAAAGGCAAAGGTAAGTACTATGGGAAGGCAATGAAGGAAAATGGATATTACTTATACGGATACATTGTGGAATGTACACATATTGTGTAGAAAAATAGATCGAGGGGGGAGGAAGTGACCACGATCGATGAAATTCAATCGAAACGTCGGGTAACCAAAAAAGGTATTTTAATTATATCCTTATAAATATTATCGCGATTAAGTTCCGAGTTACACATCTAATATGTATAATAGTCACTAAAGTTTATAAATAATAAAAGTAATGCTAATGGAAGTTTTTGAAATGTTAACGATAAACGTGGTTCATGACAATTTTGCTACACGAACTGTAGCAAGAAAATTAATTGGATCGACACCGGAGGAAATAAATTGAAAGAAAACGAACTTTCAAAGAAAAATATTAGGTGTAGGGTTGCGAGTGTTTGAAAAGTTTGTTTTGTGTACTATACAGGCTATAAGCCTGTACAGTATGGACAAAACAACTAAGAGAAAACTAAAAGAATTACGTGATGGGTACATATTATACCGAAAGGTCTCGTAAAGTGGCCTTCTTAGTTAGTCAAGACCATTAACTTCCTTAATGCTGGGTCTTGCTGCATTAATACCTCATGTTTTTTCATAAGACTGAAGTAGTTTTGGTACTAATATTTTCAGATCATTTAACATCTGAGAGATGTTGAGTTGCTTTTAGCGCTCCATATTTATTTGCGATACGAAAAAAGAAACTTTCAGCCATTTTGACCTCCTTAAGGTTAAAAGTAATAATTATACTCGTTTATCTTGAAAATCAGTCTCAATTCCATAACTTTGATGTTCAAGTTCTGTTTGGAAAAAAAAATCATTTACATGTAGAAATACAGTTCAAAAGAGAAGTACTTCGTTGTTTAGAAATATTTGAGGCAGTTTCTGATCTGTATCTATTCCAGGGCTGCTAGATTGCCGAGTATCGGAATGGGGTGAATGGAGTCCATGCCGCAGTGATGGAGGCTGTGTTGGCTCAGCGATGCGTACACGACGAATAATACGACGACAGCGGCCGGGAGGAGCGCCGTGCCCTCCTACAGCGCTTTCGCGATGGTGCGCAACGAACTGCACATCGCAGCAGCTGCACGAAGACTGGCGAGATAACCTCACGTAAATTATTCTTTCGAAATTTGAATTTCAGTTTTTATATTGTTTTTTTTTATTTACGCCGTGTGTTGGAGGCAAATGTATTCAATGACCATTACAAAAATTATTATTTCATATCAATAAGACCCTATGAATAGTATTTTTAAAAGAAAAATATGTAATGTTTTTTTTCGAAATAAATACATACTTGCACAACCATGTTGTCCTGTCATAAATATTTTAATATTTAGTAGTGCATTAAGCTAACGTTGAATATAAAATTGGTTCCAATATACGGAGCTGGCATTATGCAAGAAGCATAATTAATTATTTTAGTGGCACGATTTAAGAAAAAAATATTATTATCGAATCCTTTGAAACTATTTATATAGTCATTGTTTAATTTTAACACCTTTGTCTGTCCGTCCATACATTTTTTTTTCATATTCCATGATCATTTCCCATTGGTATTTATTTTGAATGTAAAATGGCGTGTAAAAATATATTTAAAAATATTGTATAAAATAAAAATAGTGAAGATGACTGTCAATGTTGGAAATAAATAGATAGTATTCGATTCATTATCGCTGTACCAAAGTAAGCTTCTTTCGATTTTGTTTATCGGTCAATTATCGAGTGACTAAGAATTAGATTAAGAGAAGTCGTGTTTTGTATTTAAATTATTTGGAAAATGCTTCAACATATTTATGAAACTTATGAACAAAATAATGATTTAAAAAAAAAATTGGTTGCCTGTAAAGTCGGTATACGGGCGAAAGTTTTACGTGACAACGACTTTGAGTGGTAAAATAATTTTAATGTGAATATTCATTCGTATAGTAGGAAGAAGGATGAAATAATAGTAACAATTTAAAACATTTATTTATACAAAGAATTATATTTAAAACGCGTGCCTCTCACTCGCTCTCATTGTGAGCGCATAACGTGAGCGGAGCGTAACGCAGTTTCTTGAAGTGTCACCCGGCAAACCAATTTATAAGACGTTGTCACGTCAAAATCTTAGGGCCATGCTTCTAAACATCCACAAAGCCAATAAAAAATATTTTCAAAACTATATTTATTACACATTTTTGCTCTAGTACAAAACATGTTGTGTCTTAAGCTATTGAAATTTAAAAAAAATATTACAATATTATTTATAATTTATTGACGATCTTTCATATTTGTTTTTCGATATATCTACACATAGTTTCCCTGACAATACTTTGGGATATATAATAGATGAAAGAAATACATATCGTTTAGTTAAGTGTATAACTTTGTGACAGTAATTCAATAAAAATGTAGTCTTCATTTTAGTGTAAAATTGATCCAAAGATGCAGCTTTTATTTTTCATACCAGTAAGTGTAAAAATTGTAAAAAAATATTTAAACTTCTTATGGGGTTTCTACATATGTCTTATAATATGATAGACATACTAAAAGAATCACTTTCTGACATAGTTTTGTTTATCATAGATACGTACGTGTAAAATCCCTTAATCGTCAACAGAACGGTACAGGAGTTTATTTATTTCTATAAGCTAATGAATATTAAAAGTAAGTATGTACCTAGGTAAGTTAATAATAATATATAGTCACAAAGCCTTCTGTGAGACTATGAAGTTTATTTAATATTGAAATTAATACTTACTAAAAGTTATACAGTGCTTGGTAGATGTTGTATAGTGCCATTCATGAAGCAAGGCGGACAAACCATGAAACATTAACAAATCTTTTATCTATGATATTAATAATAAATAAAATATTCAGTGACAAACATCCGCTTTGCTTCACTCTAAAAAACGCAAATTTATTAGTAAATCTGTTTTACCGAAATAGTCGAGAATTGCATTTTTAGAAAATTTATTTGCTACTAAAGCCAAAGAAATATGTTAGATTTAATTTGAAATGACACAGATATACTGAGATCGATTCACACTTGACACAATTAATAAAATGTAATTCATCTGATTTATTCTTGTAATGACTTTAGACTTCATTGTTGTGACCAAATGCAAAAGAATTGTGTAGAATCCCAAAATTGTCAGTTGCGGAATATGAGAATTGACAGTCACCATACAGCCACTAGTTGTCCACGGTAGTCAACCTTGGAATTTTCAGAAGCGATAAAGGATAATATTATCTGCTTATGACAGTAAGGTCGTATTTAACCAGCTTGCAGTGACGTGTGAATCGTTCTTGAAATAAAAATTTAAACACATCTAGTATTAAAAAGCTAACGTTTAACTGTAAAATAAAGCCAAAAAAGTTTAAGCTGAAGTATTAATCTTAGCGTAATACCTATCGGGATATGTGTATTTTTTACAATTGTAAATTATTCTGATTTCAGTAATAAAACATCTTGAATAAAAGTGAGCTCTTGTTTTATTTTTGTCTTTACAGCGCTGCAGCGTCGCCTTTAACGCCAGGATTATTGAGATTAAGGATTGTGATATTCGTTTCACACAGGTTTGTTTTGCGATTTATGAATATGATTTTGAAGTTTACATGTGCACTAATAACTGTCATAAATATAGTAACTGCATAAAAATAACACTACACAAAAAATTCAGAAGTAACTATTTCACGATAAACCTACATTCCATAATAAGTAAGTAAATTAGTAGCTAGAGATTACGCCAAAAAACATCACTTTTCTGGTAGCGTTTAATGATAAGTGTAAAAATAACACATAATAATAAATATATACCTTAAAGTCCAATTAGCAAATCATCAGTATAAAGATGGTGGGATCAAAGAAGTTTAGAGAAGATAAGGTAATACACACAGTGAAGAGTAAAGGCGTTAAAACGCCACCATGCAGCTCACCAGTGGAGATATTTCATATCCTTAATGATTCGAGTACGTTGACGAGACGAGAGCGAAGTATGGCTAGTAGTATGTCAAAATCTACAATGTTTAAGTGCATTGCTGAAGTACAGCATGTAGAGCACCGTAAGATAGCCATTGATGAGATTAGTAGTTGTATTGTTAATGTCCAGGGCAAAAGCCCGACTGGAAAGGATTAAGGAGGTCACTTAGGTTAAGAAACGTATTAATTTGATTATAGACACGGCGTTCCATAACTTTGGAAATGTGTGGAAATACGACGATATTCCTTAAAGGTAGTTGGATTAGCCTTTTTTGGTAAGGGAAAGCTTTGAGTATCTATGAAAGATGTTGCAAAGTCTTTGCTTTGGCTGTCCTGCTAAAATAAGACGAAGCTGTGAAATATTGATTAAGTAACAATAGTAGCTTTTATTTCTTACGTGCCATGGTGACGGAAAGTATTTCAATTTAATTTCTCGAACAGAAATAAATAAAGAACTATATGTGATTAGAGGTGAGCACGTCAACTTTTCCATCTATAGATTTAGAGAATTACAAGTCGATAATGTTCGTGTCTGCAAGAAGCTCATCAAGATCTATGGCACTAAAATTGAGCTGGGTAAAAATTAGACCTTGCTTTAAGAGGGCGAATTTTGTAGGACAAGGAAAGACGATCATGATAAGATAAAGAGTCAGCAGGACACTGACCAAACTTAGCTACATTCTGGGTCGAGGAAACGGTTATAAGGTCTAGGAGTTGAATTAAGAAAGTTGTGAATTGCTGATAGATTAAGAATAGACATGTATTATTTTAATTTATTTGAAAAACTTACAGCTAAGCACTTAAATTTCCAAGAAACTAAATATATGAAGGTCAATTAAAAGCTTTCACAATTAGTAATTGTTTCAAGTAACAAGAGCTTATAAACAACGATAAGCTCACGAATATGGCACTGCATACTCTTGAGCATCGTCGTAAAGTCGACTGCTTATCGCTTTTCTATAGGATTGACTTTGGTGAGTGTGCGAAAGCTCTCTTCGAACCAATTGGACCCTCACTGTTCCTTCAACGGACGACTTGATGCAGACAGAGATTCCACCCTTTACTGTCATAACACCAAAAAGTTAAACTAAACTTTCGAGTCGCCAAGGTCTGGAATGAATTACCTGCGTCTATTTTTCATAATTAAATTAAATGTTTGTTGGAGGAGGTATAATTGTCTCACTGTTAGGACCTTACAGTTGTCATATAAACTCCTAGGGAATCGGTAGGGTTTAAATGTACATTGAGGATTGATCTTTGGGCCTTTAGGGGCTTAGGGGCATTGGGCTACAGAATTAGATTAATTTATTTGTGGAAACATGTGTCATAATAATGGTAAGACTTACTGCATAGTATAGCCCTTAAGGAGTTTTGAAAACATTAATGTGTAAGTCTGTGATAGTTCTAGGTAATTTATTATAAATCTTAATAGTTTTGGTACTATGTATTCTTACCCTACTGATGTCCGTTTGCCTGCGTGTGGCACAATCAACTAATCGGGAAAACAGTTGCGGATTGAACTTTACAAATAGGGCAGTGTGGCAAGGTGTATTGTTTAAGTAAAATACAGTAACTCAGCAATGATTGCGCCAGAATAACGTAAACTGAACGAAGAGGTTATAATCAGCGACGAATCTAAGGTTTTTAAATGCTCAGATTAGTTTCTTGACCCGTGAAGTTGTAAGTTCAATGGAAGGACACCAGCTTAACCTTTCATCACGACATACTCCCAAGTATTTTATGGTTGGTGATTTTGTAATTGGGAGACAAGAACTACTTTTAGGTTCGCTGGTTTCAATCATTTATGTTTGTTCGTTTCAACATTAGAACATGTGTGATGCAAAAAGCCAATGTAGATTGGCACAGAATTACAAAACAGATCTTAAAAATATAAATTAATTTTCTAGTTATAGACGTCATCAAATCCATGTAAGCTCGGAAATTAAGATTTTTGTCAAAGGTAATCCCTAGATGTTTTATTGTGTCTACTAAGCGTTGTAATAGCTGTTTCGAGATGTATTTTTTTTAATTTTTGATGTTGAATGCTGTGCTGAATTTCGATATTCAATGGTATTCAGTTAATAAGTGTCATCACAGAATTCACCTTGAAAAATTTGTGCGGATACCGCACTGGTTTTTGGTGGGAGGGTTCCCATTCACGTTTATTTAACAGAAATCGTTAATAACAATCAAATATGATGTCGGGCCAAGAATACTGCCTTGCGGTACACCTATATAGATGGGAAGATCATTACATACAAAGCATCTAGCTAAACACACTGAGTGCGGTCCGTAAGATAGCTTCCAAATTATTGTATATTAATATCAAGTAAATAAACAGAATACATTAATAAATAAATTTACCCGTTGTATTTTCTATACCTGTCAATATAAATACTGGCTAGTATTGTATTATATAACCATAACAAATACAACTTACAATATGAAACTTCTTAGTAGGAAGTTTTAAAAGGCCCTAACCCGAATAACTCCATCTTAGAATATACTCATCCTTATAAAATGTACCGCTTTAAAAAAAGTATCTTCATTTGTGAAGGATAATTGCCCCATTCTAACAAAACATTAACCTTCCAACTTTTAATAGGTTTCTCCACTCTGTGTAACAAAATGTTGCGTATTTCTGTAACAAATTCCACGGCAATCGTTAAAAAGCAGCAAAAAAGTATTTTTCGTTCAAAACTCAGACGGAAATTAACTTTACTTTTATATGAAAAGTTGACATGAATATGTTGGAAGCCCAGAGCATTCGACTAACCGGGAGGTCATCGGCTTATCCATTTGCCGAAGGTATGAGCTCGATGGGCATACTTATTATATGAAATGAGTTCCCAACCATTCGCCAAATTACTGTCGGCGTGAAATGACGTCTGATTATCATACCAATAAAAACGAATTGCAGTGTATTTTGGTCTAAAAAACAATCAAAGTATGAGTTTATAAAATGTTATATTATTCTATGTGCCAAATATGTATGTAAATACAATTCACTAAATTACCTAAAAAATAAATTTGTTACCAACTTAGTTATAATTGAAAAATAACTTTAGGTTCCTGAAACTGAGGAATCTACAGAACTTATTTAGTCTTTCTCAAATTGAAGGAACTTGAGGAAACCATTTCTCAAATAGTTAATTGGGTTACATGAACATAGTATGACACTACCTTACCGGAGCAGGTTACCGCTTACCATGACCAGATGGGTGGTGAGATAAAAACCTAAACTTTTACGTTCTTTTTTGATATGGTAAAATATAGTAACCGTGTAGACAGATAAACCCGAGTTTTCACAACCACAACACCAACCACTTAAGTTTAAGGATAAATGACAAGCAGTGGCTTTTGTTCGGAAGTTTATGTGGCGTGCAGCAGCTTACAACTCCATCCAACAAGGGAATCTTGAAGGTAACAAACAATCTAGAACCGCCTGTTTTCGTGAAGTCGCCAATCCTATTTACTGGTCCCACAGATAACATATAACATGTTTTTTAGTTTTTCAGCTATGCTAATTTCAGCCCTCTTGTTATCTTATAATTCTTATTTTTATCCAATATGAAGTCAGTAGGCCGGCGCATCGGTTGTTGGCATATTTTTCAGCGACAAATTAGGTCAGTAATTACTTTGACGATACCGAGATGTTTTTAGCAGGCAATTCTAAAGACGATGAAAATAACAAAATGACATTTGAAAGGATAGTCAGAGTGGAAGTGAATTATGACAGGGGCAGTTTTGTGTTAAGCTTTCTATGGAAATGTACTTTGACTTAATTCAATAGCTTTGTAACTTTCCATATAAAGGATGACTATGGTGTTGATTCTGAAGGGAATAATTAAGGCTACATTAGCGAAACATACATAGGTATTTATGTACATGCAATGACAATTTAAAGCTAGGTATGCAACGTCGTATAGAAAGATGTGGTTTTATTTTAGGCTCGTTATGTGCAGAATGTATTGTTGAATTATCATGAAAAAAAAGTTTACTTTTAAATTTTTTTCGGAAAATTCTCTTGCTGGTTTATATATTAAAATATCATTAATTTCATATCAATTTTAAATATTCTGTTTAGTTTTATTTATACTTACTGATACTTCCAGATAAACCAGGAAATTCTTTATTACCTACAGCTTAATTTGACTGGCCTGTTGGTCTAGTGGTTAGTGACCCTGAATGCTATGCCATAGGTCGTGGGTTCGATTCCCACCCGAGTCTGGGTGTTCTTTGTGTCCGTTGTTTGTATGTTTGTAAAGTCCATCAGTCCAAGTCCAGTCCATACGGGAGTTCTTTTAAAAAAATATTTTGCTCGCTAGCTCTTAAAAATGGTAACTTTATAGATCTATTTAAATTTAAAGTCAATATTTTGTATTTTTTAAAGACTACTTCCGCACTAGGAATGACCTGTGCCGGAAAAAACTTTGCAAACATCGAAAAAATAGATACAGATAACACTAAGACTCGGGACAACTATTTGTCGATCACACAATTTTTTGTCACGTGTGTTAGTCGAACACACAACACTCGGCGTGACTTAGTGTCAAGGCATCGATTGTATGACGCAATGGTGTGCACTGCACACTGTGTAGTCAATATAAGTTTTCTGCATTAAAAATCAGTTTTCCTAAAATTCTCAGTCTCACGTTATTTATACGTGACTATTATACGGCTTCCGACTACCCAGCAACAGCCAATTCGAGATAAAGGTATGCGATCCTGATATTCTCGAGCTTACACTCCATAATTCATTCGTAAATATCCTTTTAAATCCATTGCTATCACTTCTTGCCTACTTTTCCTTTTCAGCATACTCTCAATAATCTCAAAGTGACTGTGTGGTGGCAAGAGCCTTGTCCCCTGTTACGTGAGTGAGATCAAATTGTAATAGGCACAATGTAGATCCATCTCCATCTCTGCCTACCCCTTCGGGGATAACCGTAAAACAAAGCAATTTTTTTCTGTAACAGATTAAATATTTAATGATTTTAAAGAAGTACAGTTTATAAGACAAGCAATCATTATTATTTTCATGTCAAAAAAGTGTATCGTGTTTGCTCCGTCTATGTTTGGTTTATATCTCAGTAGGTTAAACCTTATCATTGATATTATAAAACTTGTGTATGTATTTAAAACAGACCATATTGCCCAAAGAGCGTACTACTTTCAAGGTTTTAATACAAACTGCCCCAATCCAAGACTACTTAAGTATAACACAATCTTATTACTCTAAAATAAAGAGGCCGTTAACAAAGTGCCATAGTGGTAAAGCATACAGTGAAAAATAATCTTTTCTATAAACTTTTCCTTGCTTCTTTTTGGCAAAATTTGTCATGAATTGTTTTATTCTTTTCATTTCTAGTACGTATCTATCTAGTATGTATCTATCTAGTATGTATCTATCTAGTAGGTATCTATCTATGTATATTGTCTACCTACACTTAAATCGAAAGGTACGCCGGTATCTTTTGGTAACATCGCTTCCACTACTCCCTGGAATGAATTAGTCCGTGAAGATAAGGGATAGATACAGATTTGCTCAAATGTTGGTCTGACATCTCTCTGTTGGATTATCTCAGAAACTTAAACTATTTCAGTGTCTGAGATAACCTAACTACGAATCTGGTAGGTACTGTTTAGATATTTGATATTTTACTTACAGATCATAATTTCATTTAACATCTTAAATAAATAGATACATACATATATCCATATCCTCCCCCGTGCATTGAATATACACCGGTCACTAAATAAATTAAGACTCAGTATGCAATCCTAACGAATATTATAAATGCGAAAGTAATTTTTGAAGTGAAAACTTCTTTAGGCAAGTTTGTGCACTTCTGCTTTGGGAAAATAGCACTAAACTCGTGACCGTCACGCTAATAATACATATATAGGTCATCTAGAGGGCGCTAATCTAAACATTGAGTTCTGTCAGCTCCTTATTAATTAATGTTACCAATCTGCTAATTTAACGTTTTAAGTTCGTCGTTTTGTTTAGGTTTTCACTTCTGTCGGCAGTCCCATGACTACCATTTTTTTTTTAAATCAGGATGGAGGGCAAAGGAGCAGATTGGTCATCTTTTGAGCCTTTAAGGTGGGTGTAGGAAAAGGGAGGGAGCGGAGTTAGGGCCTCCTGTAATCTCACTCACTCTTTATATTACTACTTATACACTATTTTACGCTTGTTTTCTGTAAGGCCGATGTATAATTCCGGTCGAGCCGCCATTACGTGCCGAAACATGGCTCTCCCACGATTATCATTTTGTTTGTTTTTCGCCATATCTGCTCAACCGATCAGTATGTAATTTTGCGTACACGATGTCAGGAGTATAGAAAAGAACATAAGATATCTTTAAATCAGAAGAAATATTCCTGAGGGATAGTGAATCAGTGAATCGATTGACAAAATGTACAAAAACGCGAGCGAAGCAGGTGAAATCTAGTATTACAATAAATAGTTACATTATGAACGTACCCATATATATTTAAACATTTTGTTGAGCATGTATACACTACGAATACTACGATTAATAATCTCTTAGGCGATTTACAATAGCAAACATGTTCTTTCGTAAATATTATTTTATAAAGACGATTTATTTTAATATGAATTATTTTAAAATTGAACAGGAAAACATATGAATCATGATTTTTGACAAACTTTCTTTATAATAATATAAAAATATATAATTTGTTTTCTGTGAAATGAAAGAGAGTATTTTTATTAAAATTTTATTTATTTCTGAGTTGTTTTTTAGTTCATATTTTTTTATAATTGAAACACATATCTCGTTATATTTAAAATTGGGTTCTGAACAAGAACAGATTTTTTAGATTATTTCAATTCTAATTGCACGTGTTAGATTTTTAGAATATTTAGATAAAAGTGTAATTATTTTGATGTAAAATAATTGTAAGTAATTATTGTAAAACGATTTTTAAATAGTATTGCATAGTGTATAGGATATTTATAGGACTTGAAAGTAATTTTAGATGGAGGTGGATGAAGAGCCAGTCAGCTTGTGACCACGACCAGCGCAACCTGGCAGAAACGTCAGGCAATTCAGAGGTATGTAATACCCTTTCGTGATCGCGTTAATTCCCGTAAATACATAATTATACTGAACAATACCTTTGAAAAAAAATACGGTAATGTAATGTCTTAAGACTAGACATAATATCAAGTCCAACAAGATCGTTTACTTAAGGGTCAGACATCAACTTCTTCACAATACAAAGAGGGCGAAACTTCACTAAGTGCCATCTTAATCAAGTCGGTATGCAACACTAATAGGTCAGCCGATGTTTTACTAGTAAAGGTACCCAAACAATTTTACAACAACCGTGTCAACAAAATTGCATTGTACTGTCTAAAATATAAGGTTGGAAGTCGATTGTGAATGTGTGGGAGTAAGTTTTGTTCTGTTTAATAGTATTCCAAGACGAGTTTGTTACGTAGATAGAATCTTTAATTTCCTACCCGAGCGCCAATGTCAGGAGTTTTACAAAAGGTTTTCTGTATCGAGTGTCGTTTCGAATTGTGAATAAATTAACTTTTCAAAGGGTTCAGGCTTTTGTTTTTAGGAAATAGGATTCAAAAGGACATAATTAGTTAGATTGGATGATAGAAATAGAATGAGTTTGTGTAAAAACAAGATTGCAGTAATGTCGTTGATTTAAGTTGTTATCTTAACGTTACCGATATGCAAATTCCACTGGCTATGATTTTTGACAAGTATTTGTGATGACTGATAAGAATTTATAATTATATAATTAATTTTATTAATATATTGCTACCTAGCTGAAAAAAATTAGTGGCGTCGTACATCATCCGACATCGGGTCTTAAATAGCCGTACAGAGGAGAAGTTAACTCTCTTTTTCATCGGAGTGCAAGCAAAAAGGTCGAATCAGTATCATATTCTAAATTTATTTTTATTATGTCTCTGTGTGTGTAAAAGTGTTATTCCTTTTTAAACTCATGTTTACGTCTACACTAACACATTTTTGTAATAAATAATTGACTAAACAGAAGAAAGATAAAAGTAAAAATAAGTATTTCATTTAAACTTGTTGTAAGATTCACATTTAGAGATAGATAGCATTTAGTTGTAGTCTTGTAGTAGGTATATGTTATGCCTAGAGCCACACACAGTATAGAATTTTCTAGGTTGTGGCAAACCCAATACGCCAAAGAAACACAATTCTCAGAAATGAACTTTTAAAAAATGAAAAAGAAAAAAAAAACTATAAAATGGCCAGCTCAAGTTTTAAAATTTTGCGGCGATCAAAAGTTGTCCGGTATTGAATGCAAAAGATAAGGGGCGATAGAAGGCCGGAAGCCGTTTCCTGTGCCCGATCGAACGTTATTCATGGCTTGGCCGCTGTAACGAAAACTTCCGCCGCCGAGATACATGACGAAACTTCGCAGAAATTGCCTGTGTAGGGTGACCGTGATTGAATGTATCTCTTACTAACGCTGTAACTAAAATTTTGATGTCATTTCATTATATTTTAATAACAAAAACTAAATCGTCTTCATGTTAAGCTGGAGTTACTTGTCTGCGGTCCCAAACTACAATTTCTGCTTGTTTTAGAAAAGATAATATAAGATGCCCTTCATTGTAGTAGGTACACAATATAAAAATATTAATATTATTATATAAAATGAAGAATGAGATTTTCATCCCTTATATATATTATGTAAATTTCTTCAGTAAACGTCCTGGTCAAATTAACTAACATATTGACTTGTTCTTTATTTTACACAAATATCGTAGGTACAGTATGTATGAAAATTTTTCCGGTAAATTACTCCTGTGTGGTACAAAAAAATTGACCCAAACCACCTTAAATCCATGAAAAAATATGCTTTAAACTTAGTTTTGCCATTAGACCACGCACTGTATAATCAGAAAAATGTTCACAATAACAACTCCTGATGTAGGGAAATACATTACATTATTATGTATATAATGTACACTCCGACTTAAAACAAAACCCCGCTAAAAATAAAAAGAATTGTGCTATATAAGGGGCTTGACTCACAACATTTAACAATGTGGCTGTCCTTCAATGGATCCATTTGAGTACGACGACACTATTGACTGATAATGTCTAAATTAATATCACTTAGAGCGGTTTCGTACTACATCCGATCGGAATCCGATCCGAACCCATGAACATACGGAAACACACGGAAATCGGATGACGGAAACCGGATGTAAAGCGTAAACTACCGTAGAAATAATTCTACCATTACTCCGGACCATATTTTCACGGATTCGGATCGGATTCTGATCGGACGTAGTGCGAAACCGCTCTTACTCGAATTTTGTACCGATCGTATTCACTATGTATACCAAAATAGATTACCCAGAAATTTGAAATATCTCATTTTACTTACAAACGATACCATTAAAATATCCTAGATTAGTATATTAATTACGGGTCAAGTGCCAATTAAAGAGATTCCCCGATAGCCTTATCCGATGCTAATCAAATTGATGGTCGCCTTACTAAAAGGACGTCTCAATGTTAGTTTAGTACTGTTGCTCGGAATTAATTAGAGAAGGAAAGATTCTAATAAATCGATCGCTATTTTATTATTATTAATATCGATCGCTATTATTTCGCTCAAGTATCCTGCAGGATACAATTATTAGCAGGATGAGATGGAGACACAATAAACATTAATCATGGCTTTTGGAGTTTGTAATAAACAGAAGGAAACGGGGCCGAGCAAATTCTGTTCGAATTGCAACCATCTGAATGGAAAAATAGTACTTATTTTTATGGAATAGGGGGGCAAAAGAGCAGACGGGTCACCTGATGGTAAATGACTACCGCCGCCCATGAGCACCTGCAACTCAAGTGCGTTGCCGGCCTTTAAGGTGGGAGTAGGGGAAGAGGGGGAGGGTTAGGGCCTCCGGTAACCTCACTCACTCGGCGAAAATCAATGCAAGCATTGCTTCACTGCCGGTTTTCGTTGAGGCCGTGGTCTTACTCCGGTTGAGCTGGCTATACGTGCCGAAGCATGGCTTTCCCAAAATCGTGAAAAAACATTATCCCTTTGGTTATATATCCATATTCAAATACAAATAAACATAAAATACAAATAAACACAAGGCACGCCTAATATAGACGGTGGTCATTGCCTCTAAAAATTTTAAAACTAAAGGTGACATTAAGGCGCGGGTGTTACCAACCTTAGCTTTTGCCCTATGGAGGTCTGGTGAGCATAGAAAGAAAGAAAGAAAGAAGAACTTCGCCATCTGTACAATTACTGAAAAGAAATGCTTATTATTATTATGTGCATACAAGTATTTATTAATAATTTTAAATACCCCTGACTCGAAAATCCCTTCAACGATTAGAAATAAATAAATAAAATAAAAATCATAGTTTCATTCCAAGTAATTTGTGGGAGATCTGGTGTCTAAACTAGACCGAACCCTGTATTTTAGAGCACCAGGATACCATCCCCATACACAATATCAGTTTTTTAACTTTAAAAACAAGGAAATAATAAGTGTGTGTGGTGTTTAAGCTTGAAAAAAGCTGATGATCTTCGAACAACTGAGAATTTCCTCCATCATAGCTGACTAGCAACCCGCCCCGGCTTCGCACGGGTAGCAGAAACATCTTTAACAATCATCATCATATTTCACCCAATTTACACAAAACCTTAACAAATTATATACCGAAACCTTCCTCATGAATTGCTGTAACTGTTGGTGAACCGCATGAAAATCCGCTCAGTAGTTTTTGAGTTTATTGCGAACAGACAGACAGATAGACGCGATCTGTCTGTTCGCGATAAACTGAAAAACTACTGACCGGATTTTCATGCGGTTTTCACCAATAGACAGAGTGATACTATTCATTCTCTTCCTCTTTACCCAAAAACTTTACAGAGACGTGACTAAAATTTAAACATTTTCCCAAAAACATAAATATTTGGCTCTAACTCAGTATAAATTTATCTACCTGCCATAT
Organism: Euplagia quadripunctaria; assembly: GCA_963859945.1. Lineage (NCBI taxonomy): Eukaryota > Metazoa > Arthropoda > Insecta > Lepidoptera > Erebidae > Euplagia > Euplagia quadripunctaria. The sequence continues at coordinate 19,960,677 of OY982569.1, read as the reverse complement.
CATACAAACTCGTACATATATATGTCTTTCATTTGATAAAGGGTTTCCCCAAAATTAATCAGATCCTAGGCAACAAACAGTAACCCAATTATAAGGGACCCTTTGGCATACGTCATCAACATTCAATGCCCGTCAGGAACACTGACGGATGAATAAAATTAAATATAAACCGGTAAGGATGTCTGTATATAGCCCTGAGTTTTATATGAGGACAATCAGTACTATTGTAAGACTATTATTATAAATGTGAAAGTTTGTTGGTGTGTGCGTGTTAGTATGTTTGTTACTCGTTCCCGCTGCAATGCTGAGACAGATTAAGATGGAATATTGATTGGTTGTAAATCTGTATCTAGGTCGAAGTGGTAAAATCTTGATAGGCCTGTTGTTCTTGTATTTAGTGATCCTAACTGCTTAGCTAGAGGTCGTGGATTCGATTTCCAATCAGATCCTAATAATTGTGAGATTAGCACGATCATTTGTTCTGCGTCTATGTGTAATTTATATATAATATGTATGTTTACATATGTATGTGAAAACCGCATGAAATTTCGGTCAGTAGTTTTTCAGTTTATAAGGAATTAGCTAAGCGACTGATCGACACTTCTCGTGACCAGAAGGCGGGCCTTTTTCTTGCACAGAGAATTAGCATTGCCATTCAACGTGGCAATGCTGCCAGCCTTCTGGGAACACTGCCAGTAGGCGACGATGTGGAGGAATTTTATGACGCATGCATGTAAATAGCCCATATACAGTTCTTTTTCTTTTTTTATTAGTTTTAATGTGTAAGTTGTGTATTGTTATCTGTATGTATGTGAAAATATTACATATGTATGTATTTAGTAATATACATGTATGTTTATCTGCAGTCTGGTTACCATAATACAGGCTCTGTCTAGTTTGGGATCACAGAGCCGTATGAGAGGTGTCTCCGGTTAGTAGTTTATAATTCTTTGTCAAATATAAAGCCGTTCTTCCTCCACATGGCGAACTTGCAACCATCTCATTTTAGAAACCCAATACAGTGTTTGTAGTGTTGTTTAACAACGCTCTTCTTTAAGCTAGTGGTTTGGAGGTTCCAACGAAAATCAATTATATGACTTTCATCAATCAATCAATCAGCATATCATAGTCCACTGCTAGACATAGGCCTCTCCCAATGATGTGCGCCATAGCACCCGGTCCTCCGCCTTCCGCATCCAGTTCATCCCTGCTACCTTCTTCAGGTCGTCGGTCCATCCATGACTTTCATAATACTCAAAAAATACAGTAGACATTTCGGTACATATTTGTAAATGTTGTCGACCTCTATCTGATTTAAGTAACTTTTTAAAAGGGACAAAATGATTGCTTGCGTGTTTTCGTTACATTAACGTGAAACGGTTAATCATTTTAATCATCAAAGTTAAAAATCTTTTTTGTGGTACCTATCATTGAACGGCAAATTATTTTATTATTCAATATTTTTTTGTTAATATCTTTAGGCTATTATCATTGGTAAACAAGTCTGTAATTCATACATAAACTACCTGTCATAGATGGCTTTGCCCGACCCCTATTTCCCGTATTTTAATCCACAATGAATTTAATTGTGCGGTAAATTTCATTCAAATCCGTTTAAACGTTTCAACATGAGGGAGTATAAAACTGATAAACTTTCACATTTAACATATTAATCAAGATTTGAACGCTCGTATCACAGTACCCACTAAAAACTTACTTATTAAGATTAGTATAATTACGATTAAGAATATTTAAGTAATATTCCTAGAGGTAATATGTGATTATAAGTTATTAAATACAAGTGCTGTTAGTTTCACGTTCAAATACAGTACTAATCCTACCGGTTGCTTAAAGGCTGATTCACACATATCAGTGAAGTCGCAGTTCCGGCACAGTTCCGGCACAGTTCCGGCACAGTACCGCCACCGTAATAATTATTCTTTCATACATTCTCTATGAACGCATCCACACCTGTCAGTGTCAGTGACGGCACAGTGCTCTCAGTGACAGTTGCTCGCGTACAATCGTTATTGCTCATTGAAAATGATGTCTCAACTATTCCACCTTTGCTCACCAATCTCACTACACAAACGTACAATATTTGACAAACATTGGAACACACACCGTGTACGTTACTACAAACACCATATTCGCTTGTCACATAATTCATATCAGACAGTTTCTCTACAATTGCTCCCTTCCGGGCTGTTATTGCATTAGGCAACCCCTCAAATTGTGCGAAGATAACACCCCCTATGTATTTGTAAGAGGATTCGCATTTCTTATCTCTGAAATGTTTTAGTGATGCAGGTTCTTAAGGACGCATATAGAAATTTGCTGGATTTGTGTGTAAAATGTCTTTTTAAAGTAGATTACTGGCTCAAAAAAAAACAATTTGATTTATTTGAAATAAAACTTTTGTCCAAGTTTTTATTTGAAATTTGAGTATGGAACGAATTGTTACAATATTTAATTATCAAGAAAATTCTTGTGTCATAAACTGTATTGGACTTTTGTAGTTCTGCATCACACAATGTACGCGTATGTTGCAATCTATATTAATCAATAGCGTATCGAATGCTGCATCAGCGTTTCCCCGTTTGTGGAGTATATCATCAGTAAATTAGAATTACAGTGTCATTAAATTCAAATTGGAAGCTTTAAAGCTATCATGTCTTCGACTTTTAACGTTAAATGTGTCCATCCGTTTTTGAGATTTCCATTGTTTTATTTTCTATTTTGTGGACTACTATAACTCTATAAAATACCTTACACCATGGAATGGAATATACAATACGTAAACTCGTTAAGCATTATGTTTCAGTACAACTAGTAATATAACATTGTAAATTATTTGAACTCTTAATAGATAAAAATAACACGTGTGAAAATACACGTCATTGTCAAGTCAACACCTTAATGTGGCTATACCCTTACGTTCCCCTTACATAGTGTCATTCTATACTTCTAAAGCACAGGTCAAACTTGCATAGCAAACAAATTACACATAAATTAAATGCATTTTAAATTATTGTTGAGCGAAATTTATGAAATAAAGTTGAATTGAACAGTTCTAAATAATTGTTTATTACCCTATGTTCAAGAGAACATAGGGATAGACATAAATACATACAGGTCAAACTTCACCGCAATCGGCTGATAATTATTTATAGAAGTTAAATATTATTGTAATAAAATTGTTAAATAACAAACAATGATAGCAAATGCTTGATACGCGGCCCCTGATAAAAGCCGGAAGGTAGTCGGGCTACCCCATGACACAAATGTGAATACAACCGCAAACCTTATAATAACTATAAATACCACTTCTACGGAAGTTATTATTCTTATTATTTAGTAAATGGTTAACTTCGTCCTTTTCTCACTTAATAATAGTGTTGACATTATTTATGGAAGTGCATTTCTACATTGTCCAACAGTGTAAAGTTTTTATTACACACTCATGCAAGCGTCACTCAATCCCACAAGTCATGACTGATATTTACACGATGTAAAAACGAATAATTCAACTTTTGGGCAATCAATATCATGCAACCGTCAATCACAGTATTAGGCGATAAATTCTCCGTCATTCAAATCACGTCAGTCTTGGTTGTGGTTTAACTGACAGCGAAACCTATTGTGTAATAGACGCCTTACTTTAATAAATTATATATTGCTACTTCACAATCCAATGCAGAAACTCCGACACGATGTCACGATGTCGGTACGGTATATACACTATTTTACTACGTATATATGAAGAGAAATTGGCATGCATACCGTACTCCACACGCGCGCGGTACATTTAGTTTGATATACAAATCAATACAGCACATTATCTGTATATTTGTTTAAAGCCAAGGTTGCAATATCAAGATTTTTTCCAATCTAATTACGGTTACTCTTATCCTCCTTATAACACCAAAAACTAACTAATATTAAATCTATATATTAAAATATAAATAAAGTCTTTTACTACTCCGTTCTGCTTTTCTATCAAACCAATTTACTTTATTTTTTATTTCTTTTTAAATGATTGATGCACCGATTTGTTACCAGGCATTAAAAAAATTAATAAAATAACTTTCACCTTTCTTAAGTAATACTCAAACGCGAGTCGAAGGGAAACTAGGCGCGAACATGAAGCTTAATGCTGGGGAGCAGTATGAGTCCTCCTCGTATCCTCGTAATTTATAAGGTGTTTTTTTTCAATCTTAAATTTGTTTAAAAAAAGATTACTTCTAGCGATATTTTTTTATTACATTTTCATTTTGTGTATTTATACATTCTAAATTATTTTTATTGGTATACAATCTAGATAACATCAACAAAAAGAAGGCCGTTGTAAGTTTGACGTGTCTGTGTCTGTGTATCTGTGTGTCTGTCTGTGGCATCATAGCTCGAATGGACCGATTTAAGTGCCTTTTTTTTGTTTGAAAGGTGACCTGATCGAGAGTGTTCTTACATATAATTCAAGAAAATCTGTTCAGCCGTTCGAAGATTATCAGCTCTTTTCTAACCTTTGAAGGGATTTTGGACTCAGGGGTGTTTTAAGTTTATGATTATATTATTTAACTTGATATCTAAAGTCTGAAAATGTTCGTATTTATGCGTTGCCGTATCATTCATCCGATCATCATGAAGTTTTGCAGACACGTTGCAAGAGATACAGCAAAGGACATTAAAAAAAATCCCAAGGGATGAAAAATTTACTTTTACGCGAGCGGAACTGCAGGCTGAAGCTGGTTTTAAATAAAATTAATATCATGTTTTTTAACCATAGACAAGCAGCATGACCATTTCGTAGAATCACTCAAGATAGAGTTCCAATACTAAGGCGTCGAACCAAATTTTGCCAATATTTATGCAGTACCCATCTTCCCCGTAGAGAGCGTGACAGCGCAGCCCCTTTTGATGAATTTGTACCGCGAATTTGATGACGCGGACAGAATTTATATATCGACTTCAGAATAACATGAAAAAAATAAGCTTCAAAACCTTTATTGATTAGTTTTAAAGCCAAAGGGTAAATTTTTAAATGTATGTGCGTTATGCTATGACATAAATGAATAAATTTTTTTAATAATTTTAGCTATTACCATAGTCTTTAAATTGTTTTTGAATTACAATTCATAGTTATATTATACTTAGTTCATATAATAAACACATTAAAAGTTCTCTTCTTCGATTTTAAGAGGATTCTACGTAACTAATAATATTAATTTTCTGGACCCTTAACTCTCGGCACCAGGCGCTGCGTCCGTGACCTTTTCTTCGCATTATTTCTTTATTTTTTACTTTAAAAAAAAGTGGTATTCGAAATTTCAAGACAGGAATTCCGGGACTGTATTAAATAGCCCTTTAACCAACCTTAATTTTACTCCTCATCAGAACCACCCTTATATTGGCAAAAAAAGTTTAACAAATTTATTTATTCTTTATCTTTATGTAACTAAATCGTTACTACTACTCATTAAAGACACGTTCGTAGATGACAGAAAAAATTTAATTTTTCTTTGTATAAACTATTGTTCAAAACGAATAAATCCCTCAATAGAACTATTCAACCATTGCAAGAGCTCAGTTGGTCCTCACAAAACTTTAACACGCACAACTAACATCTAATATTCAGCCAGTCGATACAACTAATTGTTTGATCTTTTTGCCACCAATCGACTAAACAGTATGACCCAGTTTCACACAGTTATTCCCGCCATTTATTTCGTTTGGATTTCCTTAATCAAGTCAATTATGAAAACTTTTCAAGCAGATTTCCCGCTTAAATTATAACCGCAGATTGGTGGAACACCCTCCGCTTCCATCATCAACAAAACCATAATTTCGTAACTGATTTCGATAAGAAAATTAATCTTCCATGCTAGGTGCAATAATTTCATATCGACTTCGAGTTTTAATAGAAGACCTATTCTTTTTTATAAGGAACGACGTTTTGTACAAGAAGTTTTAGAAGGGAGAGGAAGCCAATGATCAGTAAGGAGATGGTCTATACTTTTTTTTGAAGTGTGGATACCCTCACGGGTTTCACCCGGCAAGGCAACGCTCTAAAACCACATAAAAGTAATATTAAATGAAATCACTGAAATATATTAAAATGACTTTTATGTATCACAGCTCAACCTCTCAAAAAGATAAATATATTGAAAAAATTTCCAACATTTAGAAAAAAACTAAACTTTGTTGGCAGTATACGAATATCATTAGAATTATTGTCATATTCAATGCTGTGACAGACATATAACAGATATAATCTTTTAACCTGTCGAGTCTAATATGATATCAGTTACGGCAAACGTCAAACATTTTAGATTTTTTATCTTGCCTACAAAATGTACCTGTTATTACATTTATCTAATAATAGCTTTAAACGAGCAATTCTTGTATATATATATATATAAATAAATATATATTATATATTTCGTGTATGTCGGAAATGGCTCTAACCAATTTTGATCAAATTTTGTAGAGATAAGTGTTTTGTTTTTTAACTATATCTAAATACGTGATCTTACAAAAAAAAACAAGATATAAGTACTTAAAAAGAACGCGTGGATGTATTAACTTATTATTATATTTATTAAGACTAGGGTTTATTTCTATTTAATAACACAAAAGTGTTACTTCTTTTTAATTACACACATTCACAATAAAATAAAAACAATATTTTTACCGTGGTAATACAAAACAAAGCACAGTTGTATATCTCTGAATTCTAGAAACCACTCTTTTCATTTACGAAAACCACAATAAAAAGCTGTTATGGCGCCGATTTGTCTTTTTTAATCAAAATAAAACGACGGTATTGCTCGTACAAAACTATTTGACGTTAATTAATTTAAAAAAGTTGAAATCTATCATATATATCATTAGTTTTATTAATAAACTACTTACATTTTGAATATTTATGTTGACTGTATATAAATCAACACAGAATGTATCCTCATGTATCATGTGATATGTACCCACATGCCATCGAAAGTATTCGACCTCTTGTCTTTCGTATTACTGTACCTTTCTACTTTAAATAATAATAGTCAGTACATTGATTTCTAAAATTTATTTGCAGATAAAAACAATCATTAATATCATAACTCAAAGAGCAGGTGGCCTGGATATCATAAATAAACCACAAACTTAAAACGCTTTATACTCCGCAGTAGAAACATACTTTTATTTTCTGAGGAAATCATAAACAAGGCTATGTCATTCTTGCCCACAAATCAAAAGCGGCTTACGCTACTTTAAACAAACATTGTGGTACCTTACTGTTTGCAAAATGAATACTCAACCTTGATACTTTAGTCATAAAAGCGAATTTCGTCAAAGTGAAGTTGGTCATATCTTCGTTTCCCCTTTCAAGAGTTACCTGCGTTTGTCTGTCATACAGTTGTTTATTGACTATTGTTTTCATGTTTAGTTCATGCGATATTAAATTAAATGTTTACGTAAATGCGCTAAAGTATTGTACGTATGGTAATGAGAACACAGTCATATTTATTCAGTATCTAGTCTCGAGTATGAATAGGTTTGCAACCTATACACAGTCGAGATATGCTATCTACACCTTGTTGACATTTGAAATTACATTTCATCATCTCACCAGAGATTTTAGTAAAAGGGTACATCGGATTTCTGCTCCAATTGAAGACTCGACTGAGGGAGTAGTTATACTTTGCAAGAAACTAGAGTTAATACGCAGTACGTGCGTAGTGACGTTTTTGTAGTTTTGAGCAGGGTCGTCAAAGTTTGTTGAGTTTCTATGCACGTAATGTATTTAAAAAATAATGTATGTAAGTACTTTTATCACTATTCTAAAATCAATATTATACCTACATATAATAGAGTAGATGTCTGTCAAATCAAATGAGTATCTTTTTAGTAAACGTCAAAACGATAAGTTCGGTACATTTTTGTGTGAAATACTAAGGCGTGACGTCACAAATCATTCACTTTTAATGCTGACTATAATAAAAACAATTCAAAACGTTAAAATAAAACTGAAGGACAATTATTACAATATTTTAAGTTTTTTATTGCCTGACTTGGCGAAATAATTTATTTTGAACACAGGCATCTAGCCGATTATTATGAAATGCTACCTATGAAATTGACAATTTTCAATATTGACTCCAGTGAAGATTGCAAATCCAAATTGATTTGATAATATATAACTTAAGTTCTGAAAATACTGTTCAATTGTTGCTTCATTTGTTTTTCTTTGATATTCTTGTTTCCGTAACAATAGAAATGCTGTAAACTGTACGCTATATCAGCACGTCTCCTCATATTGTTTGCATTTGTATAATTTTCACCATCAATGCGACAAACAGCCCTCTATGCATAGGTTGTCTCAACGTTGAGGAAACAGCCACCTACGTTATCTTGGAGTGCAATAAAGTGGCCACACAACGGCAAAGATCGCTTCTGGAATCCTGTGAACGCCCCTTATCTGAACGCATAATGAACCGTCTATAAGTTCAAATGTAGAAACAGAGCAATCTATTTTCGAATAATTTCTGTCCGTTGTATCACTAACGCACCACACGCATTACACAATATCAAGTACTCGTAAATTTGATAACAACAATGAGCCCTGTGGTACACCGCAGACACTCTCTTTTGTGGTCATAATAAAATGAAAGGTACAGTGGAAACAGATTCATCTTAAAACATATAGGAGTTAAAATTGAAATATAATATATGTATAATATAAATAAAAGGCCTGTTGATCTAATGGTTATTATTCTGACTGCGGAGCCAAAACAAATAACTGTGTGATAAGAAACATTATTTATTTTGTGTCTGGATGTAATTTATCTTATACTAGCAACCCGCCCCGGCTTCGCACGGGTAGCAGAGCATATTATATTGATTTTTTCTGACATCTTCAGCAATCATCGTCATATTTCAAACATTTTTCACAAAACCTTAACAAATTATACACCTAAACCTTTCCCATAAATCACTCTGTTTATTGGTGAAAACCGCATTAAAATCCGTTCAGTAGTTTTTTAGTTTATCGCGAACAGACAGACAGATGCGGCGGGGGAATTTGTCTTATAATATGTGGTAATATGTAAGTACTTAGAAAAATAAAAGTATGTTTATCAGCAGTCTGGTTACCATAGTACAGGTTCTGCCTAGTTTGGGATCAGATGGCCGTGTGTCAGGTGTCTCAAGTAATTAAAAGAAAAAACAGCTTTTAAAACAATAGGTACAGATGTATGCAGTTCAAAATAGCAAGATAAAAAACTACGAAAATGGGTTCCGTATGAACTCACTAAACAATAACAGTAAAATCACATGCCTTAACTTGTTGAATAGGCACAAATGAAGGGATTCTGAGTCGCATTGTCACTTGTGATGAAAAGTGAATTTTGTGCGACAATCGAGACCGTCCGTGGCTTTGTTTGGACACAGGGGAGCTAGCCAAACAATGTCCCAAACGCAAATTGTATTACAGCTTACAGATTTTTGGGGCCAAGCACAACAATTACTGCAGAGATGTACTGTGAAGAGTTATAAAGAATGGTGGACAAGTTTATATATGTACATACTTCTGTATTAGCAGAAGTATTTCTTATGTATTAGTAGTTAATGCTTAATTTGGCTTTCGTAGAAATTGATATTGCTATATTTGTAGGTCGCTACACCTTTACTAGCACGCAAACAGGATCTATGCCTAACTATAATTCACACAAAATTCAACACTTGAATGAACGAGGTGACCCAACATTAGGACACAATTTTGTATTTATATACAAACATCGCCATAGAAATAAATAGGGGACCCGCTGCCCACCGGACGTTACATGTCGTCTCATGTCAACACTGCATTAGGGGACCGCAACCCCCTTCGCGTCACATTTCATTCGAATATCTCTTTTTGTATACGTCATTATTTTGCACAATCAACATGATATTCGCAAACAAACTTTATCATTTTATTTACTAAGTTTTATCTGCATATTTCCAAACGTTTAATAGAAAAGAAACGTGTTTGTTTTCAATGTTTTATCTCTTTCTGCTCCATACTTGCAGACAAATTGCAGGATAGAAGATATTTTATAACACAATGCTGATTTTATTACCAACATTATCAGTGTATGTAGTATAAGTAAATTTCTCTTATATCACAGTCTGATATAACGAAAATATATAATGGTAATATGAAAAAAATCGTTATTCACAATCTTTTTATTCTCTATCTCTTTTTTCTTCTCTCAACTTTGTGGAATCCAATTGTTAGTAGGTTATAGTAGATTTTTAAAATATTTACTGTTTTGAGATGGTCATCTTAAGTTTGGGGCAGAGTGAGCGGGACGGTGACGCGACGTGAGCAGTTAAAATGTACTAACGCCGAGTGCGACAACGTTTTGTGACATAAATTAAATAATAGTAAATTACAAGTTGCTCACGTCACGTCACCGCCCCTCAACTCTCTCAACTCAACCTTTATTCTATTTTCACCTTGCTCTTTTCTTCATTGATACGAGAGTATACCATTCTGTGGATAAAGAGTCCCTTACTGTTACTCATCTGATGACGGATTCTTATGCATGTAAAATTATGTACGAATTTTACATATTAGAATAATTAAATACAGTGTTCGAATGGTGGGGCCTCCTATAAGTGTTGCATATTCAATCGTCATAATATGAATACATATTACGAAGAAAATTCTAGTAAATATCCTCCTCCTATTATTATTATTGGAGTCCCGAGTTCCAAGAAGCTTATTAACTATGATCATTTTAATAGAGGAAGCAAATTTCATAGCTTTTACGTGTGAAATCGGAAAGCTCTTATTGAATAACAAATATCTTGCTAATTTATAATAGCTTTACAAGAAATACACACATTGCATTAAGAAGTTTTTAACCAGCACCAAAATTGAATTTCGCCTTTTTGGACCGATGACTTTATCTAAGTGAAGGAACAAACATCGTACTCCTGCACAAAGATGAGACTACAATCCAAAAGCATTTTTTTTTAAATAATCACTTACAAACATTTTCAAAATAAAAAGCAAATACGAAATCAAACCAACATATCATAAAATAACCCTCAAATTAAAATTTATTTCTGTAAATGAATGTTACCTTTTGTAATTTTGAACATAACATTATTTAATGGCTGTATAATCATTCTTTATGGATCTTAACATATCGAAACTATAATTTTAGTACTAAGCATGTTTTACTTTAATTAATTATTGTAAAGATTCTTCCTGTTTTGTTTGATATTGATAAGAACCTTAATTGATAGGTCACAGCATTTCTTAAGCCTCAAAACTGTTCTACTACCTCCACCTTACAGAACAGTCTGGTTTTTCTTCTACTGGTAACTAGAGATACCAGAGCTCCATATAAAAGTCGGTTGGGGTTGGTAACGCACATGTGCAACAAAGGCTGTTGATTATCACTTAGTTAGAATCAGATTCATTTATTTCATATAATATAGAGTATAAAAATGGTTATAATCAATGATAGCTTCATCTATTTTACTGATTCTTAGCATTTTTATCGTGGGAGAGCCATGCTTCGGCACGTATGGGCCGGCTCAACTAAAGTGATACCACGGCCTCACTGCAGGTGCCCATGGGTGGGGGTAGTCATTTACCATCAGGTGATCCGTCTGCTCGTTTGCCCTCTATACCATAAAAAAGTGAAATGTCGGGTTAGATAATACAAATTTATTAATTTTGTTATTTTAGATATCAATATAATTACAACTAGTCAAAAAGTCCAACAGAGAGAGAGTCTCCAATTTATTAGAATGACTTATTTTTTCTTTTGAATTTTGCATAATACAGATCTTTAATATTTTGTGGCAAAGGATTGAACACTTTAAGTACTTTAACACACATAGTGTAGGCACTTTTTTGAAAGAGTGAGATTCTGGGTACGGTTTAAAACAAGCCGGTCTCGATGTCACGTCTAGTGCTAAGGGTAGATGCATGCTAATGCGCGCCATATGCCTGTATTAAAACGAGACTTTAAGTTTTTAAGAAAGCGAGATTAAATACTAGTTCTCATATAAATACCGAAACGGCTAGTCTCTAAAAAACAACTTAGCGATCAAACTTCTCCCCTCACCATCTCAAGGTGTCTGCCGACTACGTCATACTCTCAGTCTATGTAGTATTCATTATCGTTTGTATTCAACCCGAGGTTGCGCCTGGAAATCTGTCAATCCTACAAGGTTTATGTGCGTTAAGTAAAAATGTCAAAACTCAGCACCTTTGTATGCTAATGTGTGAATCATCTTTATAGAATCCTACTATCGGGAGATGCTTTGTTATTACACACACACACAAACCAATAATATAAAAATATATATCTTTACTGTACACTAAAATAATTTCTAGAACAAAGATATATACTGAGAGACACACTAGATACACTACAGTGCATCAATATGCTATGTATAATTCTTTAACAATAAAAAAATAACTGACGAAAGAAGAAAACTGAAAAGCAAAAATTATATTAAAAAATAAACTTGTAAGTTCAACTAAACTCTTACGCTAATGTAAATATCTAAATTATTGTGAGCCGGCGTCAAAATTACAAACAAAATGAAATTCAAAAACATTTCAGCAAAAGAGACATGCTGCTCATTCCGCTGGTACGTCGTCGTGAGGAATGAATACATTAAGCTCGAAAGTAGAATCAGTGAATAAAAAGTTGAGGAGCAAGAGATTATCGTGGTATGGATATGTGTTGCGGAGGGATGAGCAAACTATGGTGAAGAGAGTTCTATGTAAGGAAGTTGACGGGGACCAAAGAAAAGATGGATGGAGTGTGTGAAAGAGGATATGGCTAGAAAGGCAGTAAGCAGTCAAATGACGAATGACAGAGTAGAATGGAAGAAAATAACACGTTGCGCCCACTCCAAAAAAAATATGAAAATGGTAAGAAGATGATAAGTTACAACCATTTTGAAGAGATTTATTTGGTGCAGTGTACTGAAAGGCTTTTGAACAATAGGTACTTCTTGCGCATAACAACTTGAATGGTTTTGAAGAATATAACATTTTGTGTGTACGAAAATATGTCTACAGATTCAAAGAGCCCTTTTATACGAAATGACATAACGGTCGGCCTACTGCCTAAGCTTTTCAGTATTTAATACCTAAAACAAATATGTGTAACGGTGAATGTTATGCAAGCTGTTATATCAGTTGAGTTTGCCCTCCTATGATGTTGAAAAATTCCTGTAAGCTATTTCGACTGCGGACTTATCGTGACAGAATAATTGAAGGCATATCTAGAGTTGAATTACGGGAATCGTTTTATTATGTCATGATTTTCCATGATTATATAAAGAACATATTATGTTCTAAACTCACGTGTCCCACCTACCTCCCTGCCAAATTTCAGGTCTTTAGTACGAAATACCAAAGACTTTCATATAATCTTAGGATGGGAATCAATGCAATCACATAGCTCCCAATAGGGGCTCTAAATCTAAATCTAATCTAAATCCTGTTAATTGTTATCGATATTTTTTCATTTATTTAGTTAATACTAGTGGTAAGAGGACTTGAAATGTTCTTGTTAACTTCAGCTACGCTAAATACTTGTCTTCTTATAGGATTCACGCTTTAGTAAACTGGACAAAGGGCAAACCTGCAACCACTTTTTCGTAAGTTAGAAGCCTTCTCTATCACGGTACAGATGCTCCAGTATGAGAGGTGTAATTTATAAAGTTCATAATCAAACTTTTATTAATCAAACGCCTTTAGGACCTTTTGCTAAAGGTCTTTAGTGGTGACAAGAATACCTTTTTATATGCCCACAGCAGTCCTAATCACTCTACAATAAAAATACTCTTGGCGATTGACATCACTGGTTTAAAAGAGGGAATAAAAAAATAGAACTTACGTGTATTGACATGTGATTCCCACTGCACATCATGTTAAACCTAAAGTGTCATATAAAAAGACCGTCATCAAAATAAACTTCTATTTCTGTGGAGAAACTGATTCATCGCGGGAATAATGCAAGTTTATTTCTCCAGAATTGTATAATAAATATAATTCCCCGGCTGACATTACAACGTTTTCTGTTGTACCGTAACCGGGGGAATTATCTTTGATCCTAGAGCTGTCAGTGCAGCTAAGCCTTCTGTATATTTTTAGGTATTTTTAAACCCGACGCAAATAGGAGGGGTGTTATAAATTTATCGTGTGTATCTGTTTGTCTGTGTATGTTTTCATAGCTCCTAAACGTATGGGCTGATTTGACTTGGTTTTTTTTTGTTGTTTGAAAAGTGATTTGATCGAGAGTGTTCTTAGCTATAATTCAAGAAAATCTGTTCAGCCGTTCGAAGATCATCAGCTTTACTAATCGTTGCAGGGATTTTTGAATCGGGGCAATTATTTTTTTTTAATTTTTGCTTGTTTATAATTTAACTTACTTACTTAACTAATTAACTCTCCCTAAGGTGAAAGAGATATTTCGTTATTCAAAAGTCAGGCTATATTTGATGAGAGTATTGATTTGTGGAAAGAACATCAGCATGGCTAGTCACGAAACAGAATATAACTTAAAATACTGCAACCAGCAATGGTAAAGCACAACTCAAAACACTAAAGGAAGGAACTTATATTTTGCAGGAAATTGCAAAAATACAGAAATTGTAACTAAAGTCACCCAGTTAAAATATCGGCGTTTACCACCTATCCCCAAAGTTACGGTTAAGGTGGTGATATGGTGAGCCACGATGAAGAACGAAACGAATATTTTTGAAGTAATCAATTTATTTACAAAAAACATGAAAGTTTGATCAGATATTTTTTTTTCTATTTAAATTAAGTGAAAACGTCTACAAAAAGCTAAAAGTGTCCAATAGATAATTGACCTGTCATGTTCGGTTCATACAATGACTGTCCAATTTATACTGGTCAATGAAATAAACCAAAACCATTCAAAATTTAATAAATTATGGTCGAATATCGACCAACAGGCCATCACTAGTTATTTTTTTAATTATGAAATAAAAAGATTCGGTATAAACTACAGCTAAAAAGTAAAATAGAAAAATGTTGATGTTACGCAAATTAGTTTTGTGAGCAAACCATACTTTCTAAGTGACAGTTGACAGATTAAGGTCATTGACATTCCTATTCTTACTTGAAACGCACTGTACAATAAACTCATTTGGTTGCTATTTGTAAAAATAAGAGTTAACTCTCAAAAAATTAACGGTCAGGGAGTAACAATCCCTGAAACATTTCTCTAGTGCATTGGAAAATGTTCAGTTAGACACTTCAAAGCTTTACCTCAGGTAAGTACTTTAATACTAACTTCAACTTTACAAGAAGTGAAGTATAACTTTTATTAAATGGACTATCTTAGCTAGTCACGTAGTGTTCAGAGAGCAAAACTATATTAAAACGATAAAACTGTTAACTAAATTGGTCCTGCACTGTGCTGTGTATGGTTATTTCATTAAAAACTAGTAACTTTTTAGTGTTATTACCAAGCATCTTGTAAATAAGTAGATATTAGTCTACCCCTTCACAAGATAGGTATACAGACTAAATTCTAACTGGTATAAATCCTTTATACTAAGTGACAGAAAAAAAATTAAAACACTATACTTTAATGAAGTCGCTACCTTTTAATGGACACGTAATGACCGCATGTGAATTTGAAAAAGGAACTGACAAAGAATAAAATAATAATAATTTAAAAAGCGTGGGGTCCTTCTTAAAATATTTTATAATGACTTTACTTTTACCAATATCTGTCAACAAAATATTTACAATAATTGACGTATAGCATTGTTTTAACTTAAAGAAAATTATTATCTACTTTTAAATTCAGCTAGTTACAAAAGCGTGTTTTTAGTTTCTTAAACTATTATTTTTTTTGCTTTTTATTGTCTTTAAAATTGTATTGTCATCGGTCCTTGATAAGTGTGCGAAGTTTCAATTCAATCCGACGTTTTTTGCGTTTCCTCGGGTGAGTGAGGTTACCGGAGACCCTAACCCTTCCCTCTCCTTTATTCCCGTCCTTCCCCTCTCCCCTCTTCCCACTCTTCCCCCCCCTCCCCTCTTTTCCTACTCCCACCTTAAAGGGCGGCAACGCACTTGTGACTCTCGAGTTACAGGTGCCCATGGGCGGTCGTAGTCATTTACCATCAGGTGACCCATCTTCTCGTTTGCCGCCATATATTATAAAAAAAAGTGTCTTAAGCCTACAATGTTAATTCGTTTTTTTGACAAAAGAGAATGCAATCTGTTAGTGCCATTCCGTAGCAGCTAATGACGTGGGTTAATGTAATTACAGGAATTTTAAGTTGTTCACCATTCGTTTTTTTAATCAACTTTAAAAAAATATGAATTTCTGCTTTAACTGTTTATTTTCCATTTTTATAAGATTATAAATGAAGTTATTCATTTATTCATTACATTTTAATTGGGTTATTCATTAATAATCTTATTAAAATGTTGCGTCGTCAAAAGACCTGTAGGTCCAGTGGGTCTACAGAATAAAAATTAAACTATCTTTAATAAGATGCTACATAATTAGATAAAAATCATACTGCTTAGTTGTGCTTTCTTCTAAATTTCTAAAGTACCCTTGATAGTGAGGCAGATGGTTTATAGGCTCGCAGTTTATTACTTTACTAAGTCAACTATAAAAAGTTATATATTATTATGTTGATGGAAGCAGTACTGTCCATGACAGACCGCAACCAAATTGATGAGCTTCAATTGATCGATGACGTCATCAAGAACAATGAACGTTTAATTGACATTACATGACTGAATCATATAAGTTTATTAGTTTACATTATCGTTCGATTATATCTAGTTAATTCTGCTATACTCTAGACTCACGTATACTAAAACAATGTTTTATCCACATTTAATTTGCCAATAGTTTAACTAATGTATTGACGTTTGTGGTTATAAATGTTATAAAATGCTATAATGTTCGTTAAGAAACGGACTGTCTAAAGCAAATAATTTTGTTCAAATAATCGGTCTAGTAATGATCATTCCCTACAAATCAAATACAGAACGGTACGATACGGAATATCGGGATAAAAAGTAGCATATGTGTTAATCCAGGTGTCCAGCTATCTACATACCAAGTTTCATCGAAATCGGTTCAGTAGTTTTTTGCGTGAAAGAGTAACAAACATCCATACATCCTCACAAACTTTCACGTATATAATATTAAATAGGTAGTAAGATAATTGTTATATAAATATATAATACGCGGAGCAACTTATCAACATGCCTTTTCATACAGAAATAGCTAAATAAACACACATACACACACACTAGAAATAAATACCTACATATTTCCAAATTCCACAAGTCGCAGGCTTAGTACCTACACACACTGTATTGTATTGTGTATGTATTTTAGGAAGTTTCGTCGGGAATGAATAGTCTCTAAATACCTAGAATATTGGACAGTAAATCCAAAAGGCCTTAATTCATTTGCATTCAACCTCCAAAGGGATGACATCTATACAGGATACTGAAAGGAGTTCATTATCATTTCTTTTCACAGTAAACACCTGAGATGTACTAAAAAAATATATTGAAAAATAAACTCTAGGTACAAGAGATAAAGTTCGTTTCTTGCTGTATTCGTGTTAATGATGAAGTCGAGTCTTCTGACAGTTGTCTGAGGGAATAAAAAATGGTGGTAGCTTAGTATAAAATCAATGAGAATTCATGTTCCCGTCCTACATTGGGTTTTGATGGGATTTTCAGAGTTACAAATAGACGGCTACTGTTTATGCATCAGATATTGAGAAGTTAGATAATATGACATCGAAGACAGCATAATGGATGCATCATCGCACGCAACTGCCGAGTAATTATTATTGCTAGACTAGGACATCTTGCTAATATTATAAAGCTGAAGGTTTTATGATATTAGATATGGGATTTGGTGAAAGGTAACCTCATTATAATAATAATAATAACTTGACACATCTCACACACGGCCGTCTGATCCCAAACTAGGCAGAGCCTGTACTATGGTAACCAGACTACTAATAAACATAGTTATATATTTCTAAATACATACATACACATTGACTCGGCGAAAAGATGTAAGCATTGCTTCACTGCTGGTTTTCTATACGGCTGGCCCATACGTGCCGAAGCATGACTCTCCCACGAATGGATGGATGTTTGTTACTATTTTACGCAAAAACGGTTGACCAGATCTGAATGGAATTTGGCACAGAGATAGATTACAGTCTGGAATAGCACATAGGTTACTTTTATCCTAGAAAATGTACCGTTCGCGTGGGATAGATTTTACCAAAATTTCCACGCGAACGAAGTAGCGGACAACAGCTAGTATTGAAATATATCTTTTGATGACGAGTTACATAACACGCAAACACAGAAAATTCTACAGTGCACGTCACGTCAAGCTCATCTCAACCCCTGCGCTAATGCCTTTTGTTTTTGAAACAAATTGTTAAACATATTTTTGAAGTGAAACTTCTTTAGAACCGTTGTGATTTGAAATTCGATGAAACGAAAAACTCATACTAAAAATAGACAAACAAGACAAACATACATAAATGAGACAGAATACAAGTATACGGTTTTTCTTATAATCTTTTAAAAGAGACAAACATATTCATAAATAGGATTTAGCATGCGAGAGAGAATGAGATAGAATACAAGTATCAGTGTTTCCTAAAATATTTGTCTTTGCGCCAGTGTACTACGAAGCCTTCAGAAAATGCGTAAATGTCAACGTGGTGTCATTTTTATGCATTTGTTTATTAAAATTCGTTGGTTAATTAATTTATATTAATTATTTGACCAATAATTTTTATATAAATTATTTAAAATTAAATTTATTAACATTTGTAAACTATTTGTGTAGGCTACTTTTCTGAAGTTTCACTTCTGCCGTGTGTGAATTGCACACACACACTTTTTTTTATTTAATTATATTTTTCTTTGACATAACGGTTATTTATATACTTCAGCCACATACTTAACTTTCATTAAGTGCGGGTAGTTATGAAAAATAATTTACCACGCTCAGTGGGGCCCTTTAAATCATAATTAATTCGTAATTAATAACAGTGTGGCAGAGAAAGGAGGAATAATAAATTGAAATTATAACAAATGACGTAGCAAAGATGAATCTTGGGGCGTTATAAGTGTTAGTAAATTATCAGCGAGGGTCGGTAATCGCGCGTAGGAGTCAAATGTTGTTGAAGGGTGAAGAAAATATTTAATGGAGTAGTTTCAAGGAGTAACTTCTTGTATAATTTGAAATGTTTACTAAAATAGACGTGGCTAATTTTATTTTATGAAGGGTCTAGAAGTTAGTCAATATAATGATTTTTAAATTTAAATATTGCGTGTTAGCTTTATATGTTAGAAGAGAAAATGGTTAAAGTTGTTTATTGTAGTAGTTGTAGTAAGCAGGACGTCGGTGGATACAGGCCGCTTCCAACCGGTCTTCTTGGAATTCATTAAGGGAGGCCTATGTCCAACAGTGTCCTATGGCTGAAATGATGATGATGAATATTTTATATTTATTTTCGATGAATATTAACTACCTATATTCTGTTTTTCTGTTTTTAAAAAGACAACTCCCGCATTAGGAATTACTCCTGTGTCGCGGGGGACTTTACAAACATAGAAACGACGGACACAAAGAACACCCAGACTCAGGTGGGAATCGAACCCACGACCTATAAGCATAGCGGTCAGGGTCACTAACCACTAGACCAACAGGTCAGTCTTTTTTTTTCTGTTTTTAAAAAGACATATATTTTACAATACATTACTAATAATATGCTTTTATTATCAAAATAGACCCACTATTTAATTATAATTATCAAAACAGGGTTTCAACGTTACACATGATATTGCTTTCCAGGGTTACACAAATTTTATGAAAGAACTCTTAAGGTTTTGATTTGCAAAGTGTTAACATTGGGTAAACTGTCGTATCTTTTGATTGCGTTGACGTAGAAGCTTGATTTTTACAGCTTCAAGGGACCGCAGACAGACATAAAAACCTACCTATTTGCTTATATGAATTTCAACTTGTCAGACAGACAGAAATACTGAAAACAAAGTAATAAACATCTATGGGTTCCCTTTTCCTTTGAGAGGTACGGAACTCGAATATTTTTAATATTATGTATAGGTTAAGCAGGCTTATTAGACTTTCAATCAAGTTTTACAGGACATGGTTTTTACACACACTTCTTTTTGCTCATCAAATCCACACTACGCTATATAAAAACATGATGTAAATATATACATAACGATTTGTCTTAGAGTCAAAACCAAAGAGTCCCTTTAAATACTTCACTTGCAATATTATTATTACTTGCAATCAATTTTCTCTAGAGATATTCGTAGTGGTACATACAAAAATAAATATCTAAATATTCCGCACAAACAGATAAGTAAGAAATAAGAATGTATTTTTAGTAAATGTTTTATTTTGAGGACCAAACATTATAAATGCAAATGTAGGCAAAAATGTCAAAACAATTTAAATCCTGATTAATGATTGAGCATCAAAACACGGTGGGAGGTCGTTGAACTTTACAATTTTTCGTACTTTGAACATTTTCCCGTTTAAAATAAGGGGTGAGAGTCGAGGTTAATGAAGTGAATGGTTTATTTTATTATGGAGAAATGTATAAGAGACACTCGTAAATAATGATTAACAATCCAACACTTGGGTTATAAAGCGTGCAGGTATTTTCATTGTTTGTAGGGCACAGAGCTGACGCACATATGCACATTTATAAATACTAGAGATCGCGTGGCGGTCCAATTTCGACCATGGTTTATTTCATTGGCCAATATTACTTGACCTGTCATTGTATAGACTTTGTACCATGACAGGTCAAAATATATACTGGACACTCATAGCTGTATGTACCCGTTTTTGCATTTTTTTTACCTTTGTAGCAAATATTGTTCAAAAATTTTAGCATTCGTCACTTCTTCTCTGTATAAACTATAAGTGTGCTAAATTTTATACTCCTCCGTCCGCCCAATTTTCGTAAAAAGGGATCCAAAGTTTTCGCTTCACGTATTAATATATAGATTATTGTATACAGACAACCTACCTAACAAAACGGTTTTAAGGTTATGATGCAATTTACTAACCAACCATTGCAATGTTTTACGTCATTTTTAATTTTCATTTAATTTCATTTAATTTAATGACATTGAAAAAGAAATTATGAAGTAGTAAGGTCCTCTCAATAGCAATTGAGATCGGACAAGCCTACCATTTTTGGCACCATGGTTCCACACGTGTTCCAGCAAGAATGGCTACCAAATCCTTCGTGTACTAGAGACACACTTCATATCACAAAAAAAAGTGTCATATCACATGTTATGTACGTTTAATATTTTTATGGCATTGAATAGCAAAATAAATGTTGCATTCGGTCAGCTGTAAAAACATCGTTATTAGCTCAGTGAAAAAGGGACCAAAGTTCCCTTTTTCACTGAGCTGTTTTGTTCAATTCTCAGGCATAAAAGTCGTGTCTTCTTGAAATATTAATATTTTTTTACCGGGAGGCGACGTGTCAAAATATCATCTCATGCCAGCAGATCAATCCAAGTTTTTGCTTTGAACCTCTAAAGCAAGGACTTAGAATCAAACTCGGATATCCTTTCCAGGCATGTCAGAGACCTACCTAACATGCCTGGTAAGCAGATATCTGTTGAAAGAGTTCAGTTTAGTTTACCTGTCTATGGCAATTCGTTAATGTTTACCATTAATTTGTTAGGATTTCTTTTTTCTCTCTCTGATTTATTCATATATTTTAAGCGGAACCCTAATTATTTTTCCAAAATACAAATAGCCTAAGTTTTTCCTTACAACACCAGCAATCTGCCAGTGAAAGCCCCGTGAAAATCAGTCCACCCGTTCCGGTGATAATCCGGAATAAACAGACAGACAGTCAAAACATTTAAAAACTGATTTTTAGGCATAGGTATCGTGCAAATAACTAAATGAGCTTGAAAAAGAAATATTATTTTGACTTTACAAACAGACACTTCAATTTTATTTATTTGCATTGATGATGATGTAGGTAGTTTGTTTGTGAGTTCAGTACAGAGGTTATCTAGCTAATTAAATATATATATAATAAGTTAAAATGAACCGATGTGGAATAGGAGGTTTATCAATAAGACGGATATTTTGATGATATTTATGACAGATGCATTTCTTGAAGATTTTTTTTTTAGTTTAAAAAGACAACGCATTAGGAATGACTCCTGTGTCGCGGGGGACTTTACAAACAACAACAACACAAAGAACACCCAGACTCGGGTGGGAATCGAACCCTCGACCTATGGCGTAGCAGTCAGGGTCACTAACCAATACAGAAACAGGCCAGTCAAAGTTGAGGGTCCGCAGTATTTTAAAAGGTATTTTTAAATACTTTTAAATTATTATCGCATCCAATAAATAATAATAATAAAATGACACACCTCACACACGTCCATCTGATCCCAAACTAGGCAGAGCCCGTTCTGTAGTAACCAGACTGCTGATAAACATACTTATATTATTACTTATTACTAACAACACACATATCATAGACGAAATATACCCAGACATAAAACAAATGATCGTGCTCATCACACAATTATTTGTCCTGGGTGGGAATCGAACCCACGACCTTTGGCTCAGCAGTCAGGATCATTAACCACTAGACCAACAGACCAAATCTTATTAGGTTTAAACTAATTTACACTGTGAAATTAAAAAAGTTGTAGGTAGACTGAAATTATGCCAATATTAATTGAAATTGACTTCATCATATGTAAAATAATTAATTTACGTAGGAAACCCAACATGATATTACCAAATGCCACAACATAGTGAAAACTAATTAAATCCATTTACACATAACATGTATTTGGTTTTAATAAATACTTTATAATCAAGGATTAACATTTAATCATATTATTTGTAATATATTTAGATACATATATTTAGTTAGTTAGTTTCTAAAATAATATGTCTAAGTGTGCTCGTATATGACTGCCTTAACTTTATATATTTTGGAACAACAAGTAGTGCAATGAGTGTTACTCTTAAAGAACACAAGAACAAAGTGTCTTTCCATGATAATAGACACCATAAGAAAAGTGCCAATGGACACATTCTTAACTTTGTAAGTTTTTAACACATTCGTTAAATTTAAATTACTTATTAGCGTCAAGGTCTAGATTGTAATTGTTATGAGTAACCGTTTAATTACGAGTACATCATAATAAAAAAAAAAATGTTTGTTACCTCAGAACTTTCGACTGGGTGAACCGATTTTGATTTTTTATTTGAAAGCTGGTGCTTCATGTGTGGTCCCATTTCAATTTGGTTTAGTTCTGAAAATGGCATCCATGAGAAAACCATATATAAGTGTCTTATGGAATAGTTTTTTGTTGAAGTCAGTTTTTTTTTAAAGAATTATTTAATTCAAGATATGATTTTAATTAAGCTGAGAGTTCATTTCAATTGGAGTAACTAACTTCTAATACAAAACATTACAGGTTACTTTTATAGGAACTGGCAATGAGCCGGGCACATAGTACGTAGAACAGATGGTCGATGGGCCCGAAAGCTTCTCGAAAGGAGACAACCGACCGAAAAAGGCGCAAAAATCCGGAAAGATAAGACCAGAAAAGTCGCAGCACATTCGTGGATTCAGGCCGCTTCCTTCGGTCTTCTTGGAAGTTATTAAGGAAGGCTTATGTCCAACAGTGGACGCTCAGACAGTAAGTGAACTTGCCACAAATTTGATTTTTATTTGGAAATGCTGCAACTTTGTTAATTTTTTGCTGATGCTTCAACTTTGTGGTAATGTTGCAATATTACTCCAGAACGACTGAACGGATCTGGATGAAATTTGGCACAGAGATAGACTATAGTCTGGAATAGCACATAGGCTACTTTTAACCCAGAAAACGTACGTGAGATTTGAAATTCCATGCGAACAAAACTGCACTCAACAGCTAGTAATGTATATAAAGCAGAAATATGCAATATCCGGATGTCTACATCTCAATGTATGCGTATTATCTAGTTTCAAATCGGGGCCGTTGACTGATGGAGTGCAGCGCACACTGCTCGCTGATAGATGTTGTGCTGCTAACCTAATAGGCAGAGAGCTTGGATCGGAAAAGATTGGGTAAATTAATTATACTCATTTTTTGAACTAGAACTAACATGATTTTTTGTCTTACAACATTTAGAAGGTGCGTACTTTGTTGTTTCAGATTGTACGTCCAAATCATAATACTGATTTATTTTATAATCACTTGTATAGATTTACAAGCACAAAGATATGAATAAAAATAAGTCATTTAAAAGTTATTAGCTTTAAACTTACTTGCTAATACAATACCTACCATAATATTTAAACATTGAAATAATTGTGCTTTGAATTATTAAAATAACTTTTTTTTTTAATCTGTCTTACACTGTACCTACTAGAGAAGTTTCTATGCCCACCCATGGCTACATAAAAAGGTATAAATTTTTATAGGTTTGGATACAGGATACCAAATTGAGAAAATAATCTTTTCAGAAATGAGCAGTAGTCCTTTTTTTTACCATACGTAATTGAAAACTTACATTTTCAAAAGCCTTTATATTTTTTAATACCGAAAAATAATCTCTTTTTAATGTCACGTTTTGTATTGTATAAAATAGCAATATTATATTGGTAAATTTTTCTTTCCGAAAATGTAAATATTTATTTGAAGCAATCAAGTGAGATATAATCAAATCAAAGACAACAATATTTATTGTAACAGTTTAGTTTTATAGGTCAATAGACATGTGACATACAGCGGCCTTTAAGTCAAAACAACGTTTTGTATACACGTATTATACAAACAAAACCTCTAAGACTTATGAAACTATGTTACATCACAAAGCTAACACTACATCAATTTTATTTTTACATAAAATACCATCTAAGTAAATAATTAAAATACTTAATCTATAAATATAAAAATGAATCCCTATGTCCCTTGGTCAAGGCATCACGCGTGAACAGCTGGACCGATTTCACAAATTAATTTTTGATTGTCAGAAACTTAACAAGTAAGTAACGCGGGTGAAACCGCGGGGTGCAGCTAGTTCTTAATAAATAAGTTGAAATGCGAACGTTGAGAACATCCGTCTCAACGTGCGCATTTCAACCGATGTGACTAGGATGGGCAAGGTGAGGAATAAATACATTAGAGGGGCTCTGAAAGTTGCGCCAGTGGATGAAAAGCCGAGGAGCAACAGATTATCGTGGTATGGACATGTCATGTGGAGGGGCGAGCACAATGGGGTGAAGAGAGTTTTATATATGAAAGTGGAACGGAACACAAGAGCAGAGAACGACCAAAAATGAATGGACAGCGTGATAGTGGATATGGCTGGAAATGGAGTAAGCAGTGAACTGACGAATTATAGAAGAGAATGAAGGAAGACAACACACCGACCCCTAATTACTTTAAGAAAAGGGCAAGAATATAATGAAATAAGTTGAAATACTTAAAAAATGAAAAGGTTTTGAATATTTTAAGTACGTATTTTATTTAAAAAAAAAAAACAAAATTAATTTGTGATTAAATAACACAGCTCTTAGACTGTAATGGGGAGGGTGGGTAACCAACGAACTACGAAACACCCAAATGCTCATTTATCCGAAAGTGATAAATAGGCCTGTATGAATTTCGTGGAGACGGCAACTGAATGCTCCCCCTCCGATAATGAATATATAATGAACAAATCTTTACCTGAATAAGTGAGTATAAAATATGAGATATTTTAGAAAGATGAATAAAGCAATGAAAAAATTGTGTTATAAAAATGTAATTGCTTTTAAGTAGTAACCGTATAATGGATTGTTAACAAAAGTGAAAGTTATCAATGCCTGTCATTACTTTACGGATTGTAAACAACTTTTGGCACAAGGATGTAGCAATATTGAAGAAACACAGTTAAAAGATCTAAATAGAATACCTGCAACAAGTTACATTACAGTTACAACGTTAAAAATATAAGAATACAGCCGCATTTAGAAAAGTAATAAGCATTAGCCATATACTGCACCTATTTTAATAACCTAATATAAACTAAATACAATTCAAAAATGTTCATCTATTCAATTGTTATCAATATGCAGGCCTAAGTAAATATTTGGCCACATAATAAATATTAATTAATTTATTTATTTGACAATTTATGCACAAAAAAATTACAATGGCGGACTTAATGCCATATGTATTTTCTATCAGTCAGATGTGCAGTGCAGAAATGAGTGAATAGGTGCACTTGATTAAAGTAGAAAAAAAAAACAGAAACTAATAATGATCACGTGAGAACATATATATACATACTTGCTAACTTACATACCTACTTGTATTACTGTTGTGATGATTCTGCTAGGTTATGCGAAATCTTCCTAATAGATAAACTAGTTTCACTACTCAGAACTAGTCTGTGAAACACAAGGAACTGCGCAATATGCGTTCCTGATCATGGATATCTACGATACTTTTTTTTTATGATATAGGGGGCAAACGAGCAGACGGGTCACCTGATTGTAAATGACTACCGCCGCCCATGGGCACCTGCAACTCAAGAGTCACAAGTGCGTTGCCGCCCTTTAAGGTGGGAAGAGGGAATGAGGAGGAGAGGGGGGAAGAGCGGGAAGACGGGAGAGGGGGATTAGAGGGGAGGAGAGGGAAAGGACGGGAATAGGGGAGAGGCAAGGGTTAGGGCCTCCGGTAACCTCACTCACGCGGCGAAAAGCAATGCAAGCATTGTTTCACTGTCGGTTTTCTGTGAGGCCGTGGTATCAAGCGGAGTCGAGCCGGCCCATACGTGCCCAAGCATGGCTCTCCCACGTAAAAGATAGATAGATATTTTCATTAGCAAGTTGAAATGGCAATACTGATAATATCCGTTAATTCTGTTTTAGCATGTATATGGATTATCATGGCTAAGCATGCAAATTATATTTGCAAATATACTAATAAAGCGTTCTCATAAAATTACAATGGCTTAAAACATGTAAACGATTATTATCGCGCTCCAAAAGTTCGTAGAATTTCGTAAAATTTTGCGAAGTGTCGTAGAAGAGCGCACACCACTGTGTGATACACTAACGAATGTAAAGATGAATTAATTTGCTCACTGAATTTCTCAATCCGATTTAATTTAATATTTGCTGAAACATTTCACATGCAAATTATATATTAACGAACCGGAGAAATGACAATTGCTGTATAAGAAAGATTTTTGAATGACACACATGGATTGAAAAACGGACACCTCATTAGATGAACCGACGACGTGGGCCTTTGAATATAGGAAGCCCAAGCTAGCCCCTTGTGAAAGTCTTTATTATAAGCCTATTTTAAGCAATCAGCTTCCAATGTTGGCCATCTGGAATTTGTCTTTTCCCAATCCCTATGTCTTAAAATCATAGTTTGCTTTTGTGCTAACATACTGAATGTCCTACAGAGCATCCCATTGCATCTGTCCAACGTCGCCATTAATTGGCGTTTGGTTTCCGAAATTTGGTGGCTAAAAAGTATTTTTTTTTTCTAAAAGTAATTGGCATATGAGTCCCGGCTGATAGTTTAGCGTAGCCTTTATTATAAGTTAACTATGATATTACTTAACTATGTATAATGAAAGCACGTTAGTTCGATATTCACTCACGCACCGCGTCGCGTCTTCGTAATTAAGTATCGAACTAATGTGCGACCACACGTGCGACCCAGCAAAGCCTGCAATGTTTTCTGCCAATGCAAGCAACTCTTCGGCAAAAACTAGGGATTATTACCGAAAATCACACTATGCCTTTACAAAACAGTTATATAGTCAAATGATGCTATTGCCTGGTGGCAGAGAACAGAGCAAGTGTCAAAAACAAACTGCAGCAGCCCACTGAGTTAGTCCGACCCATCGACGAAATTACTTATTTGTAGTTTCATACCTACAGAGCAGAGTGGGCCTGGCCTGGTAAGGGGTTAACGGTGTCTATAGACATTCGCAACAGCAATCATGGTACTTGTGAGTTACCAGCCCTATCCATCCTAAAAGTTTCTGCAATACTTATCAGCAGAAAGATAGTACGTTATTTCATAGTGTGGAGGTTTCTTTTTCTTCACAGTACATTGTAATATTGAGGTCCCAAAAACTCCCAGTTAAATTACTATAGATATCTACAAAAGTTTCTATAGAAACGTAGAGTTGGTGAAAATCAATATAGGGAATGATACATTAATAGCGTTTGTGAAATATAACAAGCATTCGATGAACCAAACGAGCATCGAGGTCTCGTTCGAATTGTGGTGGAACACTCTCTGTGACAGTTATTAAGCAGTCTCACATAGTGAGTCTCGCGAATCGAATCAGTACCTTCCACCTCTTCAAATAGTGACGTACCGCGTAAGTTTATCGAAAGTTCTTATGCTACTGAACTCTTTAATTGGTAAAATGTAGGAAAAAATCAATTAAATACCTCTGTCAATTAATTTGAACAGCATTCTAAAATTAAAAATGAATTACCATACTAGTTTTACTCCTATGATATAATTTCTATTAATTTATACGACCCTTCTCTTCCCCTACTCCAGTGGACTGATACCACGGCCTCACAGAAAACCAGCAGGGAAGCGAGCTTGCATTGCTTTTCGCCGAGTGAGTGAGGTTACCGGAGGCCCTAACCCTTCCCTCCCCCCTCTTCCCCTACTCCCACCTTAAAGGCCAGCAACGCACTTGTGACTCTTGAGTTGCAGGTGCCCATGGGCGGCGGTAGTCATTTACCATCAGGTGCAAGGTCAACTGCTCGTTTGCCCCCTACACAATAAAAAAAAATATTAGTTTGAGTTACAAGTAAAGTCGTGGCTATGCCATGACTATGCCCAAGCCTTTAAACCCAATTCAAAATATTTATCGATAAGTGACTGATCAATACCCATCTCTACAGCATTCGTTCGGTAACAACAGCGCTCATTAAGCATCGGTAGTTGCTCTTCTACGAGGACATTCCTTGTTACCTGCCAGCTTACAAGCCATACCGCAAGCAAACGTTGAAAATTAAACTGGATCCCTATTTTCCTCTTATTTATTTATGTATCTTTCTGATTTCAGCTTTTTATTTTTTTGCTTTTTTAAAAAGACAACTCCCGCCTTAGGAATGACTCTTATGTTGCTGGGGACTTTACAAACATACATACAACGGACACAAAGAATACCCAGACTCGGATGGGAATCGAACCCACGACCTATGGCGTAGCAGTCAGGGTCACTAACCACTAGGCCAACAGGCTAGCTGGTCATCAATTTTATGGTTTTTAATCTTTAGCGACTTGTATGCACAGTAGATGTGTACATAGAGACTTAATTACAGTAACATTTATTAAGAAACGACTACTTGAGCAGCAGATTTACGTGGAGAAGTTTTTGGAAACCGTGAAAAACAAATACTTGATGTACGTATGATGAAAATAAATGATTGACGCTCAAAACTTACTCAACGCAAAATAAAACACCCTACATATATTTTAAACATAATATTGATTTATGTACAACAAAAATACCACAGACCTACATATCAAATAATACACTCTGTATAAAACCACTCAATCACGTCAACACCAAGCCAGCACAATGCATTTCGAATTCAGAATTCACTTGCATTAATAGAATTCTGTGTTCCACTTTAAATCCCTTTTTATTGTCAGATGACGTCATAGAATTACGTCGACAGATCCTCTTCGGTACTTCATTAGTTAATTGGCTAACAACTGTGACTGGCATGTGCCTATTAACTTAATTGAATGCTGAGTTACAAGAGAATAAAATTGTACGAAAGTACTAATGACGAACGTGAATTATTTGGGACACGGTCAGAAAGGCATTAATATCGATCTTAGTTTCTTCTATCGATAGTATCAAGTATATCTGATAATTTGCCACTACCAGCATTTATGCTTGTTGTTGATGTTTTTGATAATATATCAATATAATCGTACAGAAACTTGAGATCCCTAAGCTACCACACCTATGTCATTGTAAGAAATTTGATATTTTAAGATTATGCAAACTAAAATGGTTAAACACTTTGGTGGGTACCAGTTTGTCTCTTTCGCAATGGTCCTGCCATTACATAAAAATCCTACTAAACTGCCTCAAACTTGCATCTACTTGTGCAGGATATTTATAAAAAATTAGAAATATTAGCAGGATATTTAGAAAATATTTTTTTAGATGGATTCCCCATCTAAAAAAATGTTTTCTTTAATTCTAAATATATTCTTAAACAACAGAATCTACTACTAAATACTTTTTATACAGAAATGGATGCCAAAAAACTCAATATTATGCCAACAGCTATCACTTCTGAAATAAAGGTCATTGCATTTTCACTGAAAGGGACAAGGAAAATAACCCTAGGCAGACCAAATGCTTCTTCATCCACTAAAAAAAAATTACCAGCTTAAGCTCAATCAAAAACAAACAAGAATAATCAAAATTGAAGACAAAATTAAAGAAGAATTAATTAAGACTACTCTTTGTTCTTTGCTTAAAATATTTTAAGGTTCACGAAAATTTCTTGGATTAATCGTTCTTAATTAAATCAACAACGGCTCCCCGGTACTCTTTTTATTCCAAATTGGGATTGTTCTTCAGATAGTGCTTGAATATGCCTCAATGTGAACGCAGGGTCATATTTGGATCTAATTTTAGATCGGAGCAAGGGTTTGAACAAAATTGTTGGAGATTATAGGATTAGAGAAAGCAATTTAAAACGAAAATGATATTGTAGTTGCAAAAGACCCCTCGCTTAAACAGATATTCAATTTTAATTTAGAATCTTGTAGAAGAATCAATTAAGCAATATTTTACAGAAGTATAGTTATTTATATATATCTGAAAACATATGACTTAATTTTGGTTATATCACAATACTTTTAAGAACATTTTTTGTACTGTTATATATTTTTTTGATAATTCGCTATTTGCCAGAATTATCATGTAATATAATTAATTATAATATAATGGCTTGTACGATTTTTTATAATAAGAAGAGCAAGGACAGATGTTAACGGACAAGGTACAATCTTTCGAGAGACAAAATTTATAGAAATATGTACTTAATTTCTCGGCACACAACTCATTAAGTGGTATCACTAGTACCAGATTGCAGCAGACAGCAGTTGTAAAATCTTTACCAAAACTGCCCAAAACGTGTAGTACATGGCATGTACATACTCGCATTGCTCTTAGCATTAAAATTGTGAATAGCACTTAAGTCAATATTAATAGTTATAATAATAGTTTTGCGAGGTATATTTCATCAGAACGAACTACGAATGACATTGCTTCATTTGTTTGTCAAATACAAATTTCAATACCGTTCGAAATACAAATAAAGTATATGATCTCAAATTGGCCTGATTCGTCTTTTGTTTCAGACAATTTTGTTTTGCCAGATTTATTCAAACGGTCATCCTAAATTAATAAAGGTAAAAAAAAAGAAAGAAGTTGGCAGAAAAGCTTGACAATTCAAACATAACCTTTCACCTACGTGATAATAATATTTCAACCCTATTTTAAGATTCAATTGTTAAACAAAACATGAAACCTTGAGTAATGAAACTTCGCCCTAATAATACGCTGATCTCTTACCTCAATTTTTTTTTATGGTATAGAGGCCAAACGAGCAGACGGGTCACCTGATGGTAAATGACTCGAGAGTCACAAGTGCGTTGCCGCCCTTTAAAGTGGGTATAGGAGAAGAGGGGGAGGAGGGAAAGAGGGGAGAGGGGAAGGACGGGAATAGGGGAGAGGGAAGAGTCAGGGCCTCCGGTAACCTCACTCAGGCGGCGAAATGCAATGCAATCATTGCTTCACTGCCGGTTTTCTGTGAGGCCGTGGTATCGAGCGGAGTCGAGCCGGCCCATACGTGCCGAGGCATGGCTCTCCCACATAAATGTATCACATCAGTATATGAAATACCGTATAGAAAACATATGTGTAAAGATATAATCATGTGGGCTCGTGTCTTTTATATAATATGAAAGTGAATTACATTTTTGACAAGGCTTTACTGTGACCAATTAGTAACTTTCTATAAAGGGCGTATGTTCGTGTTAGGCTGCTCAAATAACAAAAACAAAACGATACTCCCAAAATTGCGCAATCCACTAAATTAACCTCTCATCATAAGGCGGATAGTACGTTTGTTTGTTACTTCAGTGGTATAACAAGAAAAAAATATTACAGAGACATTTTCATGAAATAATCTCTGAACTTAACATTTTATTCACGCAAAACCTTAATAAATTATACACCAAAACCTTCCTCATGAATCACTCTGTCTATTAGTGAAAACCGCATGAAAATCCGTTCAGTAGTTTTTCAGTTTATCGCGAACAGACAGACGCGGCGGGGGACTTTGTTTTATAATATGTAGTGATGCATCTCCTATTGTAATGTCGAGCCGAAAACCCCTTTTCTACTTAGCCTCTACTGTAGCACATACAGTTAGAGGTTAAAAGTTAGCTCTGGATTAGCCATACATGCATGTAACTTATAAAAATTCAAACATTTAAAAGCCAAGTACCCTTCTGACACTAGACTGAAGCACTTTTACGTACGATTAAAAGAAGGGATGCATCTCTACGATGCTTATAAAACCTGTTGTGTTGTTCAGCCTACTTTAAGCTGCAGATAAAAGCGTCAAAAGAGCTCGTAACATCGCTCTTAGTAAAAAAGTATAGGTAAGTACTTAGGAGTGAACTGTGGTTTCAAAGTGGCGCTGGGGTTTTAATTCATGTTTTAGATTTTGTATTTAATCTCCATAGTTAAGAAATTGAGTTTTAAACACGGCCTTAGTGGCGCAGCGGTAAAGTTTTCGACTATAATGACAGGGGTTCGGTTAACAATTACCTATGCTAATTGCATTGATTGTTTTTTTATGGTATAGGGGCAAACGAGTAGACGGTTCACCTGATGGTAAATGACTACTGCCGCCCATGGGCACCTGCAACTCAAGAGTCACAAGTGCGTAGGGGTAGGGTGGAAAGGGGGAGGAGGGAGGGGTAGAAGAGAGGCAGGGGGGAGGGAATGGTGGAAGGTTAGGGCCTCCAGTAACCTTATTTACTCGGCGAAAAGCAATGGCTCTCACACGATGGTCTGGGGGTTTCTGTGTATAATACGTATGTATATATTTACTTAATAAACGTATCTACGAGTAAGTATGCCTATCCGTGTTCTTAAATCCATAGTATAAGGTATGTATAGTTTGGGTCTAGATTACGACGTGTAATAATGTCCTAGACTATTATTATTAATTATACCCATAACTCGAAAATCATATTATTATTAGGTTGGCTACAAAGAACCAAAATGTTAGTCATTTCGTAGGTTTTTTTTTAATTTTACAAGACAACTCCTGCATAAGGAATTACTCCTGTGTCGCGAGGGACTTCACAAACATACAAACAACGGACACAAAGAACACCCAGACTCGGGTGGGAATTGAACCCACGACCTATGACATAGCAGTAGGTTTTTTTTAATTTTACAAGACAGCTCCCGCATAAGGAATTACTCCTGTGTCGCGAGGGACTTCACAAACATACAAACAACGGACACAAAGAACACCCAGACTCGGGTGGGAATCGAACCCACGACCTATGGCATAGCAGTCAGGGTCACTAACCACTAGGCCAACAGACCAGTCAACGGTAAGTAAAAGGTTTGTCACTTTTTTTTTTAATATGACCTCCTTTTTTTTCCCACTAATTCTCATAATAGTGACGGATTCATAAAAATAAGTGTGATGAAGTCACATCATGAAACTTAAAATAAAAATTTAAGTTAATTTCAATCATAACAATATTTACGACAGGTACGCTCAACGGACCCACCTCGCGGGCCAGCACTCCATATCATTGAGCAGCGGCGGCGACGGTCGACGCCGCGACCTTCCCTATTCTCTATTTTTACATTATTATTGCCTGTTAACAACTTCTGTGACATATTGACATAACTTATAGTATTCTTTAATGTATTCAATTCATATTCAAATTACTGTAACTATTGTATGTCCTATGGGCGGGACATAGCTGTTCTAGACAATGTAAACTATAACATCTGTATTATGCACCTACCTATGATCCACAATTAAGAATACTATTACTATTACTGTTCCTTTCTGTTTGGGCATAATTATGGCACACTGTGTGGTTTTAGTCGGTTTAATGCTGACGTACGGTAGACATACACCCATTGAGGTTTTCTCACGTAAAATAAAAAACACATGCCCAACGGACGCGGCAGTAAATCAAAGGACAATGTTCAGCTGCCAAACATTATTGGCCTAATAACCAGCAGACATAAGAAAATGCTTACCGTGTGGTTAATGAACACTACATTTGATTTAAATTAAATGAAAGTCACGGACACTATCAATAATTTCATAATTATAGAAAATACTTTCAGATTTTGAGGTTATAATAATGTCACAATGTTAGTATAATAATGTCACTTATTTTAAATAAATGTATTTCCAAAAGTAATATCTTACCCTGTATTTTAACTTAAAACAACTGTAAATTCATTCTACGTAATTGATAACGAGTATAATAAATGGTTAGTGTTGACTACTTATCAGCCTTTTTGCTATTGGTTGGAATAGGTAGAACCTAAACAACTTTTTATAATATAGGTATTTTATTACCATCAATAGTAAGAGAGAGTGCAAATTGGGTGCGAACGGTCACTAAGACCTTCAGGCCCAAGCCATCTGCACCTGCTAACTGGTTTACTGCCCGACCGACGGATTAGGTTCTGGTGCAGGCCTCACAACAGCAGAGGAGAAAAAAAAAACAATACAGAAGTTAAGAAAATAATAATATTTAGTTTAGAGCAAGCACATTTATTATTTACTTTACAGAAACACTTATCAGCAGCAGTTGTCCACTCAAGATCAATTAATTAATGGCAGCCATCATATTTACAGTCAGTTGCAGTTACCTGAAATATAATGATTTTAATTATTTTATTGAAGTAACAAGAGTGTAAATCTTCTACTTTTGGGAAGATTCCTATCTTCAAAATAAATTATTTCACCACAGTCAGGCAATGTAACATCTTATTCTTCTTAAACTAATAATAGTCTTTATTTTTTAAATTATTTTAAATTATTTGGTTTTAAATTATTTTATAATCACTAAATTCTTATTCAAAGTAAGCAATTTAACAACACTGAACAATACTGAACATGTAGTCATGTCTAGTTTTTTCATATAAAAACGGACCAAACCTCCCGTTGTGACAATTAGTAAAAAGATACTGATTTTACTTGGAAGTCATCTACCACATTATAATTTATTAATAAGAACATACTATTTATATGAATTAATTAAATTAACACTCACCACTTGCGGTGCAACCTGTTGCTGTACTTTTTGTAGAATTATATCAAGTACAATGTGGTGTCTCATATCTTAATCATGTTAATATTATAGTTAGGTAAACCACAACTCATTTGGGAGGTGGTACTTGCAGAAGCAATTGAAGTAGATACAGTTGAATAGTATTTGCAGCACTATCAGCTCTTTCTCTATCTTAAAGTAAAAGCTAATAAGGCTAAAATAAGGAAATAATTTAATTATAAATAAAACAAATTATTTTGACTAAGAACATTAATCAGAACACACCTCTAATAGAAAGAGCCTTTCTATGATAATATTTTTAATAATAATGTAATGTTTAGTATCTGTCTTCATCGCTATTACTTGATGAGAATGAATCCAAGTCATAATTATTAAACTTGGCAAAGAGCACATCTATAGCACTAATGAAAAACATTGGGAACAGGTTCTGTTGCTCTAGCCTCTGTCCAACATGTTGTGCAAATGAGATCATATCAAGCAAACAAATCAAATCAAAATCAAGCATTTCAAAACGTAGATGTTACGTTTGGCAGGTATTGTAACCTAATAGATTAGATTACGAGATAGCTCTGCAAAAACCAGATATGGGTGGAATGAAAATTCGGTCGTGTGGTATTATTACAAAAGATTCAACTTACCAATCCATTCCATTCTGAAGAATCTGCTCGTCAACACGAGAGTCCGAATCCGTTTTGAACCCACATTGTTATTAAAATCGTCTAAATGAAAACTTCACAAATCAAACTCAAACAAGCACAATAATATTCAAACATAATTATGATGAATGTTGTTGAGAATATTAACGCCTGAAAAGCAACTGACAAAATTATTAGCATTTTATTTTATATTATTATTTTCATTTTGATTTTCATTCATGATTTTATATTCTCAACAACATTCGAAAGTTAAAAATTGACTGGCCTGTTGGCCTAGTGGTTAGTGACCCTGACTGCTACGCCATAGGTCGTGGGTTCGATTCCCACCCGAGTCTGGGTGTTCTTGGGGCCGTTGTTTGTATGTTTGTAAAGTCCCCTGCCACACAGGAGTCATTCCTAATGCGGGAGTTGTCTTTCTAAATTTAAAAAAAAAAGTATTATCAAAATGATCATCAATCATACATCATATAAAATAACTAGATGTATACTTGAAACACAAACTAAACACCAGGATATTTTATAAGGAACACCCGTAACCCTTTATTGAAACTGTATGATTGACAACACTGGTTGTGTTACAGAAGCGCCGAAATCTTTGAAGTCGTGATAACACTTTTTAAATATTTTCGAGATTTAATACTGTCCGTAAGATTGTAATAATTGGGGATGTTTTCTAAAAACAATATATTATTTGCCGTTTGCATAATTTAGCTTTTGATTCATAGGCCGAAATTGACAAAGTCCTTTAGCATGATTTATAAAATGTCTTTTGTGTATAGAAAGTTGATACTTGTTTGTAAAATAAACTGAAATAGGGTCAAGTGTAAACTACACTTGACCCTATTTCAGTTTTTTTTTTCAGTTGACAATTAACTCTGCGTTCTTATCTTAACTCAAATTTATCTATCGTTCTCCATATTGTTACCCGACTTGTAAATAACTTGTGGTGGTAAGTATATAGTGAGTGGGGTTAGTGATTTGTAAGTCACTTCAAGCATTAGCAATATACAGAGTTTCCAAATAAACTATTATGTATTTTATTTTTTTTTTATTTAAATTATTGCAAGACAAAGTAAAACTTAGTAAAAATGTATAAGTTTTATCTTATAGTAATCATACGCAACGATAGAAACATGTTTACGTATGCTTGTTTAAACAATTTTATATTTTGGGTGAATTACTGTGTGTTTGATGTTATGTGTGTTAGCTGTGTCACGTTATTATTATTATTCTCTTTATTAACATTTAAATACATATAAATTACATTTTTAAATACATTATTAAAAAAATATATATATTTAAAAATATAAAAAATAGTGTCCCACCGGTATCGGGTACAGGGACCAAGCTACCGGTGGTTAGGGTTCCAGAGATAGAAACCTCCTCACTATGCGTGCCGTGTCGAGAAGGACTGCCTTCTGCATTAGGCTCTTGATCCAGCTGCCTAACGTGAGCCTCTGAAGGTGTTGGTCGAGGCTCTTAGCAATTAACCCATGGGCCGAAATGACTATCGGCACAATGATTGCTGAATCCACATCCCACATGTCGACAATCTCGTGAGATAAGTCCAAATATTTTATTTCTTTCTGTTTTTCAGCCTTCAAGAGATTGTCGTCATGGGGAATGGTGATGTCAACAATCATTGCTCGGCGCTCTAATCGGTCTATCACCACTATATCAGGCTTATTGGCAACAATAGTCCTGTCAGTGATGATAGATCGATCCCAGTACAATGTTGCACGACCATTTTCAAGAACTGGGTCGGGCACATACGTGTAGTACGGTAACTCGACAGTCACAAGGTTATATTTAAGAGCAAGTTGCTGATGGACTATCCTGGCCACTTGGTTATGTCTATGCAAGTACTCACCGTTGGCAAGACGAGAACAACCAGAAATTATATGCCTGAGGGTTTCTCCGGGACGATGACATGCCCGACAAATGTCAATCGTGCCGTCCTTCAGGATATACTTTCGATAGTTATTCGTCATAACAACTTTATCTGTAATTGCACAGACAAACCCTTCAGTTTCTCCGAAGAGATCACCAAACCGTAGCCAGGACACAGATGCTAATAAATCGACCTCGGGCCCATTTAAGGCCCGATAAAAACGTCCATGCAGCTCTTTGCCCTTCCATATCTCCTTACGATCAGTAATATTAAGTACTGCAGGTTTGCGCCAGTTCTCTTTTCCTAGAGCAAGTGGGGTGAGTCCGTTGTCAACTGCCACCACATCCCGATGCACATCCACGTTAACGGAGAGGAAGTAATCTCTAAGATTGCATACCTCGCGATTATGGAGGGTCTTGGCATTTAAAAAACCACGACCCCCACATTTCCGCGGGATATACAATCTCATTACCGACGATCGTGGATGGTGCATTCGGTACGCGGTAAGCAATGTACGGACTCTTCTATCCAGGGCATCTAGTTCAGTCTGAGTCCATCTAAGTATTCCAAAGGAGTAGATTAGGACTGGCATGACCCAATCATTATAGGCCCGCACCTTATTACCGCCTGACAAAAGACTTTTCAATACTTTTTTCAGGCGGTTAAAGAAGCGTTCCTGTAACGATTGCTTCATAATCAATTCATTTACACCTAACGCCTGTGACATACCTAGATACTTGTAAGTTTCGTTGGCAGAAAGACATCTAAGGTGTGTGGAATCTGTGAGTTCCATCCCATCAGATTCCACAATCCTGCCTCTTTTAACATGCATGACTGCACATTTATCCACACCAAATTCCATCCTGATACCTTTACTAAAGGTTTCAGTTACCTCTAGTAATCTTATCAATTGGAAATTGCTGCAGGCAAACAGTTTCAAATCATCCATGAAAAGGAGGTGGGATATAACCTGACCTCCTCTCCGCAAACGATAGCCTAGCCCTGAACTCTCCAGCAAAGTACTGAGAGGATTCAAAGCTAAACAGAACCACAAGGGGCTCAAACTGTCACCCTGAAATATACCCCGCCTGATCTTTATATGCTCGCCGTCACCGACAGGCCGCCGACATCCTGGATAGCAGAGGACCGTTCTCCATTGCCGCATACATGCCTTCAAGAAAGTGCATAGAGTCGTATCAATCTTGTACAACTCCATCACTCTCAAGAGCCACGTATGCGGCACAGAGTCATAGGCTTTCTTATAATCTATCCAACATGTCGCCAAATCCTTTCGGTTACGGTGAACTTGTTGGTTAATGATCGTGTCAAGTATAAGGAGCTCTTTAGTGCCACGGGCCCCACTTCTACATCCATTCTGAGAGTAAGCCATAATAGTATTGTTAGTTATATGAGATGTTATTTTCACTCTCAGAATAGATGTTAGTAATTTATAAAGTGTTGGGAGACACGTTATAGGTCTGTAGTTTTTGGGATCCGTGGCACTACCAGACTTATAGAGGAGGTGAGTTACTCCTGTGGTCATAAAAGTTGGAAGCGAGCCTGATTCTAAGCATGAATGGAATTGAGATGCCAAATGTACATGTGAGCTACGTAGCCACTTTAACCAAAAGTTATGCAGTCCGTCCGGTCCCGCTGATTTCCAATTCGGCAGCGAACGAAATGCACAAGCTATATCAGTGCTGGAGATGAATATTGGCTCCATGGTATCAATCGACTCACATGATCGTTCAACATCTCGCATCCAATCACCCTCTGTGTGAGTGACAGGCATTGCCCAGATGTTACGCCAAAATGTATTTGTAATTTCAGCATCTGGGAAATGTGTGTCACTCACTACATCAGGCTGCTCCCACCTTCTATAAACCCACCTCTCATCCTTTTGGAATGAACGATTCTGAGTATATCGGTCCACTCTTTTTTTGTATCTTCGTATACGGTTTGCCCATGCATAAACCTTCTGTTTCAGAAAGTCAATGCGTTCTGTGACTCGTGCTGCATAATGACAGGAACTGATACCAGTTCCCGAAAAAGCCCGATTCACAAAACGCATTACTCTCGGACGTGTGTTACCCGATCTGAAACAGATAAGCTTGCCAATGAGTGCCCTCGCCTCAGTGATACGACGCTCAATCCTGCACTGCCACGCCGGAACAGCAAGCTTTAGCCGAGTAGCGGTATTATTTTCTGGGAATTTAACATCAGCTACTCGACATGCTGCAACAGCTGCACAATACAGAATTGAGTGTGTATCACTGAGATCTTTGCTTTCTTCTAAATAAATATTTAACATAGAATCAAGGGCACACACCAGCGCTTTATTTCGTTTATGCATTGGCAAACGCGGCAAACGAGGTCTGTTTTCATAACTCATGGACCGATATTCTCGAAAAGCACCTTCCAAAGTATTCCTTATTTGATCATTATACTGAGTACTTACAGATGAAGCAGTGCTGTCCTCTCCGCCCTCATCAGGGTAAGGTCGTAATAAACCAGATGGTAATTGTGTAACTATTTGTGAAGGAGGAGAAGCCATAGTGCTAGTCTGCAAGTCCAAGCGCAGCCTCTCAAGCACAGAGTTATCCAACAAATGACATCGTTGGATGGCCCGT
The DNA here is from genome assembly GCA_963859945.1 of Euplagia quadripunctaria. Lineage (NCBI taxonomy): Eukaryota > Metazoa > Arthropoda > Insecta > Lepidoptera > Erebidae > Euplagia > Euplagia quadripunctaria. The sequence goes on along the minus strand of OY982569.1, from coordinate 19,919,994 downwards.
ACTGTGTCCGATAGTCGTTGCGCCGAAACGTTAACAGTTGGTTCAAGTTCCTGAAACAGACACAGCATACGATCACGGTACGCAGTGAGGTTAGTTCCTCCCTCTGTAGCCACAAAATATGCTCGCATGACGTTCTCATTTATTAAAGTCGTCTATCTCATGCGACGCACATTACCACCGGTAGCGGGGGCCCTATTCGAAGCCGGTGGGCCTCGGGATCCCAAGCCATTCGGTGGCCGGCCTCTCCCCTGCCGACGTACAGGTGTTGGCGACGTCGGCGGAGAGAAAAACTCGTCACTCGATGTCGAGCTCGACGCCTCAACAGCGGTCGGTACACTTGATGTAGTTTCCGGGTGCCGCGAGGCGGAGCTGAGCGACGAGTCCGGGGATAGTATTTGCGCTTTTGCCCTGGATCTTGTAAGCATCTTCGGAATTTCTTAATAATTGTATTCGTTTCGGTTTGATAGATTTTTTCTTGTATGACATGTCATGTCTTGGTATTCTATTTATAGCTGGTTTTCGTCATTTTTTCCTTGTTTTCATTTTTATTTTATTTTGGTTCTGCATTTTCGTTTATAGATTTCTATAATATATGGATTCAATAGAAAGTTATCTTGAAAAATATAAATATTGGAAATACGCTTATAAAAGAAGACTGCCTCTTAGTGTTGCCAGGTTATTATTATCTTTATTAATCTTATCACTACATAGTATAAAATAAAGTCGCTTCCTGCTGTCCCTATGTCCCTATGTATGCTTAGATTTTTAAAACTACGCAACGGAATTTGATGCGGTTTCTTTTAATAGATAAAGTAATTCAAGAGAAAGATTTTTATGGATAATACATGTATAATATAGTAGAGAAACACTGATAACTTTAGAGGTTTCTAATGTGATGTCGTAAATAAACACATTTTTTTGCGTTTACATTGCAAACGCTGGCTGAACCCTACGAGATAGATCAAAATAATGTACCACAGTATTGTACACCTTAAAAAGGTCTACAAAAAAGTTCGCGGTGGTATATGTCTATCTCTTAGGGATAACCCACAATAACCATTTTTTATCCTTTACTTTTTACGAGAAATAATGGCTTATTTACGAAGCGATTTTAAGCAATACAGCATTAATCCTTATCCAATTAAGTACCTTAAATATATTGTGCATTTAATATATATCAAAATGGCCCTTTACAGCATGTAATTTCAATGAATATTTTCGAAGATATTACAGATTTAAAATGCAGGGACATAGCGGTTCAGCGGTACCGGCCAGAGGGCCGACGCCCACGCGACGGCGCGTGCCTATATGATTAGCAGCGATCGCACACGTTTATCGGAGTTCTCTAGCGAAGAAAATAACAATTGTCACTACATATACTGAACGGATTTTCATGCGGTTTTCACTAATAGACAGAGTGATTCATGAGGAAGGTTTTGGTATATAATTTGT